>JALGAY010000006.1:8400000-9000000 GCA_029207805.1 Tribolium confusum
ACTGAATGTTGGTACTTACAGTTGACATTTTAGATCTTGTTATAAATTCTTTTCTTAATGTTGACAGTAATAACAAAAAAATTATTAGTCTGCAATACAATTCCTTACATAAATTTCACAGTATCTTCCTTACTCATTTTGAAGTCTTCTCTAACATAGTGGGCAAGACTATGAATCTGGAAAGGCATCTAAATCTTTCTTAAGTTCTACTAAGTTTGCTAAATTTTTCTGCGGCTTGACGGACACGAAGACGGAAGACGAAACTATGTTTTCGATGTCGCACTCTGTATAACACTAATTTTGCTGAAAAAAAGGAATGTCAATTATACAAATATGACAACATTTAACACTCTATTTGAATAATCTTCAGTGGGTTGTTAAAATAGAAAATTTCTAAATTACTCAGTCTTTGAACCACACTTAACACCACCTCTCGCTGTGTAAACCTCATTAGGGATTGTTTCTTGTTTTCCGCTTATCTTAGTAGAGTTTTTTGGAAAAATTTGTTCGTTTAGAGGCCTTCTATTATGGGAGACTTCGCATTGATAAATGCAGGGGAAAATTTCGGTACTTTTGGAAAGGAGGATATCGATAGCGGTTTTGTTATCGGAATAGACACGAATAAAAGAAGTGGGACGATTGGTGTTTTTTTTTTGAATTTTGAAAATTCTGGATAGTTTGTGTAAGAAAAGATGGGGATTTACAAGCATGATGTCGCGTTCTGTGATGTCTTGTTCTACGTTTTTGATTACTACAGAAAGCATGGGGCTTTGGGAGTGGAGTTTGGGTTGATTTTTTTGTTAATGGGGTGTTGGATGCCATGTAATTTCGGATGGGGGATGAGGTGATCAAAAGGGCTGTGCGGTTGTGATTTACTTTGACGGTTACGAGGTTTTGCGGAATGTGTATTTGTAAGTGGTTCGTGTTTGGGACATGGGGCTACAAGCTTCTCGTCGTCAACCCGAAAGATGGCGTGTTTGTGTAGAGCATCCACTGTTTCAATGTTGGCGCTCTCCTCTAAATCGCTTCATTGTTGGACCGTAATCTCTCATATATTTCTAATGGGATTTAGGTCTGGAGACTTGAGAGCCCTCTTAAAACATTAATGAATAGATGCTCCATATGCCAATCAACCCCTCTGGCTGTGTAAATGGGACTATTATCGTGTATGAGGACTAGGTTAACATCCTATTCATACATGGCATCTATAGAGAGAAATAGACCATTTTCAAGAATTTCTAAATAATTACACTTCTAAATCGATTAATTAATTCTAATTAATTTTCCTAGCCTATCAGCGGACATTCACCCCCAGAACGCACACGATATTCGGCCGCTTCAGTTATATGGCAAAATATATTGCGGCGCGGCTTTAATTTCATTGAATCTTCACTGGGCGAAATAGTTATTTACATTAGAGTGTTGTAAAGTCATGTTTTACAGCGCGACAGCTTCGTTTGGGAAACGAGCCCGTAGGGCGAGAGCGCTGTAAAATGACTTGAAACACCTTGAATCAGGACCTCGTCACGTCACTTTGAATTGAGAAATAATAAGACATCATTGATTCATGCTGGGTGGATTTGGAAGCAATAGAATGAAACGGTTTTAAGTTTTTCTTGAATGTGTTAGATTTATAAACTGGTCATTACTATAATTTAAAACAGTCCTACAAAATAAACAGCAACTTTTAAGGTTAGGTAGGTGCCTACAAACTACAAGCACAAACCAAGTCCCAGCTATTGTAAATTGTTTTTCTTTATACAGCAGTGTTTGTTATAACTATAACTATTATAGTTAATAAACTGAATAAACTAAAAAATACTTCACGTGTAACTGTATTTTTTATACTCTATAAAAATGTTTGACATTTGGTCGGTATGTCGGTAATACAGATAATGATAAACTTACTTAAAATCGCATAGATGTCGCCATAATTCTATAAAATAAAAAATAGGATAATAAATTTATTTTCTTTTTTTATTTATTGCTTATTATGTAAAGTAAAGTTTTGTGTAATTAACTTTATCGTCATATACTTAATTTATTTTTTAAACATCTTCTAAGGCTTAAAATTTACTGCAGTTTTTGTCGCACTAGTGCGTAAAGTGACACTTTGAGTTAACGTTTACAATACGTCAAAGTCAACTTTACAATTCAGGAGGACAAAAACATTTTTTTGTCAGTGAAAACTGTAACAGTGTTTCTTTGTGTTGCCCAAATTTTTTCAACGTTTTCCGTAGTGAAATGGATTCGCTGTTGGGGTCAAGCCTATTTTTTTTGCCGGGCGGCGATTATAAAATCCCAGCTCGGCAACTTTCTGAAAATGAGATAAGATAAATTTAGAGTGGGCTAAAAATTTATAATAATAATTTGGAAGTGTGACGCGACTTACAGAAAGTTGTAAGACTTTTCGAAGAACGGCTGGAGGTGTATAAGGAATTTTTTTGATGAATCGAGCAATTTTCTCACTGTCTTCCTCCGATGTTTTTTAACCTTGGGCGTTTTTTAGTTTGGAATAATCGATTTTCTTCGTTGTCCAGATGACGTTTAACCCATCGGAATAGTTGTCTAGTCTGAACATGAATATAAAACATCTTATTTTATTACATACAAATACTTTTAAAAAAATAACAAAATTTTGGAAATTAATTTATTTACAGCACTATTTTGTTAAAATCAGCATTTTTTTTGACTAGTGTTATTTTGTAGTTGTTTAAAAATTACTTACCAAAAGGCATAGCGAAAAGCAATTGGTGACACAGTAACACCACTTTCCCATAAACCAATAATTTTTCCCCGTGTTTCTAAGTCACTATCTTTATGTTGAGGACAATGTCCATGATTAAGTGTTTTTTGTAAATATACAACTGCTTATCTTGGAGACAAACTTGGCAATGAATGTGTTTCCAAAATATTAGCAAGCTCTCAACATCATAAATTTTATATAAATAATGATAATAAAAATTAATGTGGAACCCACAAACTTAAATTAAAATTCTAATATTACAGTGGCAAAGCGTCTTCGTAAGCTAAAGTTCCATCCTCAGTACCTAAGAATAACAATGTAAGAAGGAAACTTTTACAAAAATTTAAAAATAAAAAGTAATGACAATCTGTAGAGTTTTTTACTCATTGAAAAAGTGTTTATTAATGGGTCGGCTGTTAGTTTGGTTTGCTTTATATGTTATTTATTAATTCATCCTCTTTATTCTATAAATGCGTTCTTGGGAAGTTGTTCTTTCTAGACTGAAGAACAATACGGTGCAGCTGAGTTTGTCGCTGTGGTTTTCTAGTTCGTATTTCAACACTTAAAGGTGTTTAACACCGAAATTGGTTGTTTTTTCAATAGATAAGTGACCTTAGTAAGGAGAAATGGCTGAATACTATTTTCTTGCTTTGAACATTTTTTTAAATATATTTTTAGCTTATTATTTTTGGTGTAACCAATCCAGCATTTTTTGTTTCTACAAAACTGTCGTAAGTTTTTTCCAAATTTGTGAGAAAAATTGTCTTGAGCTTGGGTGTTGACAACAAAAATGGTAAAAAACAATGACTGCTTTTATTTTTTTGTTATGAGTATTACATTTTGTGTCTTGTAATAAGCTTCAGTTGTTGTATAAGCTGATGTACTACAACCTGTAATACCAAATAGTTAAGTCAATGTTTAAACCACTGCACTCTTCAGACATACTGTGTTTACCGAATAGTTTTATAATTGCACCTATGTTTTACTGCAATTAAGACTTAATTGGTCTTTAACATTTTACAACTTTTTATTACTTCGCACAGTAAGACATCGTTAAACGATGTGTTGCTCTCTTCAACATCCAGAAAGGAAGAAAAAGCTTTACGAGAAACAAATTTTTGACAGACGATAAATTCTTTGGTCGATCTTTTCGCTCTTTTAGCCTATTGCAGTTTGCAACTCAGGGTCAAACCTGGTAAAAACAATCTTTAACATTCTCTGACAAGCGCTTGATGCTTCGTTATTTTCCCTCAGAGCTTGCTGTCTCTGGTCTCTTGGAATTCATAATTTCTACGCTTGTCAGTTGTCGAACTTTTTGTTATTCGGAAAGTTTTTAAACAATTTACCGTCTTTTATTTTATAATCCAGGTACAAGTCTGGCGATGTTGATACCACTTCCAGCTTCATTCGATACCATCTGTTAGGCGGTGTGGTGTGGATGGCTTCGATTCCGGCTTCTTCTGGCATCGCTCTGATGCTGAGACATCTTCAAGCTTCAGGCACATGAAAAAAATTCAGTAATTTTTTAATAACTCCCAAACAACACAAGTGTTTGAAATGTCAAATTATTTAACTCCAAAATTAATTGTTGAAGAAATTGATTAAGATTGGGTTTTTAGTCACCGTAAAAAATCGCAATGGCAATCGCATAGGTGAAATTTTAATGTTTTTTGAAATTTTTTAATGTTTAAGATTATTTTTCTCAAAATTGGCTAAAAATGTTTATTTGAACTTTTACTTAGAGGACTCCGTCAACATTTAGAATAAATTTAATTGTTTTACTTTCTAATAATTTCTTGCTTACTTCAGCCATATTCAAGTTATTTGTAAGATTATTAAGAATAGTGAAGTACTTTAGATGGGAGATACATTGCTTCTCTATATTCAAGGCTTGGAGTTGACATGCCGTTCCCATACAAAATTTTCCTAACCAAATTTTGGCAAGGAGCCGTCATTAGTTGGTTTTTAGTGGTCTTGAATGCTAAATTCATTTTTCCGCGAAGATGAGTTTTCTAATTCGTTGGTTTCTTCTTTATTGAGTTTTTGATTTCATGTTGGTTTTAATGAAGTTTTCTTCGTTTGGCTTTTCTTATCGTTGGCACTAAGTTTTTTTTTGCATGTTCTTTTTGATTTTCTATTAGGTTTTCGTTTAGTTTATTGATGAGGTTATATAATTTCGGAACGTTTGTTTCTCCATGTATTAAATTGTTTGAGACGTAATAGGGGACGTTTAGATTGAGTCGGAGTGTTAAGTTCTGTATTACTTGCAGTTTGTACAAAGTTTTTTCTTCGTCTGGTTTCTATGCTTCTGCTACATAGGTTATAGTTGGGCGGATAATAGATTTATAAAGGTGTATTTTATTTCGTGTATTGAGTTTGCTTCTTGCGTTGGGTAGGGGATAAAGGGATCCTTTTATTCGTCTTGCTTTTTTATGGCAAGGATTTGGCGCTCTTCGTTTTATAGCATTGCCAAAGAGAGAGGCTGTCATCCTGTCAGTCCTTTATGTTTTGAAAATTTTACTGTCAAATTGATCTTTAGTGTTTTGTTTAATAAAAACTTGTTTTTCTTTACTAACCTAAAATCAGTACAAAAAATAAAGTAAATATAGATAATTTATATAACTTAATTCACAAAAAGACTATAAGTTGCCACAGGTCACAGTAAGGCTTATACTAAATGTATTTACCTGTAATTTTGCAAGTATTCTTGCACATTCTTCTTTAATAAACTTCTCTGACAGTGCAGGTTGTTGGGCATTTTAACCGTAATTAAGATTTTTATAGGTGGTAACTTGGTCCCCTTGTTTTGAATTCCATTTTTTTTATTTTTTCTTTGGTTTTATATTTGCTCTGTGACTTTGGGTGTCAAAATATTTTTTTTTAATATTTTCTCTGACTTTTATTTGTCAATGATTTCTACGGACTTAAATGTGTCTTAATTTCTTTGTTATATCTCATTTCATTCATTTCACTCATTAGAAATGAGCCTCTTGTAGTGAGATTTAAACGTTTTCCGGCATAAAATCCAGCTAATATATTCATATATATTTCTGACCGGTTTTTGTTTTGATTTTCCACTAATAAATGTGCGTGAGCATCTAAGCAGAAGGGGAGGTGTATCCACGTCCGCGCTGGGGGCATACCTGGGATGCGCTTCCAAACTGTCACATATTAATACGGGTCTGATTTTATTATTATTATTATGTGTGAGTTGTCCAACAGGCGAACCCAATTACAGGACAACAAATAGTAGAAAATTAAAAAAAAGTAGGAAAATGAAAAATAAAAAAATAAAAACCTAGAAAGATAAATACTAGGTATATACTACTAAATTTTATGTGACTCCTCCAAAATCTTGTGTAATTTCAAAATGTGGAGGGGTGCACGGTGTTCTGCACCCGTTGTGTTAAAAAAATTTGCCGGAGCTTATTGTCCGCCGGTATTTCGGTCTCTACCACATGTTCGCCTGCTGCATTTCTCTGGCCGTTTGCTGCCACAGTTGGGGTTCAGCGACTGCTACATCCCGACCAATTTGTCGGTCTTTGTTACTCCAGATCGGCCGAGGAGGGACAACATTGGAACCTTTAGGCAGCAAGTAAGAATTGTCAATTATAACGAAGCAAATACCATACCTTGCTCTTCATCGGCGTGACTATCTGGTCTTTGGAAGACCACTTCCGCTGGAGTGTCGAAGGTCTCCTCCTCTTCAGTCACTACTAGCTGGACAAGCACGCACTAATTCTAACTCTTCCACGGTTACGCCTTCAATATTTTGTTGTCGCACCGCCTTCTGTGCGAATGCGAAGGCGAAATCTGGATCAATTCAAACAGCATAAATACTTTCTGGTTTTTTATATATGTATACACGCCACATTATAAGGGCGCTTTGTATATTCGTAGCCGGCAACATCGAAAGTTATAATGAACAACTCACTTGTGAGAGTCTGTTCTATCAACGCAAATGGAATTCCGATGTTGTAGATTTCGTCTCCAAATACGAAGGCCAGCATTACGACGTTATCTATGTATGAACAGCGTAATACTTATTATTATTTCATTGACTTGTTATTCGTTCTTTCCTGGTACTTTCGCATCCGACATCTTTTCAGCTCTACCGCAGTACCACACAGTACACACTACTTAATTATTATTACACTAATTTTAAAACTAAACTAAAGAAATACAACTAGCAACTAAATAAAAAAAATAGATAGAACTCTCACAAGCCAACACTACTACTGTAGAATAAATACCTACAAACTATGATTAAATAATGCAACTTAGACTACTCTTAACTGCTAAATTTCTAACTACGACACAACGACATTAACCAAAATTAAATAATAATTTACCATACACTACAAATTAACCACTCTACAGATTCTTAGAAAAAATAATTTTTGGAGTGAAGTCAGTTACTAGATTTGGTGGCTCTTCGTCAATCCCAAATAAAGAATTAGAATTTAGTTTCAAGTTTACAGCCGAATATTTAGATACGATAAAATTTGCATTTTTTTTATGTTTATTTAAATAGTTTAAATTTTGAGACAACTTTTTATTGATTTCATCTTGTTTCTTTTGAAGAACTTTGTAAATAAACTGTTTTTTTCTCATACGTAATTTTCACTGCATCTTTTTTATCTTAAAATTAAAAGTTTCGTTAGGTATGTATTTGCTACATTATTTTAGATTACATTTGTACATCTTATATTCCAAAATACTTTTTTAAACGATTTATTTGAAATGATAGAAAAATTTTGTAATTTGGAATACATATTTAAATTTTTAATCAAACATTTATAAGCAATAAAAATTACTATACTATAGAAATAACAATATTATTAAGATTGGCAAAAATGGAATAAAAAACATTTACTAATTACCTTCTACATTTTGTCGAAGGATGTGCTCGGAATGATGACCCTCTTCTAGCAAATAAAATTGAATTCGATTTTTAAAATTTGCTTGAACTCTTTGTGTCAAGTTGTGTACATTAATTTCAGCAAATGCATTAATAATTATTCTCTGCTGGAAATTTATAATTCTAGTCGTAATTTTTTTCGATAAACTCGCTTTTTAGCCGTTTCCTAAAGAAAAAAATCTGGATGTGTTAAATCGGGTGATGGGAAATGGGGTGATGCTCCATCCTGTTGTTTTGTCTTACTTCAAGAGGAATTTTTTTAAGCAACTCATCTAGGTGGTTTCTTAAAAAGTTTCGGTACGTTTCGCCGTTTTGATGTCCATTAAAAAACAGGACCAAGCCGGTGACCTACAACACCTTCCCAAACGTTGACGCACTAATGGTTTTGGATAATCTGTTCTTGCAGCCAGTGAGGATTTACAGGCGATCAATAGTGCATATTGTGACGATTGACCATTACTTTTAAATGTGCATTCGTCCGTTAATAAAATGTTTTCAAAAAAGTTATCGTTGTTTCGAATTTACTGCTGGTTTGCAGGTTAAACCATCTCTACTTTTAAAATCTATAAAGTTATTAAATAGGTTAGATTTCAGGTCAAGTAATCCTGAAATGCATTCTTTTGATTAAGATGTTTGACCTAATTTTTTTGCTAGAAAGCTAGTAATATATGTTACTATTTCTTTTTAAAATGTTGACAATGTACTTTTTAAAAATAGATAATTTACATATCATCAATAGCTTGATCATTATTAATACTAAAATAAGTAATATTATGAAAATTAATGATATTTTAAGGTTTTTTCTTTCATGAAGAAGCTTGTCAAATAATGACTCGTTTAAGTGATACATCTGAATGTGTTAATAATTTTTTATATGCATTTTCAAATTGTTTGCATGTGAGATTACCACTGCAGCTCTCTTGAGACCAAATACAACAAAAAAAAAATCGAGGTGATCTTGGCTACATCTGTAGGTAGGCAAAATATTTAATAATGTTTTTTTTTTTTGAATTAATAAGATTGTATAGTAATTACAGAATTTAAACAAAATAAATGTAAGAAAACTTGTTGTTCTATTGCTGTTCAAAACATATTTATTGTTCATAAATCCTAAATTTTAAACGTTAATTTTTTTTAATTTAAAATATTAAAGGCATTATTTATAATTAAAATAAAATTAGCTGTAGGTTCTCGTTTCTTAAAATGTTGTAACTGAAGTACATTCTTACAGAATAATAACGCTTCAGCAACTGACATGGCTCAGCAGTTGTGTGGCTAATTTTACTTTTATTTTTTGTTTAAAACGATTTATATGCCTTCTTCTTAATTTGTTTGCTAAATGCAGTTTTTTTTTTGTAATTTATTTAAATCTTTTAAATATTTAAAGGCGATTACCTCACCGTCGCTGTCTACTATAAATATTTTTTTATTTTCAAATACATTTCGAGTGAGTTTACATGGGCGTACATAAATTCGGCAGTATTTAATCCCCAATAACGGCTACCCTTTCTTTACTTGGTAGCGACGTCTAAATTCGGCACCGAACTTTCTCAGGTCAAAATGGATTATTACTTGATCTTTGGAAAGATATTTAATAATTCTTAGAACATATGTGTGCCGGATCAGGTATTACTAATATTGGGCTATTTGTTATAAATATTCGCAGATTATTTCCGCCAAAACAATATCCAAGTCATTTTGCCATAGTAAAATTTATTGATCACCTATCAAATGTGATGTTGGAAACAATTATAATACAGTCATTTCTTAAAGTTAAACATTGTTTAACAAGAGACGTTTTTTTTTTGTACAGAATTGGACCCATTTGTAAGAACAATACCTTAATGAATTTTTTAGGTGTTGTTTACAGCTACAGCCATAAATACCAAAGCATTCTTGGCAACTTTCTGTAACCATATCAACATAATTATGATAATGATAATTATGATAATGAATCTCATCAAACTCAATCTGTTTCTTAATTCTCATTTCATCTAAAATCAGCGAACAAACTTTTTTTCTACTTGTTTTCTCTACTTTGGTTTTTAACGCAAGCATGTTAAAAGCTCCTTTTGTGGATTCTGGCGATCCTTTCCCTAAAGCATACTAATTAACCAAATTTTTCTTATGTGGTAGACATTTATAAAAATTTTCTCTAACATAAGAGTAAGCATTTGGTGGGTAAAACTGCAAAGTCACCGCAAACTGCCTTATGTTTTCTCAAAACTTTAGTGGTATCTTGTCTTCCTCACACTTGTATATTTATTTATAATATTTATTTACTAGTACAATAAAATGATTATGCATAAGTATATACAAAAACTAAATTTCCTCACTGTCTAAAAAAATATCGTCATATTCGTTGCTGTCATTTAAATTATTAATAATTTGCGGAAAATCTCTATCACTTAGAAATGAGTCTTTGATGTCTTTAACTTTCCGTACACAATTTTTTTTATAATTTTTTATCAATTTTATTTGTCTTTTGTCGTGCTAGTTTTACAACACTAGTCCTTAAACTGGGGGTTTGTTTGTCTTTTTTCATTAGAAGCTTCAATTGACTCCATACTAACTCAATAGGATTCAAGTTACAGTGGTACAAGTAGGAAGGAAGTCGTAGCACCGTGTAACCCTTATTTTCTTCCATTTTATCAACGTAAGAAATCATGGTCTTTAGAATAGGTTACTTCAATATAGCCTTTAACGTGGTCTTTCGTGGTCTTTTCGGACATGTCAATATTTTTATGGTCATGTACATCACGATGTCTTGTTTTTTCGTATTAGTTATGGATGGCTTCTCATACACTATGAAATGATAGGAAGCTTCATCACTATCACAGAATTTACAGGCGCATTTTCGATGAGTTGATTTTTAAACCATTCCTTTAACCATTTAGCGTTCACATCCTGGTGATAGTCTGTGGAACTGTTCGCAATATTTTTGGCAGATAAAAGTAGATATCCAAGTATTCAATCTTTTTCACTCATTTAAAATAATTATTCGTTTTTCGCGAGATGGTGGCGTGTTATAAATACATTGTTGCAAACTTTTGCAGGCGACTGCTGCAAACATTTACACTACAAAAATTTAAGTTAGCTATTTCAAACTGAAAGTGAAGTGAATTCGGTGACCGGAATGGGAAATTTTGGTGGAGATGTCAAAGGCGGCGCGAGAAACTTTTTCGAGAATGTGTTGCATGCGGGTTTTGTCATGCGGGAAAATATCGAAGAGGATTTTTGCGAAGAAAGCGACGATTTGACGAAGGGCTGTTTGAATTGGGTTGGGGTCGACTGGGGGATTTTCATCATCGTTTTTTTTTGAAATTTCGATGTCTAAAAATTCAGAAAGGGGGTCAAGAATGACTGTCTCGAGATAAGGGATTTTTTCCTTGTCAGGAATGGAGGTCTCTTTGAGTGTGGGGCATTGCCTGACCATGCAGGTTGGGGGCCTTTGCAGAAGGGGCAGATTGGGTCAGTGGCTGGGCATTTGCTGGGGTGATGAGAACCGGGGCATTTGGGGCAAATGGGTTTGTTGGGACAATCAGTGGGAATGTGTCCAATTTTGAGATATTTGGAGCACTGAACGGGGGTTGGGGTGGTGGGTGAGAAACTTCGTATTGATAGATGCTATGGAAAATTTTGATACCTTTTGAAAGAAGGATATCGATTGTGGTTTTGCTGCCAGAAATGACACGGATGAAGAAAATGGGGGCTGATGTGATGACAAGGGCGGTTTTGCTGTGGTTGACTTTGAGTATTTGGAGGTTTTTGAAAAGCATTGTTGAAATTAAAACGGAGTGAAATTTTTTTGGGTGGCAATTTTTGAGGGAATATTTCGAATGGTGTATTTGAAACCGGATGGGGTTTGTGACATGTTGGATGTGGACATGGTTTTGGTTGGGATTCGTGGGGATCGCGAAAGATTGTTAAAATTTGGAACAGACTTACCAGATGTCCTAGGGCGCTTCGGCGTTGGCGATGGCGAACGAGGAAGCAGAGGTGCACTTGGAGAGCCGATCAGATGAGACATTTTCTCAGCTCAGTGTCAACTCGAAAAGTGGTCTTTTCGGACATGTCAATATTTTTATAATTCATGTACATACATCACGTTATCTTGTTTTTTCGTATTAGTTATGGACGGCTTCTTATACACTATGAAATGATAGGAAGCTCTATCACTATCACAGAATTTACAGATGAGTTGATTTTTAAACCATTCCTTGAACAATTTAGCGTTCACATCGTGGTGATAGTCTGCGGAACAGTTCGCAATATTTTTAGCTGGTAAAAGTAGACATCCAAGTATTCAGTCTTTCTCACTTCTCACATTTAAAATAATTATTCGTTTTTCGCGGGATGGTGGCGTGTTATAAATGCATTGTTGGAGACATCTACCCAAACTTTTGTGATGACATCATGGGTGTCGAACCATGTCTCGTCTAAATAAATAATACATCTTCCGTCTTGTCCGTATTGGCAAATTTTTTTAATACATCTTGTTTTTCATATTCGAAGACGAGGTGTATTTATCACTTGTACTTTGTAATTTTTTTGCGTAAAACACGAAGTTAATAATATCTGTCTGATTTTCTTTTTTTTTTTGCAGAGTGATTTATAAAAAGTCTGACTCGCATCTAATTTTGAAAAAATGTTGCTTTACTCATTTTAATGGTAATCTCTTCAAGGTTCAGTAGTTTACAATGTTCGTTCTTAATTATTTTATTTAATTTAAATGTAAAGGATCTAAACAGATTCGTAGTGAATCATCATTTTTTTTGGTCGCTTTACCTTTTTAATTATATTTAATTTTTCTAAATTATTTAACGTACTTAAATAATGATAGAGACTACTGCTGCAAAACAATTGATAATTTGTAATAAAACCTATGTAAAAAAATCTAATAAAAATTTTTTGGCTACAAAATCCTGGAAGAAGTCGATGAGGTTTGTTGTGGTAACAAATTAATTATTTCATTTACGAAATTTTTTATTTACGCATTTATGCTTTTAGAAAATTGGCGATTCGACATTTCAATATTCCCCTGTATCCAATCTGGTTCTCCATAGACTGTGTTCATATTTGACACAAATTTTGTTTTCCCTATACAAATCTTGTCAGCTAATATAAATTCAGCGCGTGCAGAAAGTTGAGATCCAAGTAAATTATCTAAAGTTTCTTCTTCATTCTCATCGCCAGAATCCTCGTTCGTTAACGTATTGTCAGCATCTGAAGGCAATATAAATATTTCATCTATATTTTTTGCATAATCTTTTTCTAATGTTTCTTGAAGTGTAAAACCATGTCTGTAGCAAAATAAAAATGTATTTAACCAAAATGAATCCTCGAACGCCTAGCATTACCATATGATAACAGTGAACAATATGCTACAAAAACAAAAATACATTATTGCGAAGAATAGGGTGAAAGAATAGGTACAAATAAAGATTATACATATGTATTATAAACCATTGATAACAAAAAAATATTATAAAATAGTTATTCTTACTGGAATCTAGTTTCTATTCTTTATTTAGGGGACGTATTATAACATGCAAATTTTGGTGCTCTTTACAAACGTTATGCACACTAAACACTAACAATTTTCAATATTATACAGAGAAATGTTCTCTGGCCACCTACCTGGTCATTTGTGTGGTAATAACTACAGTTTTGCTACACTCAGGCAGTCAGTCTGTCTTTCCTTGGTAAGCGTAAGCTTTTAACTGTAGCCTTGTAATTTTGTGCATTTGGTTTTTCTTTTTATTTCGGTAGTTTATTGCATTTCAATTATGCATATTTTTGGTCTTTTAAAACGTGATAGTTTGTTGGGGTTGTAGTTAAGGGCGTTGGAAATTATTTGATTGGGATGATTGTTCATATTTTTGTGTAATGCTTTTTTGTTTTAGTTAATTTTAATTTTTCATTTGTTAAAAAATTTCGATATTTAGTTGAGGTGGGATAAAATTTTGTTGTCTGCTTTGTGGGCTTGCCAGGATGATGTAATGATAGCTGTGTCGTCTGCGAACAGAGACAATTGTGTGTCAGGGGATTTAGGAATGTCGTTAACATAGATATTGAAGAAGGTTGGTGACGGTACTGCTTCTTTTTTGGATAGTTTTTGGTTAATTATTAATCGGAAGGTTCGATTATCTAGAAAGCATTTAATTAGTTTGAAGAGATAGTGGGGGATTTTTATTTTTAGTAATTTTAATAAAAGGCCATTGTGCCACACACTGTCAAAAGCCTTTTCAATGTCCAGCGTTATTAAGGTAGTGGTTTTGTTATTATTACGATTTATTAAATTTTGATTTGTTACTCTTGCAAATTGTAGAGTTGTATTATGCTTTGATTTAAAACCGAATTGTTCGGGAATTATTACGTTATTTTGTGATAAATAATGATTGATTCTTTTTAGGATAATTGTTTCTAATATTTTTTAAAGTATTGAGAGCAGGCTGATGGGCCGGCAGGCTGAGGGGTGAGAGGGGTCTTTGTCGGGTTTTCTGATCGGTATAATTAAAGCATTTTTGCAAGATTTAGGAAAATGTTGTAGTTTTATGCAGTTATTTATGATAATAATTATTAAGTTGTTGGTTTAATTTTGTGCCATTGCGGTTGGTCACATAACTCACAAAACAATTTCAGTTGGAGTGTTTAAAATTCAGGTTACCATAAAGTAGGGTTTCTGCAGGTAGTTTTGAAAGGACGGTTTATCAATGGGCGTTTTTGGGGAGAAATATGCATTTATAATTTTGAGTTGGTTGTCGATGACAATGGTTTGGGTGAATAGGGAATTTTCAAGTTCATGGAATATGAGTTGGGTATTTACATAAATAGCAAGGCCTCTGTTCCATGAATTTATAATTGGGGTATAATTAGGAATTTTTAGGGATAGTTGATTATTCAGTAAAGTTTCCTGCATGAATGCTATGTCAGTGTCATTTGATTGCAAAATTAATGTTAGTTTATTTCCTTTATTTAATAATCTATTGGAGTTCCAAGATAAAATGTTTAAATGTTTTTTGTAGTTTATAATGAATATTTGTCACTGATTTCTTGTATAGTGAGTAATTTCTCGAGGGGAGAAGTAGCGTTTACAAATTTTGTTTTTAGTTTCCGGACTAAAGCTATCATATTTTGAATGTTGCAAATATTATTTAATTTATTTATTGCTCGAATAAGAGTTTTTAAATCATTTGTATTATTGTTTGTGTTTGAATTTAGATTGGGAGTGTTTTTTTTTGGTTGCAAAGTGGGTGTGGGGATTGGTCTGTTTAAATTTGTAATTGGTGTGTTGTTTGGGGTGCCGGTGAACTGCGTACACGTCAAGTACGGCATATTAATCCCTACGGTGAATTGCGTACCGAAAATTTTTATCTACCTGAGCTGCCTTAATGTCTAAAAGTGAATAGTTATTGAAAAGAAGTTACTTCCTGCACTAACAAGAATGTATTATCATTTACAAAAATGAATATTTTGAAATTAAAAATAAAAACACATTGATATATACATTATTATATTAATTAAAATATCACAAGATGGTGTTTTAAAAAATGGTATTAAAATTATACGACATACATTTTACAAAAGCGGTTCTACTTATTAGTTTTTCTTTACTTTTCTTTATTTGTACGCATGATGTGAAATGGGTGGCTTTTAGAACTATTTTATAAATTTTGATTTTGATTCCTGATGTGTGATTTTCGAGGGGTTCTCACACACCCATTCAGAAGCTTTTCTTTTTAGGTGGTTACTTATTTTTTTTTCTTATTTAGTTGTTTTTCACATATTTTTTCATGATTGTAGAGACCATCCTTTTTAGAAAATATTAACCGTAAATATTTTGCCGTCTCCCAGCGTATACACTTTTGCTCTACAATTTTTGTTGACACAACACCAACATGTTTCGTTTTTTTTTTTAAGTCGGTATTTGTACAATTAAAGGTTTACTCTTTTCACTAACAATTAGTTGTAGAGCCATGTTTCACATTACCACTACTAACATGGTGTTGAAATTTATTTTATAATTAGTTCTAAATTCTAAAAGTTGTGGGTTTTATACCTGATTTTCGTAAGGAGAGGGAATACATAAGAAGAGCTAAATATTTGCCCTAAATGAAATCTAAATACTATTAATTTAATTTCTGTCCAAACTGTCACAGCAGCATTATGTATCGCTTTTTCAAAATCTGCTATTACAATTTTAGGTTCAAAATTTAATCCAAATTCACGCCATCTTAAAATCGAGATTTTAAATAAAGTATGTATTTTATATAATATTTATTAAGCCATTTATTTTAGTTATTTTTACATATTTTATCTATTACTAGTAAACTTTGTTAATTTGAACATTGTTGTTTTAAAATGGGTCATATCGTATCAACCCATAATGGCCATCCGCAGAGTTATCCGACTCTTCGCTAATCCCTAGTACGGTGCGCTAAACATGCTAAACATAGGATTAGGCGGTCAGGTAGACTTGGTGCGCAAAATATGCATACCTGTATTAAGGTACCTGAAAATTTTTGACGGAACTCGAGTGCCAAATTAGGACAAAAGTAACCGCTGACGGGAACTTATTGTTCCTCAACTCATTCTTAAATCCTTTTCTTGAGAAAATAAAAGCTGACGGTATGAACATTTCTATTGCGTTCATATAACATATTGCTGTAGAGTGTTTACCGCGTTCAAAACTACTAAGAGTACCAAGTTGTTTACGTCCTTCTGTGGCAAAAATTTTTGAAGGTTTTTTTTAGAGAGTTTTTAAACCTGGCTCGTCGGCATTATTAATATTTTCAGGTGGAAAGTTATATTGCCGCAATGTACTTCGCAAAAAGCCACTAACCCATTTTTTACCTGCCATTATATTTTCGTTATTGAACTTATGCTTTATTTTCTTTTTTTTTTCAGCTATTTTATACACCAATTTTCGAAGATCTCTTGTCGTCAATCCAAAAACCTTGTATGCATATGTTTTATACGATCTACAATTTCTTGTTCTATCTCATGTGATAGAACTGTTCTAAGCCTCCTGAATCATCTTTAGAATTATCGCTTTTTGAAAATCTCTTTTGCAGTGTTGTTGCTGGAACATTATATATTTTTGCTGCTCGAAGCTATCTTATTTTTTTTTTGTTTTGAACGCAGCTATGGCTTATTTTATGCTTATGTCTTTCCAACTTTGTCTTTTTTTGTTGTTTGTATTAGCCATTTCTGTAAATAAAGTTCAACCGTTCTCAAAAAGCAAAAGCTACACTAAACTATTTGATGGCATACCAAGCCACTATTGCCAACTACTTCGTATTCCATTATAGAGGTTTGTAATTCTTTTGGTTGTAACCAACAAAATTTACTTTTCAATATACATTTTAAATATCTTTAAGACTAAAGGAAGTTCAGAATATCTGTGGGTTTTAAGCATGCAGGTTACTTTACTCGAAATTCTTTAAAATTTAAAATCTTAAGCACTTTTGATAAACAACTTTAAGACAAACCTGAATAGCGTCGAATACGTTGTTTAAGCAAAAGCTGAAGTCGTTGATTGCCATTATGTTGTAAGTTTCTGTTAGATTTTTAATTAAGGCCAATGTCTAGGATGCCCGGGTTTCTCACATTTGTGGAGATGTTTGTCGTCTCGTTTGGTGCAATGATTGTTAGGTGTCTATTATCATAATATCTTTCCAGTCTTTTACATTTATTATTTATTATTATTATTGAATATTTATTAATATTTTGTCGAGTTTTTATTCTTTTTGGTTCCTATTTGGATGTGGGTATGTACCAAAAATTGGCATTGTTCCGTTGTATTTTGTGTTGATTGCCACGCTTATACTTTCCAGGTGTGGTTCGGTTGTGTAATTTGGTAGTTGGTGGTGAGAAATGTTTTTTTTTTTTCAACGAGAATTGCCACCTCTCCACCAGTGGATGTTTGCCTGTCTTTTCTGTACATTTTGTAAATTGGAAATTTAATTTTATGTATATTATAGGCAATATCGATGTTGTGTTGAGTCAAAAATTGATTTAACTCTAGTTTTTTTTTTAAATTATACTGTTGGAATTCCAATTTACTATTTTTATGTATTCTGTTTTTTTTTTCTCCTTGCGAGTTTATTTTATAAGTTTTAAGATGTTGGTAATGTGTTCTGAAAATTTGTTATTTTCTTCTTCGCTGGGGTCTGTGTCGCTGAATATTAGAAACATATTTCCAAATTCAGTGGCAACTTTGGTTTTGATGTCTGTTTCCATGGGTTTGCAGTTGTCGGTATAGTTTCGGGGGATGGATTTACAATTGGGCTATACTGAGGTGTGGGCGTCTCCGCAGTTGGTACACTTTGCGGGTGTGGTTTTTTTCTTATGGTCTAGGTGAGTGCTGTACGAACGTACACATTACATGCAACGGTATTCTCCATTACAGTTTTTTTGTACATGCCCAAATAATTAGCATTTGTGCCATTGTACAAATTGCCCGTTTGTTTTTAGTGGCTCAATTGTGACTGACAGTCTATTAACGGCGGGTGGTTGGTAAATAGATTTATACTCACGTTTAATTTTGATGAGCATCATTTGGGCTGGCTGGCTATTTTTATTGTTTATTCTGGTTGCTTTAACTACTGGGTAGTCTTTGTCCTTTAGGTTCTTGATTATGTCTTCTACGGGAGTTTTTACTGGAATTACCTTTATTACGATTTTTAGATTTTTATCCTCGCGTAACTGATGGGTGTGACATTCCAAGTAATTTTTTTTATTATTGTGTACATCTTTCTGTAATCTGTGATGGTTTGTGTATATATTTTAATTCCATCTTTTGTAGTTGTTGTTTTTGAATAGCTGATATTTTTGTTTATGGGCAATTTGCTAACATTTATTTGTCCATATATCTTTTGCACGGAGAACAATTGGGGATTTTATTACCCATCTTGTCCTCGTCGCGTTCGGTGCTACTGTTGTCATCGTTCATTTGTAGGATTTCGAATCTATTTTGTGTAGGTGGAGGTATATTCAGTTGAGTAAATTTGCGTTTGGTTCTCATTAAAAATGATTTTTTATCCTGCATTTATTCTAACTTTGCTAGTTGTGTCATATCTTCAGTTGGGTTTTTATTGTTATTAGTTGGGATTTTAATTATGAAATTTTTTATGAAATTCTTAAACATGATTTCTTATCTGATAAGCACAAACCAACACCGCACATGCTGCAAAACCATTTGGATCGTCGTTGATGTTCGGCTGTTCTACACAAATTATACCTTCTAGAATCACCATAGCTCGGCATATGCATAATCTTTTTTCAATAGATAAACAAATTACTCGGACCAGTTTGTTCTAGGGCTTCTTTGTCGTGCAAATTCTTTACAAGAACGATCTGTAGCTAGATGGGATTTGGCACAATGTAAACAAGTCAGCTATGGGTTCGTACAATAGCTGGTCAAATGATCTTCTGTGCATTTGGCACATCTGGGTTTACCCCGGCACAATTTTTCCGCAAGCATTTTTAACAAATAATTACCGGGTTAATAAAGGGTTGAACTTGTAAGAGAGTATGGAAAAGCTCAATTTTTTTGGGAGCACTCTTCCAGCAAATGTAATTGCAAAGAAGGCAGGGATGCGCATTCTGGTACCATCCTTTTGTACCCATATGTTTAGTTGTCGAACTTCTAGTATTTCTCTTGGAGATATGCCGGTGGCGACCTTAGCATGTATTCTGATGTCTTCTTCAGTTATACTTTGACTTACTTTTTGGATGATGCTGCGGATGATGGTCAAGACCTTATTTGAAATCATTGGCAATAGACTAAAAGAACTGGAAAGCAACTCCCCAAATTCAGAATTTCTACCTCTTTCAATCGTACCTATGGATGAAGAGGTGGAACCACCAAATAACTATAAACCGATCAACAACAAGTGAAAATTTACCTACCCCATATTACCATAGATTCGAGGCTTCTAGATTAACCTATGCATTCGCACATATAATGTGATTGCCTGATTGGTCAAAGTGGTTAGGTAAATTTCTGTCAATTTGTGGCATGAACCGCAAGGAATGGGTGGTAAAAACACAACTTCATTTTGTTATACATGTGCTTTTGCGAGTTGTCTTTTTGAGTTTTGTGTACTACCATGCCACAAGTGTATTGTGTTCCAATGTTTCGAACAAAACAACGCATATGTTTGAACAAAACAACGCAACAAAAAGAAAATTCTCTACATGTAATTCGACACTTTGTTCCAGGTATAAAATAAATTTACTGTACTCTACATATCAACATTTGGCTCTGCACTTGAAAATAATAATCATGGTCGGTCTTTGAGGTTAACTGTACATTTTCGATTTTGTGTAAGCAAAATGTTTTGACAACTTTTACGTATTCTTCTATGTTCCCGCTTTAGCAGAACATGGACACTTAACTTTCAACACACCATAGCTGCTTCCATCAAACAGAACGCCATCTGACTTTGTAGCTAGATGCTTGGCATATGGGTGGATAACCAAACCATCTTTTCTGTTTAGTGGGTTGGGTTGTTGTTGTTGTAACAACAACTGAATGGCTACACTTTCGAATTTCAACCCATGCTTTACAGCCGGCACATGGTTAATGTCGGAAACCGTAATAAACTGAGTGTAAAAAGCCTCGTTATATAACCTGCTTTTTTAAATGCAATTTTGACAAAGCCATCTACACAAGTTTTAAGAATAAATTATTTTTATCAATATAATATGATTGTAACTCATCAATACCTTTAAATTTCAATAATCAAATTTTTTAAAGATGTGTAATTTCTAACAGAAATTAAATTGCTAAATTAATATCTCGAAAAATATAGGACAAAATTTTATGAAACTGGGTATTAACAGTTTTTAAAGGCATAAAGTGGCGGATTCATATATGGTTGACTGTAAAAATAAAAAATGCTTATATTACTTTGGTCAAGTTACTCAATGTTATCGTTTCTTAAACCTCACATTACGGGTTTAATTTTAATAAGTTTTTTCCTAAATGTTTATCCTATATGTATATTCATCAAAATTAGAATAATTTTAGAAGCAGTACACAAATATTTTATAGTTCTTTAACAATAACATTCTTATACGACAGAGAAAAGATGAAACAAATTTATCATGTTTGTAAACAATTTATAGTTAACAACTGAACTGACAATAATTTATATTAATAATTTGTATTGTAAATGTCATTTATTTGTAGGTTTTTTAATGTGCTTTGTTTTTTGCTATATTTTTTTTATTCCGGCGCCAGTGAGGCTGCAAGAATCTAATCAGGCTCACGAACTGGCGTTTGTTTTGATAAACTGCTATCAACAACTGAACTGAACAGTCTTTATAAAATCTAACCAACTTTTCCTAAAAATTTTCTTTCCAAAATTTTTTATCTCTAAAGATAGTTTTAAGATTTAGACCTTTTGGAGTCCACACCGCTAATACACAATGTTTTTTCTGTTACAAAAAGCTGTTATTGAATCTGATAGTACCATTTATCGTTAATATTAATTTCACTATTTTGCCAGAATTTATTTTTTTTGCATTATGCCTTCTTCTGGGGTGAGGTCTTTGGCAGAACATGGGCATTTAATCTCAACAAGCCCTTGCTCGCCGATTAGCCCATCTGAACTGGCTGCGAAAAAGGGAAACTTTTTTGAAATAAATAGTCCACAGGGCTCTATATAAATGTTTAATATTCTGGCAAGCTCATTTAATGCTGTGCTCTCATTATTCTTTTCCCAGACAAGACTTTGTACGTATGTCGCCTGAGCTTGATTTCACGATAGATTCTACTAATGAACCGCATTTTGATGACATTCTTTTTTTTTGCAGACTATTTCAAACCATGGCCGACTGAGATTTAATGATCGTTGCGCTCTATTATGACCGTAACAATTCGCTATTGTGACAGACTTTTCCTAACCTAAAATTTGCTCCTTAACTAGCGACATCTATTTATAATTATTGCAAAGAAAATTAAAACTAAAGATAGTTTTATTCAATTATTTTTGTCTGAAATTTTAAAAAACACAAGTTGTCATGTTGACTTTTTAATCAATAAACATCAATTTCATGAGTTACAAAACATAACTATATTAAAAATTAACAATATTCAACAAGAAATAAACACAAGGTACATATAAAATCTATATTTAAAGTATTTTTTAAGTATTTTGGCACCTCCACCAATAGTAGTGGAAGTGGCTGCTTCTTGCCAAATGAGTGCATTCGGGTGCACTGAATGGGGGCGAACCCCTATGTTTGAAGATCTGACTCGACTTCCTCGGCTGGGATTTTTGTGGGGATTCCTCTGAAGACGACTCTGACGTTTCGTTCTTCTAGGAGCGTGAAGGTGTGGAAGGGAATTTTCTCCGTTTTCATGAATCTGGATAAAGATTGGAAGTCCTGTGCAGGGGCCGGCTGGATTCGAATTATGTCACTTACGTTTTTGGCTTTTGTGAACCTGATTCCTCGGGAATTGGCGATTGATGAGACCATGGGCCATTTTCCTGCATCTCGCAGAAAGATTGGGGGGATTCTCGGTGCCTTTTCAGTTGTTGTTTCCATAGGGTCTGTCTGGGTGGCGTCCGAGGGTGCTGCCTGGCTGGAGTCCGAGGGGGCTGTGGTCTTCGGGGCTTTCAGTGGTGGGAAGTTTTTGGTGTCTTTCTGAAAATCAGGAAAGAAATTACCTTTCCCACCTGAAGGGGGCTGAGATCTTCTTGGGGACCTCTTCTTCCTCTTGTGCCTGGTTTGCGAGGCTTCTTCGTCCTCGCTTTCGGTTTGGGGCTCTTTTTCCTCGCCATCGTCATCCGAGAGGCTTTGAAACCTGTTTTTGGTGACAATGGGGGTGCTGGGGCTTGTGGGGGCTGCTCTCTTGATATCCGTTTTTGAGGGTGTCTGAAAGGCCTCTTCTGATTCCATTTCCTCCTTCGAAAATGGAATCGGCGTTGCGTTGACTTCTCGGAATGTTTCATCCGAGAGTTCGCCTGCGTCTCCTTGTTGCTCGAGGTCTGACAATCGTTTTTTGATTTGTCTGAGTTCATCCTTGAAGGGACGCAGGAGCCCCTCTAGGACTTGGGTGAGCTCTTTGAGCGAAACTTGCCGCTTCATGATTCGGGATTGCAATCCTTCACTTCTACAAAATCCATCCGCGATTATATTTGCTTCTATGCTACCTGCCGACCCAGTCCAGTTTAAGTAGCAACTATGAGGCTTTGGAGAGATACCTTGTAATTTAGCTCGGTGATAAAAAGTGCAATATTTATTTCTGACTCCCATAAATAAGATTTTTTTGTCTTGTAACCTATTACTGATGCCGAACCGGAGAGAATAGTAATTCGATTGGTGAGAGCGTTTTGCCCAATTGCCAAGCTCCAAGAAATGGGTTTTCTGAATCAATAAACAACCTACAATTTATGACTTTTACTTTATATTTTTCATATCTTTTTTCATATCTTTCTCTTGCAGTTTTTTCGTGTAAGCGGCCAAATGCAACAGCGTTAATATTTAACTGTCTTCCATATAAAACCTTCTTAACAGTTGAACCACATAAGGTGTAGTTTTGCATTTTGCAAATTATTCCGAAATTTGATGCCGTCAATCTGTCTTTCCTCATACTAATCCAATTTGGATTGACATGTTGAGCTCGAGTATTTTCCTCTATATGTTTAATATTCAAATCATTGATGTTACGTATATTACGTAAAAATGAATTTACTTTTTCTTGTAGTTTTTAATCACTAAGATTGGGTTTTTCTGCATTTGACCCGCATTCTGCACTAAATAAATTCGATTGTCTTTGTTGACAAATTTTGATGCGTTCTTTTTAGATAAATTGTGTTTTGTCTCCTATAAAATATTTTTTCATATTTTTACTTGGCGATGTCTTTGTGAGTTTAGTCCATGGCCCGAAATGCCAGGTAGGTCCTGATCTATGAGACAAAGCCGCAGCTTATGTTCGAACGGTATATGACAGCCGTTTTGAAAAGTGGATTCTTTTTTCTTTAATGCATTTTGCTACAAGTGCCATAAATCGTTCAGCTTGATTTATGGTCTCGTTGTAAGTTAAATTTGCTCCTTTTTGGATTATAGGATCTAATATTTTATAAATGGCAGTCCAAAGTCCACATGATTTTAATAGTTCTTTTTTTGTTGGACTATTTTCTGATTTCTTTTTACAAAAATCTCCAAAATTATCATGTTTTCTAAAAACGTGACATGGAGCATTTAATATAGTTTGACGAAATTTTAAAAAACTGTCATTTTTTTCAGTTGATCGTTTTATAGCTGTTTTTATTTCTTTTACTAACTCCTCAATGGGTGAAATTTCGTCAGTTGAAGTAGATAATATCTTGCGACAATGTATGGGATAACTAGTATTTGTTACTAATTTATGTAATTTATTATTTATACATGTGATTTGCACATTTAATTTTTGTGACATGTCTGCCATACGACACTCTCTCTATTATTTGAGCATAAACGCTCCATCTCCAATAAACATCTTATATACAAGTTCATGTTGTTTAATACTTTGGCAAAAACCTTCTACTAAATATTATATCTTGCTCTATTGCAGTCGAAGAGCCACTGAAGTTCAAAACACAATTGTGCTGTTTGGGAGGTGCATTTTTCGCCTTGTCAAAAGCACACATTGCACACAATTTATTTCTTACTCCAACCCATAATTCGTTTTGTTGCAACCATGTCTATTTGATCTTTTACACTATCCACAACAACATTTATAAAAGGAATTTTTTTCGTTCTCCACTTGAAGAAATTTTTTTTTTAATTGCAATTTATCTTTCTTCTTTTCCTGCACTTTTCATTTGTTTCTACAGATTTTCCCAAACATTTTTAATTATTGAAGTTTGTCTTAAAAATGTTTTTGGATTCATAAATGGAACATCTATTAATCCCAATAATTTTTCGCACTGCTGCTATCCTATGCCAATTTACATACAACCCCAAACAATTTGGCTATTAATAGTTTTTTGTTGTTTGATGATGGGTCTGATGTAATAATAAATTATTATTTTTCTCATGCGTTACAATAAAAATTTAAGTTGTATAAAGGCCATTAATTTTTTCGCTTACAAATTTCATATTTTCTATTGTACATTTACAATAGAAGTCGGCGCATTTTACACACCTGGGGGGCATGTGACACTGGCCCCTTCCATGTCCAAAAGCCTGGCATGGGTGGCACTGAGACACCAGGTTCTTCTTGTTGTAATTTTTCCACTTGATGTTGATGTGATCCAGGGTTTTAATTTTATTTAATTTCTTGAAATCTTTATGGGATTGGGTTGAGATTAGAAATGAATGAGATCTGGCATTCCGCGACTTCTATTTGTGGCAATTGAAAGTTTTAAGGTCTTATATAGAGCTTCATTAATTTCTTCCTCGTTGTGAAGTGTGCTGCCTTCATAATGATTTTGAAGTTTTTTGATATATTCCTCAATTTTTGGTATTTTAAGTGATCTACTTGGCTTTTTTACTGACATTTTCAATATGTTGTTTAAATGTTTTTTTTCCCTATCTAGGGTGTAAATGTTTTTTCACAAATAAAACACACGATTTCTTCCAGATTTTATTTATTTTTATATTTTGGAACATTGAGTTAATAATAAGACTGGAGGGAGGGTAGGCAAAGAAGTGTGGCGACAACATATTGGTAGGCAAAACATTAAAAGTGGTGTATTTACCGTGTTAAAGGTGTAGTATTTGCATTTAAATAGGTGTTAAAAGCACTGAAATATGCATATTTCTAAACAATTTTGTTTATAAGAAGCGTTTTAAACAATTTTAGATGATATGATTTCAGATAAATTAAATATTAATTTGTAAAGTATGAGTGTTGTATGAATGCAAAATAAAGGCCTGGCGCTCACATGTTTACTGAATTAAAATGAAAATTTATTTTCTTGCTTTATTATTCCTCTATATTCAAAAATTCAACGTTCTTGCCTACCAGCAAGCGATGTGCTCTCTCACACACATTTAATCTGTGTATTATACTATCTCTCTCTCTCTTTTATACTATGTTGTTACTGCAGCTCGCTTCGGCAATGTATACGCGAGGCTCGATCCAGTCTTATTATTAGATCTATGTTTTGGAATACTAGTTTCGAGTTGAATTCATCCTTCCTCAGTTTCTCAGTTTAGATTTTGTCTAGTGTTATGCCCAAATATTTAACACTGTTGGTACATGGGATAGTTAAATTTCTTATTTTAGGTTTTGATGTTGGTTGTTCGATTTTTTTATTTTTTATTTTTTTTTTATAGTATAGCTTAACTTTGGTCTTCGTTAAGTTTTATATTCGAAATTTGTTACGGGGAAGTGGAAAAGGCAGAAAAAAACTATATTATAAGGCCAACGTTTCGAATCCTTTATTGATTCTTTTTCAAGGCTTATAATAAATGTCAAATTTGTTTGACATGGTACCAACTTGTCTCGGCCAGTGGTCGCCGGAAGAATGAAAAAGAAAATACTTTTCATTTTAATTCTAAATGTTGGAGAAGTCGATTTGTACGTTATTTTCGGGTGGTGTCGAGTCCGATGAATTAGTATCTTGCAACTCCTTGCCATGATTGTTGATTAAAGTCTTCAATGAATTTAGTCTCTGGAGATTTAGTTCTAAAATTCAGTATTGGACCATAATTGAGTCCATCTCTTTCTCTTCTTCGCACATGCTAATGACATCAGTTGGGCGAAACACTCGGAAAATAATTCGAATAAAATTCTAAATCGATCTTCTCTCTAACAAGTTTCAATCGAGATATAGAACGGATGTCAAAGTCAAAGTAATTTTATTAAGTTTAACTACATATATAAATTTACAAGGGTTGTTCCGGTTAGTCCGGAACTAGACTAAATATATTAATATTTAGGCTAGTGCTAACTCCTACAAATGTTTCATTAGCTTTTTAAAGATTAAGAAGTACATTATATAATTAATAACCGACGTTTCGTCATTCAGGAAGTGTGAAGGTGTGGAAGAGAATTTTCTTCGATCCCATAAACCTGGTAAAAGATCGGAAATCCTGTTCAGTGGTCGGTTGGTTTCTAGTCATATCGCTTACGCTATTGGCTTTGGTGAATCTGATCCCTCTTGAGTTGGCAATCGATGAAACCTTGAGCCATTTTCCTGCATCACGTAGAAAAGTTAGTGGGATTTTCTGTGCCTTTTCAGTAGTTGTCTTCTTGGGGGCTGACGGGGCGAAGTCCGAGGGGGCTGTCCGTGTGGGGCCCGAGGGAGCTGCTGGAGCGGTGGCCTAGGGGGCAGCCTGTGTGGAGCCCGAGAAGGCTGTGGTCGTGGGGGTTGTTTGTGTCGGGGCCTTCAGTGGTGGAAAGTTGTTGGGACCCTTCTGATAAAAACAGTAAAGACATCAACCTTCCCACCACTTCGTATTGTGTTTTGGTATAAAACCGAAGTGTTCAGGAATTATGATGTTGTTTTGTAACAAATGGTGATTTATTCTTTTTAGGATGGTTGTTTCAGAATTTTTGAGGGTATTAAAAGCAAGCTGATGGGCCGGTAATTTGAGGGGTGGAAAGGTCTTTACCGGGTTTTTTGATAGGGATGAGTAAAGCATTTTTCCAAGAATTAGAAAAATGTTGTAGTTTTATGCAATTATGTATGATGATTATTAGGTCGTTGATTATGCTTAGTGGGGTTTTTTTAATTATTAGTCCTGAGAATTGGTCTTGACCTGGGGTTTTTGTGTTTTTGAGTTTATTTATGATTTTTATAATCTCGCTGGGGTTTGAAATGGGATTGTCAGGTGCTAGGGTATTTCAAGTGTTGAATGCTTTAATTAATGCTTTAATTTGCTTTAATAATCTGTCTGTGTTAGCGATTATGTTTTTGTTACCAAGATTGTTGTTCATTTTGTGAACTTTGTGAAATGTTGGGACAAGAAGATTTGCTTTGTCTAGGTCTGAGTATTTTTTAGTGTTGGTATCGGGGTTAATTAGTGGTGGAATTAGATTATTTGATTTTGATTTTTTGAGACTGCGGGCTATGGACCAAAGAGTGTTTTTGTTTTTCTTAGTAATCTTGTTTAGTTTATTATTCCAATAATCCGATTTTAATTCACTTATTTGGGTGTTAATTATAGTAGAGTTGTGAGGTGGCTAATATGGTTTTTTAAGGCTGGAAAGTGTGTGCGTTGGTATTGTTTTCGGAGTTTGCCATTTTCTTTGATTAAGTTTAGGAGTGGAATGGGGAGTTTTAATTTAAATGATTGGTTTTTGATAGTTTGAGTAGAGTGTTTTATTGCAGTGTTAATTTGGTTGGTGATGGAATCAATGTTTTGTTGTAGCTGAACTGTGTTGTTTGTCTGTGTGATTATTGGGTGGTTTTTAATAAGTTTCGAAATTTGAGCCAGTTTATGTTTTTTGAGAGTTGAAAGTACGGAGGGTAAAAGGGTTGTTTGATTTAATTTTGATCAGGATAGGTAAATGATCAGAATTAAGGGGGTCAAGTGTTAGAGGGGTATCAGTAATTAGATTGCTAATTATTCCAATGTCAATAGTTGAGGGTTGGTGCTGTGGATTGTATGGAAACTGTGTGTGCGTTTGGGTGGATTAAGATCAGATCAATAACAAAATTATTTAATTTTGTGTTGTTGTTGGTCGCATTGCAGTTCCAATTTGGGTGTTTTGAATTTAGGTCACCATAAAGTAGGGTTTTTCCAGGTAGATTTGAGAGGACGGTTTGTCGAGAGTCTAGGTCAATGGGCGTGTTTGGGGAGAAATATGCATTTATAATTTTAAGTTGGTTTTCGATGACAATGGTCTGGGTGAATGGGAAATTTTCAAGTTCGTGGAATATGAGTTAGGTATTTACATAAATAGCGAGGTCTCTGTTCGATGAGTTTATGATTGAGGTGTAATAAGGAATTTTTGGAGCTAGTTGATTGTTGAGCAAAGTTTCCTAAATTAATGCTCTATCAATTTCATATGATTGCAAAATCAAAGTTAATTCATTAATTTTGTTTAATAATCCGTTTGAATTTCAAGATAAAATGTTTTTATACTGTGTATTTTTTACTAATTTCTTATATAATTAATAGTTTTTTGAGGAGATGAAGCGTTAATTAATTTAGTTTTTAGTTCCCTGACTAAAGCAATCATGTTTTTAATGTTGCAAATATTGTTTAATTTGTTAATTTCGTGAATAAAAGTTTTGAAGTCAGTTGCATTGCTGTTTGTGTTTAAGTTTAGATTGGGAATGATATTGTGGGATTGTGAGGCAGATGTGGGGATTGATTTTTTAAATTTGTATTTGGTGTGTTGTTGTTGTTTGTTTGTGTAAGGTTGGTTTTTAGATTTGTCGCGTATTTACACATTGGAATAAGTCTGGGGTATTGGCTAGAGGTTTTCTGGCACTTACGTTAATTTTTTCCAGATATTCCAGGTATATCGGGCAATTTCGATGATGCGCTATGTGATAGCTTTTGCAATTTCACATTCCGGGTCCTCTTCAGATCCCATGTGGTCGCAAGTGAAGTGGGGGCTGGCGCATTTCACAAATACTGGGGGCATGTGGCATTGTCCACTCCCGTGGCCGAAAGCTTGACAGCGGTGGCATTGGACCACCAGGTTTTTCTTGTTGTATTGGGTCTATTTAATTTGGATGTGGTCTAAAGATTATGATTTGTTGTTTTTGTCTTTTAACTATAGACAGTTAAATGGGTTTTTCAGATTTTCCTGGAGGACTTCCTGCACTTCTTCTTGTGTGGTGAATGCTGCTGCTCTCATTACAATCTTGTAAAAAATTTTGTCCTTAGGAGTGAATCTATAAAAACTTATGTAGTTTTTCTTCAGTTGTCTCATCAGAGTGTCCCTGGATTCATTCATTTGTATGAAGATTTTAGTTTCGTTCTTGAGGTAGCTTACTCTGAACTCATATTTTTTCTCGTTATTTTGTGGTTTCGCTGGACAATTTTTCAACATTGAGACGTGCTCCTCACCACAGTTTGCACACTTCGGTTAGGACGTCTTATCTTTTGGACATTCATGTGATGAGTGCTTCTCTGCACACCTCATGCAGTTGAATTGATTGTGGCAATATTTTTGTACATGCCCGTAGCGTTGAGAACGATGGCATTGTACATTCTCCTCTTTATAATAATCAGAATAATACTTTATTTTTCATATAGATACATATATATGTATATCAGGAACGTCACAAATACAACAAAATACAATTAGGAAATCAACCTGTTTACAGAATCGGAATATTCAGTAAGCGAATAAAACAGTACTCATTTAGAAAATCGCTTACAAGAATTCTAAATTGTTTATAACTTATTTTAGCACATTTTAAATTGATTGGCAAACTATTGTATATTTTAATAGTTTAATATTTTAATACTTTCCAAGGGTTTCCTTCTAGGTTGTTAAATTTCTCTAGCTTCTTATTCCAGGATTTGTTGTAGTAATTTTGGACGTCATTTTTAATTTCTTGTGTGATACTGTTTAGTTCTCTTTTTATTTGCGGTGATAGTGTTTGTTGATATTGTTTTCTTAGCTTGCGTTTTTTCTGAATTTTTGTAATAATTTCTAGTGGAATTTTTTGTTGTTTGTTTATTTTTTTCGAGTATGTTGATTCTTTCCAGACTGTTGTTATTTCGTTTTCGAATGATTTAACTGCTTCTTCTAGGTCTTCTTTATTGTTAATTTTAAATGTTGAGATTTTTATTATTTTCTTGAATTTTTCGGGGTCAAATATTTCAATTTTATTTGCTGTTTCGTTCTTGCTGTTTGACATTTTTAGGATCACTGGGTAGTGTTCAGAGTTCAGGTCTTCGATGACTTGGCTTCCAATGTCTTCTATTATGTTCTTGGCTAGTGCTATGTCCAGGATGTCCGCGTTTCAATTTTGAGCTATATGGGTTGGTTCTTGAGATGCTTATACTGTGAAGTTTCTGTTGTCCGCATATTTTGATAAATCAGTTCTATTCAACGTTTTTGCTATTGTAGTCACTAATGAGTATGACTCCCGTGTTTCCTTTGGAGATTGTGTCAAGTTCTTTTTCGTCAAGTTTGGTCTTAGGTGGAGTGTAAATTGCATATAATTTTTTTTTTCTTTTGTTTGTTTCTATTTGAATCTCTGTTGTCTCTTATGTTCGGGTTATCCGGGGTGTTTGGGAATCGGTTATGTTTCAGGTTGGTTTCTTTTGATGATTATGGCTACTCCGCCTCCTTGTCTTTTCTTTCTATCTTTTCTACAAATATAATAATTTGATATTTTGAATGAGTCAGCTGGTCTTAAATGTGTTTCTGTTATTATTGCCACGTCTATGTTTTGGATTAGTAAGAAAGTGTGTAGTTCGTTTTTTTTTGTTGCTTGAGTCTATTAGCGTTCCAATTTACTATGTTCAGTGTCTGTTTTGTGTCATTTTTGGTTTATTTATACTAGTCTTAGGATATTAAAAATGTGTTCAGTAAATTTGGCTCTTTCTTCCTTTGATGGGTCTTTCTGATTTAATGATACTAGCATCTCTGCTAGTGTTTGGGGACCAGTCGCGATAAAAATTAAAGTAACGAAAATAAAAAAAGAGGACGACAAATGGGTGGCTTACCTTTTGTCTATACAACTGCACACTCACATTGGCCGGCCTTTCACCAAATTCTCATTGTGTTGGGGTTGTGTTGTCCAGTTAGGTGTATGTTCGTACGCGTTTCGAAACGAGCTGTCTTAACTTTATGAATCTTCCCCCTCAAAACCACCCATTTTAACGCGATAAAATAAAAATTAAATGAAATAAAATTTACGTTTATGTCCCCAAAAAAGGTCTAACGAATCGATGATTCAACAAAACAAAAATAAAAAAATTTAACAATCAATTGATGCAAAACAGCTAGTTTAATTGCTATTTGGTTTGACTTTTGTTTTGTTTTGGCTTGTTCTGTTGTTTTGTTGTATTTTTGTTTTGCTTGCTTTTTCATTATCTTTTTTAGATTAGGTTGTTTCGTGTTTTCATTGAAGTTTTTCCATGTTTTTTGTCCTACATTTTCTCTTTTATTGCTTGGATTTTCAGGGCAGTATTTCCAGCTTGAAATATGTTCTCCTCCACAATTGACGCATTTTGGGGTCGATGTTTTGTCTTTGGGACACTCATGGGTGGAGTGTTCTTCTGCACATTTTATGCACTTTAACTGTGCATTGCAGTGTCGATGTACATGGCCATATAACTGGCATCTGTGGCATTGGATATTTTTTCCTCAACTTCGTGGAGGCTCAATGTGAACGTCTAATTCAACAACTTTTTTGATTGAGAAAAAAAAGGTCAGCCAAGTTGTCACCAAATGCACTGTAATCTGCCGTATATATATTTCTTCCGGTGGGTCTAAGATAGTGGAACAAATCTGTCCACTCTGCGGAATCAGCATTGATACCAATGCTGACTCCGTTATAAATCCGTCCGCGGGAAAGTGCAGCCTGAAAATGTCCAAAGTACTGCTTAATTTGGATGGTAAAATTCACAGGGATATAGAGAAAATGCGGGTAGGACCGTCTTTGAAGATCTTATCACGCTTAATCCTAGCATCTTTAAGAGAATCGACAAAGATTGTAACAGGTATTTGTCCATCTCTTCGTTGTTGTTCTTTATGTTGCATGACAGAGAGCAAGTCTTCATTGATCTTACAAACAACTGGATTATCTCCGGTTGTAAATTCAAACATCCATCTCTTACTTGAAATAGAGGGTGGGCGTTCAAGTACCCAAGGAAATCCTTCTGAGGATCCAAATTCAAGAGATTTATATTCGGAAAATCCCGGAATCCCATTAATTGCCTGCAAAATTCCAAGGACTCCTGAGGGAGCTGTGATAACAGGTGGTGAGCTACTAATGAATTCCTGAGTAAGCCATTGGGAGATTTTGCTATATCTAGAATATTCGAAGCCAAAAGGAATGGAACTTTCCTTTTTATTAATTCCTTCAAGAAGGATATCCCTTGTGATTCCACCAATCGTAATATGTCTGCCCAAGGGGGCCGGTATAGTAGCAACTTCGAAAATTCCATGGGCGTCTGACGCTTCAATACGAGATTTCTGAGACGTATGTTGTGTAGCATATTTTGGAGTATTGCCAATGAACCAAGCAGAGGTGGGTAATGTTCTTGATTCAGAATAAATTCCGCAAAGCAATTCATGTTGAGCGGAGTACTGTGGGGTTTTCTCGTCAAATGGAATCTGATTACAGAATTCTCTCCAGAGCGGTTGTGAGTATCCTCTTCGACCGGAATGTCCAGCCACATGTACTCCAATAATTCTTGGTCTGGTCTCCTGAGCAATAAGAATGCTCCCACACAGTCCTGGTCGTGAAAGATTGTACGAGAACACAACAGGAAGTCGCTGGGGGGAACAATAGTCTGTTCCACTTATATCGAGGCTCTTCTCGACTGAATAATTGATATTATGGGATACATTGCCACTTTGAGTTGGTTTATACAAAATTCCTCTAGTATCAAGGGTTTCGTGGGCGATATACGAGGTAATATCCTTGAACACCGGTAATGTTTTCGGAAGTCTAACCACAGACAAAGAGCTATTAGTAGAACTGTACTAAATGATATCCCTGTATACAAAAGTATACCTAATCCGGTTACTATGTATGGTGATGGTAAAGGAAGGATTGCATTTTGCGATCTTGTCAATACCTTCCAATTGGTGTTTAAGTGCAATTGCATCTCTTCCTCTAATGCCAATGCCTCTTGCGGAGAAAAAAGCACTGCCATCTGTAGCCTCAATAATAAGAGCATTCCGCTCGCACCTTTGTAATATTGCCCTTGATAAATTAGGATTTGAGCCTCCCTGATGTTGTGCAAATTTGGTTTCAGCAGCAAAGTTTTTAAATTGATTGATATACTCCGATTTCGATAATTTTTGTTGGACACTCCTCGCTGCATCATAACCTGAATTAAGCTCGTGTGAAATGTCCCTGGTAAATAATTTCTCAATTGCTTTTTTTTTGTGGCCGGAGCGATTTTTTCACCTGCTCCGGCCGCCTCTGCACTTTTCTTCGTATTAGAGGCAGCCGATTTAAAAAGAGATTTGGTTCCATAATAAGCGGTTCCAACAAGACCCAAAACTCCCAAAATACATCCTATTACAGATTTATATTTTAAAAGCAAATTATAAAACCATTTAGCATACTTACCATACCATTTTTCCTCCAATTTTTCCTTTTCGTTATCAGAAACATCATCACCTGGCAATATCTCATTAATATATATTTCAGATTCCTTTTCAACCTGTCCAAAAATCGTTTTTTTTTATACACAATTTTATAATGTTTTATCTATACATCCATTGTATTCATGTAGAATTTTACAGACAATAATGTTTTTCTATTGTCTGTGAAGTCCTCTATTTTATATTTTTTGGTAAGTTTTCTAATTTTTATAATTTACGCTACAATCTTTGCAAACTCCTTGTAGAGCACTGATGATGGACTTTGATCCGAAACTAGTTTGCCCTTCTAAATAAAAACTTTTTTCTGTGGGTCAATTTTCTTCACTTCTTCATTTTTTCTCAACCATTTACTACCCACTTCACCCATGGATATTTTAACAAAATTAACTTTTTTGATGTTGAATAATTATTTGTGTCTTCTGTCGATGGTTACTTAAGTAGTATTCTTTTAAATTTACCCGAATGTCGTAAAACGTAGTTCTCTTTCTTGCTCTTTAAGAAAGTAGGTACGAGCAAGTAGGATAAACTTTTGTCCGCTCCCTAATCCCTCAAGTGGTTGTCATCTCTCTCACTCTAAAGCCATTTAAAAGAGACAGCAAAGTTTGGCACGCCTTTCTGATTTACCAACCCAAAGCTTATCAGTGATTCTCAACAAATCTTAAAAATGCAATGAGATAAATTTTATTTAAAGTATTTGCATTTGGATAAGGGAAAGAGACTTAAACCATAAATTACTTGATGAATAGGGATTATTTAGAGTAATAAGTGCTTTATAATTTATGACACTATTGAGGCGACCGGTACGTACCATCTGTTGACAAGGGTCTTGGGCGAGTGGTTGTCGTTCTTTACCTGTTTCCTTGCTTAGAGACATCATGCCGATATCGGGTAGTTGATCATAATTAACAACTTAATGTTTAATAATTGCAGTTTAAATGTAAACAAATTGGTGACTCTCATATACCTGTGATAGTACCTTTTAGAAAAGTATTGCTAAATAATAATGAGAGATTGAGAGTCTTGGAAAAAGAGTTTTTTTCTTGTAAAATAAGCTATTTTTAAAAATTTTTTATTCTTTGAACATTTCAATTATTGTAAAATAAATAATATTCTTTAATAAAGAATGCAAATTAATAGGTATTTATTAATCATTTTTCTAAGAAAAAAATATAATTTCAAAGAGGGGAGCATGAAATAAAAAAACAAAACACTTAAGCAACAACATAAATTTATTTAAAAAACATTACTAAATATCTTCATCATTGTCACTATCGTCCGTGTCATTTACATTTATAATAAATGTGGGAAAATTTTTATTTGTTACAAGTGTGTTTTCCACAGTTTTAATATGATTAAAACAATTTTCAAACAGCTTTGTGTTCATACCTTCAGTGACAGCTCGTATTAAATTTATAACAGTAGAATCCAAATTAGGATTTTTGTTGCCTTTTCTTAATTTGTGCTTTAATTGACTCCACACTAGTTCTATTGGATTTAATATACAATAGTAGGGTGGTAGTCTTTCAACTATATGCCCCAACTTTTTTGCCATGTTATCTATGGCATATGACTTATTTTTGTCAATGGGGCTTTTTTCAATAACTTCTAGTAGTATATTTTTTGTTGCTTTCTGGGGAACATGTAGAACTTTTTTTATCATAAATTGTTTAATATCGTCTTTTTTTGAACACCGTGTTGGAATTTTTTCATCTTGCCGGGAATGATATGAAGCATTATCCATCACTATTACAGAATTTTTTGGTAAGTTAGGCAACAACTGTTTTTCGAACCAGTTCTCAAAAAACTCGTGATTCATATCACTATGATAATCGGCGTTACAATTTTTAATATTTTTTGCTGAAAGAAGCAGACAATTTTCTACCCATCTATTTTCTGAACAAGCATTTAAAATAATTACACGTTTACCTCTTGAAGGTGGAGTAATTAGACGACACTTGCCTGTACCATCCACCCAACCTTTTTTTATAACATCATGCGTGTCGTACCATGTCTCGTCAAGGTAAATAATCGCACGCCCCTCTGCTCTGTACTTTCGAATATTTTCGATAAATTTTGTTCTCCATACTTTTAATCTAGAAGATTGCATAATAGCCATCCTTCTGTTAATTGTTTTATATGTAAAACCTATCTCTCGTAATAATTTTCGAAGTGTATTGTAACAATACGGAAAAGGAAAACCTTCTTCATTAAGTTTTGATTTAATTCCTTCTAAAGTTGGTACTTCATTGTTGTCGTACATACGATAAATTGTTTCTTTAATGTGAATAATTTCACTTTCACTTAATTTTTCTTGTATATGAATTCGGGACTTACTAGAAGATGGTTTCAACTCCTCTTCATTATAATTTACAATTCGCGATAATGTAGAACGCGGAATTTGTGTTGCCTCGCTGGCTGTTTTCAACGGTGCATTTACCCCTTGATTTAAAAAATAATTATAAACGTTTCTTGCAAGAATTTTGGCTTCAAGAGGCAAATGTTGGCGGCTTTTTTTGACTGGAGAAGCATCTGTAACATAATTTTAAAAAAATTATTAATTTTTTTAAAATTTTTTTCCTTACAACATTAGACAACAGATATTAGGTTTATTTGAAAAAGTATAAAAATTTATAACTTCCAGTCAAACACGATTAAATAAAACAGTATTTAATGTTAACGACTTAGTATTTACCTTCATCAACTTCAATTACTTCATCGTTATTAGGATCTTCTAATACAACTTCTTGATGGTCTCTACGTAGAAAATCATCTGGTTCTTCCTCATTGCAAGCGCAATTATGTCGCTAAAGATATGAACAAAAAACGTAAATTGTTTTCACCAGATTAAAACTGTAGCAGATACTTTTGTAACAAAAAAAAATTCCCACAATAAATGGCATCGATGATAGTGACAATGATGAAAATATTTAGTAATGTTTTTTAAATAAATTTATTATGTTGCTTAAGTGTTTTGTTTTTTTATTTCATGCTCCTCTCTTTCAAATTATATTTTTTTCTTAGAAAAATGATTAATAAATACCTATTAATTCAACTTTATTAAAGAATATTATTTATTTTACAATAATTGAAATGTTCAAAGAATAAAAAATTTTTAAAAATAGCTCATTTTACAAGAAAAAAACTCTTTTTCCAAGACTCTCAATCTCTCATTATTATTTAGCAATACTTTTCTAAAAGGTACTATCACAGGTATATGAGAGTCACCAATTTGTTTACATTTAAACTGCAATTATTAAACATTAAATTGTTAATTATGATCAACTACCCGATATCGGCATGATGTCTCTAAGCAAGGAAACAGGTAAAGAACGACAACCACTCGCCCAAGACCCTTGTCAACAGATGGTACGTACCGGTCGCCTCAATAGTGTCATAAATTATAAAGCACTTATTACTCTAAATAATCCCTATTCATCAAGTAATTTATGGTTTAAGTCTCTTTCCCTTATCCAAATGCAAATACTATACAAAAAAAATTATAACAAGAATTTGAAATTATGTACAAGTCTATTTATTTACATTTCATTAGCACTATCACTGTAACCATCACTTTATCATCCACTGTTGAAAATGGCTCAGGATCATAAATAAACATACCCAACAACGCGTTGTCGAGTTTCTTTTTGAGCCCAACGCTTAGTTTTTGTTTATGTACGTTCGAACTGGAGGCTGTATGCTTTGTTTTTTTGATGTCTGGACAGAAGTTTGCACAAGTTGGACAGCTTTGCTTGTAGAAGGCACTGGATCATTATTTGTTTGTTCTTCTCCAGCAACTTCGGTGTCGTTTTAGGATCTTCTTGATCGTGGGACTGGGACTGTTCAGATTCTGATGGTTTTGTCGTCTCCGAATTAAATTTAACCGTAGGGTGTTTATTTTTCAAGTGTTTTCTTAAATTGGATGACGTAGATTTGTACATACAATGTTTAATTTTCTATCAATTTTTCAGTATCTCAGTAATATTTGATGCGTTTTATAAATTTTGCAATAATGCATTTATATCATTCTCCATACCATTCGAAAATTTCTGAATCACCAAGTGTATGCAACTAACAATACGTATTCGAAGTTTTGTGTAAACCCGGCTTCTGCGTATGAGCTTCTAAGCACAGGTATACGCCCTAAGATGATTTATAACTATATCTTTTCGCCGATTTGAGTATAGACCTCTCTCGATCCAGACTCTTTTTTTTTTTCTTTGAATGTTACGGGACTAGAATTGTTAGGAAATAATGTTCAAGTTTATTTGTAGTTAATTCCAGAAAGACAAGATAAAAAATAAAATCCTTACTGTATAAATTACAAGGAGGCTCTAATTTATTATCAACTGGCGGCGAGGGCGACAAAAGATCAAAGGTCGCCGTAGTCGTCAGTGTAGTTCGGTTTTCTTTTGCAAGTACCTGCTTTAACAACCCTATTCATGCAGTCAGGAGCTCCGTTATCATGGATGCGGACAACAAAAAACGTGTTCTTATAACACTAAAACGAGAACAAGTATACGATAAGGCAATTTGACGCATTCTGCAGCATTACCAATACCAACATTACCAACCAATATTAAATTAAATTCAGTAACGCAGATCTTAAATAACGTTGATTAGGAACGTTATTTTTTAATAACTATAACGTTATTAACGTTACTGAAATTCGTACGTTATTCCTATCACCAGTAACGAGTATCCAGTACCTATCTATACGTTTGTACGGCATCAAGGCTTTGCGTTTTGGTCCGTTTATCTTGATTTTTGTTACGTTTTTTATTGAGTTTTTTAAATGTCAGTTTTCTTTTGGATGCGTATGCTCAGTTTTTTAGCATATCGTGTGTTTAAGTCTTTTGATTTTCTTCAGCTTTGCCTTATTTATCTTATATTCGGTTATGCGCTGTATCGTTGGATTTTTATGATTTTCCATCTTCTCACAGATGTTAGTCGTCAGTTTATTTATGTATTTGTCAATTTTGGGTATTTTTAATGAGTTGTGTAACTGTTCATTTGTCACATACCAAGGTGCTCCAGTCATGAGTCGTAATGTCTTATTTTGTAGTATTTGTAGCTTTTTAATGTGTCTTGACGCTTGAGAGAATGCCGGTGCTGCGTAAGTCGTTGTTGGTCCTATTGTCATGAGGTATATACTTTTTTTGTTGTTATAGTACAGTATTTACAGTATTTATACTTTACAGTATTTGTCCACGGAATTTTCGAGTTTCCAATGTTGACGTTTGGGAGTTTTTGTGTGATCTTCTCTTTCTTGTTCTCAAACAGTGCTATTCACGAGAGAGTTACTTCTGAAAAATTTGAGCCGCAATCCATAATACAACTTCCAAAGGTCTCTAGCTTCCTGTCTGTAAAGATATTTAATTTAAAATAAGAGTACTTTAAATATTTGTTTTGTCACACATTATGTCAATTTGTATATTGAACAATTTTGAACTTGAAAAGGATTGAACTTTATGTCTTATTACACAAATAAAGAGTAAATAGATATGATTCTTATCTATAAAGAATGCCAGAAAATGCATTGGCTGCTGCTGTTCTGTATTTTCAGCGGTACCTAAACCGTTTACATCCGGTTCCTAAAATCTTAAAAAAATTGGAAACCAAGCTACGTCAACAATAGCCGCCAATACATAAGATCCGTTCAAGAACTGCTACTTGTCTAAATAATGAATTTACACTGCTTCAAGCAGTTGATGAAAACTCTCACATAAGTCAAACCGTATTAGCTAGACAAATTGGTATTAGCCAGTCATCGGTTTGTTAAATCCTTCGTCAAAATAAATTTCATGAAAATTATTTCGATAATTTGCTGTGTTAGTTTATCTTTTATTACACATTTACGAGATTATCTCCACTTTTGTCTCTTTTGTTGCTTTCATGTCACTGTAATCCAACGTCCAACTTACTTTGATCACTGATTTAAATGAAATTAAAAATGGTATTCAGTAATCTATGCCAATAGTATTTTGGGTTGCGACTCATATTTTTTCAGAAGTAACTTTCTCGTGAATAGCACTGAATATTATCGCTTGGTTTTTTTGCCGTTTACCTTAATATTCTATTTTTGGGCCCACTAATTTATTTCTTTAAGATGATTGTTTGAGTCTTTTACAATTTTTGTTGTTGCTCGAGATGAGAAGATCGCTGTGGCGTCAGCTAATATTGCCAACGATTATTAAGTAGAGTAGAGGCCCCAGTACGGAACCCTGGGGCACACCAGCTCTAATTTGTGTCGGAAGTGATTGCTCATCGTTTATTTTTATTTTGAATTTTCTGTCAGTAAGGTACGTCTTTATTAATTTAATCATAGCTGTTGGTAGTCCTATTTTTATTAGTTTGAAAAACAGTCTGGTATCGCATACTTAGTCGAAAGCTTTTGCTACATTTAAAAATATAACTCCGGTCTTTGTTGAAATGGTAAAGTTTTTCAATATGGGTTCAGTTATTCTGCAGACTTGGTGGGAGGCGTTGTGTAGCTTCCTGAAACCGTATTGCTTGTTCGGGATAGCTGCATTTGAATTTAGATGGTCGTTTATTATTCTATATATAATTTTTTCACATATCTTACTTATTGCTGAAACCAAACTAATTGGCCGATAGCTGTTCGAGTCTTTCCTCGATTTTCCTGGTTTCGGTAACATGATGATCTCAGAGGTTTTCCATCTTTCGGGATATGTTCTAGAATATGCTCTTTGATAATTGCCTTGAAATTCAGAGACATTGGTTTTATTGAAACTGGTCGCCCGTGCCAGGCTAGTATTTTCCGGTTTTCGTAAAGAAAATTGAGCATGGCGTTTCATATATCCTTGTAGCCAATCAACACCAGCCAGGTCGGACTTGTCCCAGTTCTTGGGATAATTACAACCAATTGATTTTGCGTAAGCCAATGCCAGCTTTCGAATGTCAATATAAGTAAGACCATAACTCATTTTGGAACATTGGACAATATAATTTTCAAGCATGAAAATTATATGAAAAATTTATATGAAAAACTTGCTTTGCTGTATATTTTGATCCATATTTTTGTGTTCACCTGTTTGCTCTTTCTTAACTCTACAATATAGGGCAGTGTGGATCAGACCATAGATGGTCGCTGCTCTTCTTAAAGGCATTTTGTTTTCTTTAACTGCTGTTACAGCTGCTTTCATGTCATTTTCATTTACATCTGGTTTTGTCCTTTTCTTCTTATACGTCTGCACCATATTTACATCTATATAATAAGAAAGACATTTTAGGTAAAGGAAAAATTCAGCAGTGTTGGGGCAGTTTTGAACATGTTCAAAAGTGCCTCTTCGTTGATGTTCAAAGCTGCCCCAACACATATCAATGGTTGTTTCCCTCAATATTTTTTTTTTTTGGTTAGGTTATAATGAAAGTTAAATACGGCAAGTTACTACTCAATTATCACTCTTGATAGGACGAACACAAAACTACTTACCAGAATTTCACCCTCCGTTCTATTTCGTTACGAAGTGAAGATTGCAAAATTCGATAACATATAAATTACACCTGTCACACTTGCAAACCTCCAAAGCGCGGTATACGGTAGAAACATTTTGTCAGATGTCTAGGTATATTACCACATCTAGCATCTGTCGTTTGAACTACCTGGTAGTTCATGTTCCAAACTAATTTAAAGTGTTCAAATGTACCCCAGGTTTAAATGTACCCCCTCGCCCCCTAGTCACATGAATGTAAAAATTAATAAATCTCAACATGACAGTTATATTGATAGATTCATGAAACATTCAATAAATTTAATGACAATTTGCACATCTCGCAAATTGTTTACTTATGTTTTTGTGGGATTTCCTGGATCTGCTCATGATGCACGAGTACTACGATACTGTTAACATAGTACGCATTTCAACATTAGTTGAATTATTTTTGGGTCTTTGATAATTCTGCTCTTGTAAGAAATATTGCAACTTATGGAGCTGATAGATATTTCGTGGCTGTTTAAAATTACCATTTGATTGGAGATTCTGTGTTTCGTTTAAAAAGATGGTTAAGGACACTATATAGACAGCGGGCTAATATGAGTCGTAGCGAGAGACAACACAATTACCTCTTAAGTTCAGCAAGAGTTGTAATTTAGAAGGCTTTTTATAGCAAAATCTATTGAGATTGCTACTGCTGCTTGTGTACTACATAATTTTTGTATTATTAACTTGGGCATATGCTTGGACAACAAAAGCGTAATGATATTAAGAGAGCAATTGTTTTATAAAAAAATCAATAAAAAAATTAAGATGCAAAAATAAATTTATTTTAACAGCAAAATATTAACTTCTATAACACGAAAAAAAATTAACATTAAAATTTTATTTAAAAAGTAACTTGGTTGTCTATTCACTGTCAGATAAGGAACGTTTTCTTTTTCGCACCGATGCGCAATGTATCAACGTTTTGCACTAATGAGCCTAACATTGTTATAATTCTCTCTCTTTGGTTATTTTGTTCTTGAAAATCTTGGTGCATTTGATTAAAGTGTTCTTGTCGTAATGATCTCTCTAAAGCAGTATCACTTTTAAATTGTTTAAGTAGTGCCTCACTTGCACTCTTTTTTATATTTTTACATTACTTTTTTTATATTGGTAAATATATTTGTAATAGCTGCTTGAGTAGGTACATCTGTTTGCATAGGTACTTCATTATTGCTTTCTTCATCACTTGATATGTTTTGATGTGATTGTCTCCTAAAAAAGAAAAGAAAGGATATAATGTCAGTTATTGTAGAAACATTCAACTTACCTAAAAGAGAAAGCAATATTGTAAAAAAAGGAAGAGGAAGAGGTTCCAAAGTTTTTAATGCCAAACTTTGAAGTTGATGTGATAACTAGTTTTTGAGAAAAGTTAAGAAACACTTTTAGCAGACTTACTCGGTATATTTGAGCAGATCTTTACAATCTTTGTTGCAGAGTATGCTATTCCAATGAGTGTGCTTTTTATTATAATTAGCAGCGATGAATTTGGTGCTGAATTAAAGATTTTATTAAGGTCCTTTTCTTTAATTGTGTTTGTGCTTGGGGGTGCATAGATTGCATAAATGTGAGTACTTGCCTTGAGTTTTGTTTGGACTGATATGCCAATATTTTTAAATGATTCAGTTTCAATTTCTTGTAGAGGGTGGTGATCTATTTCCTTTTTAATTAGAATTAGAACTACATCCTTTTTTTTGTTTGGCTTGTTTTTAATGTGAATTCTTTAATTTGGGATTTTAAAGCTGTTTTTGTCCGTGAGATGGGTTTCACAAATTAGTGCGATATCGAAATTTGTTAGGATTTGTATCAGTTCGTCCTTTTGTTTCTTTAATCCATTTGCATTACAAAAGCATGATTCTTAGTTTTTTGTTTGAGTTTGTATTTGGATTCATAGTGGAAATAATTGTAGAGCAATAGAAGAATTCGATTTATGGTATTAGTAAAAATTTCATGATGTTTCTGGGTGGGTTTTGTTGACACATATTCTAACATTAGATTTTTTCTTTTCTGTCATGATTTGTTTCGTTGCTTGTCGTACTAGTTTGTGGTTTTTTGCTAATTTTTTCTTCTCTTTGTTCTGACTGAGTTTTATTTATTGTCCTGGTAGGGGGGTGCGCTATTGGGGTTCATGTCTTGGGCTTAGGTCTAGCGTTACAAAATTTCGATGCTGCAGTGACTCCCTTCCACAGTTAGCACAGCATACTGACGTTGTCTTTTCTTTCTAGCATTTGAAGGTAAGGTATTCTTTTGCACATTTCATGCACTTACTACTTACATGCCGTACTGTTTTTCTGCACGTATCCGTACAGCTGACACCTATAGCATTGGATTACGTCCAGTTTTGGTTTCATTGATTCAATGCCTATGTCTAGTTCGCCGAATTTTTGGATATTGTAGATAGATTTGCACTTTCTTTCGATTTAAATAGTAACCATTTGTATGCTGATCCCTGGTTTTCCCAGCATTCTTTTCACTTTCATTGGGGTGTAATCCATTTCTGTGAGAGTTTCTGTAAGTTTTTTTTCTGTTACTTTATTGGGGATACTCCTAGTCACTATTTTAAAGTTTTTTTCAGCCGCCAATTGGTGGGTATGGAATTTATACGAGTCGTTTATTAATAGTTTACGCATCCGGGTATTATCGTCTACAGTCATGGGGATGATTTTTATGCTGTCCTTAACAGAGGTGGTCTTTGTGTATTGAATTTTGTGAGCTTTAAGTTTGTCACTGAATTCCAATCATTTGGATTTGTCGCGTAGAACGAAAGGAGTTGTATTATTTGAGGTCAAAGAGAAGTCATTATTTGTATCGTCATTTGTTTGTACGTCATTGTCTTTTTCGTTGTTTTGAATCACTTGGAATTTATTCATTAATTTAGTTACGTCGTTATTATTTTTATTCGGTGCTTTGATCGTTTTCTTGGGAATAATAAATTCGTCTTCTTCGAATTTTTTACGTTTGGTCGTGTTAATATTTTGGCTTGTATTTACGGTTTAGGAGTTTTGAGAATTTTTGTTAAATAAATAAATAATAAATAATTTATTGGCGCTAATAACAAACGTTTTGCACACGTCAGAAGACAAATTTACAGAAGCGATAACTAATTATGTTTGAGAAAAGAAAAAATGTTTCAAGTAAAAGCAACTGATTGAAAAAGCAACCATGAAAAGAATATAAGGAGGAAAGTTTGGAAGGAAGACAGATACCGTGTGATCTTTTATTTTATTGCGAGTTAATGACATCTTTAAAGTCACTGTTTATAAATTCTTCTAAGGAATAGAATGCCTTTTGAGTTAAATAAAGTTTTATATTTTTAAAAACAATTTCCCTGGCAAAGTACAAATATTTTTAGGAATAATATTATAGAATTTTATGGCATAGTAATTCACCGAATTTCTAGATTTAGTAAGTCGTAAATTGTTAAAAGATATTGTATGATATCTAGTATCATATTCATGAAACGAGCCTATTAATGGATATTTTTCCTAATTATTAATGATGTGCTCGATACATTTGTAAATGTACAAAGACGGGAGAGTAAGAATTTCTAACATATTAAACGAGTAATGTCAATACAGACGCTGCACTTCTTAATGAAAAAAATCGCTTTTTCAGGCTAAAAATGCAGCACAAAAATTGTTATTAACAATATCAGTAGCACATAAATAACACGTCATCCTGCGCTACATTTTGAGCTAAAAAAAAATAATTTTTCCGGAAAATCGAGTCATATCGAGACAGACCCCCCTCTTTCTAATAATAAAAATCGCTTTTTTAGACTAAAAATGCAGCACAAAAATTGTTACTAACATAATCGGTAGCACATAAATAGCACATAACTGCACTACTTTTTAGTTCAAAAAAACAAACAATTTTCCTGTGTAATCGAGTCATGTCGAGCTGGACCGCACACTGCCAAATAATTTTTTTTTTATAGAAATTCAATTAATTTTAATAAAAATAGGAAATCTTTAAAGTAAGCGTAATTACTACACATTACCTGCTTAAATTTAATTTTTATTATTAAGTGCATGCTTAATAAAATATTTTTTAAGTGCCTTTTGCTTCAAAATGGTATAAAGTTTATATCCGATAGTTACATTAATATAGCAATAATTGTATTTAAATTAGTAATTAGTAACCAATAATAAACTAGTTAATTTTTAAGCTTAAATTGATTAAAACGGCATTTCAAACTTTAATAAAAAAAAATTACTTACAATGTAAAACGAATTCGTCGGGACAAAACAAAACAAAAGCAAAAGTACAGAATAGTCAGAAACACAGAACAAATAGCACAAGGCAAATTTCACAGTCACTACACTAAGACACGATGTGGTCACGAGCAGGACTCGAATGCGAATGAGATGAGATGATGAGAATAAGATGCTAACCACAGGCAGACGGAGTGGAGTGGGGAAAAGGTGAGAAAATTTATAAACGAAACTAAAAAAAACTCGTTTTCTCACGGACGATATAGGCGAGATTTGCGCCAATTTTTATAAAAACTCTTTGCCAGTGTTGTTGACTAGATTCTTATTTTAAATAATAATATGAAAAAAATTACAGTTTCTTTTACAAAAGTTTAAAGAATTGTGCGACAATAAAAAATTAATAGTGTTTATTTGAAATAAATTTAATTTTCGAACCAGATATCTAGTTAAAAATGTACAAATAAAAATTAATATTAATAAATTAAGTTGTTTATTTTGAGAAACAAAATATCAAAAACTGAAACTAATCGGAAAAATGCTAAAACAGGTCAATTTTAGTTTAAAAAGGGACCAAATTTTATCATAGTTTCAAAATTATTACTACATTCCTCTAGCGCCCAGAGCCATCCCTTCAAAAAATTTAAATAACAAGTAGAATTTTATCTTTTATCAATTGATGAATGATTTTTTTGAGATTTTTGCCTAGATTACTGTGAAAGAAAACAAAAGTGGTTATAAAAAAATCAATTTTACGAATGTATTGCTCAAACTTGTGAGTTCGACATTAATTTTTGTTGTCACTATTTTACAATAATCACCCCACTTCGAGAGAGGATGCTCCTATCAAATCTATTTCATAATTTACGATGCACATCTTGAATAATTATTATTAAACACTGAATAAGAGGTCTTAACTGCATACTTAATTAATTATCAGTTTTGTCAATATTTTTTTTAGAAATGAATTTATACAAATGATATAAATAAATAAAACGCTTATATCAGTAAAATCTGCGTTTATCCTTTCACACCTGTGTCTTATTTCCCTTGGAAAATCCAGCAAAAACTAGTTTTATTACTTCTCCGAAACCCGTCTGTGGAATTTTTTCAGGGACTGACTCCCACTTTTTGGCCCGCTCTAGTAGATGCTCCCTCAATAGTTTTCCACAATTTGTATGAGTTAATATTGCGACAAGCCGTTATGTACTTACAAAGTATTAAATTGCGTTGTAAACTATCTAAAACGACTAATTTAAGTCAGATTCAAATTCCCAGAAAAAAATCTAATTTAATGTCACTATTTCCAATAATTTGCGATTTAATTTTAAAGATTCAAAGTGAGATGTTACAATAAGTCTATTTTTTGATTATATTGGCACTTATGATTTAAATGACAGATTGCATACGTAAGCGCCCAATTCTTTTCTAGATCACCTAGACGTTACGACTCACCATGGCTGTAGAGACGCCATTTAAATCATTTTATGTTGATAAAATGATTTATATCTTGCTGGTTTTGATAAAATTTAATTGTTACTCTATTTATTTTTTTGTATAAATAATTACAATAACTTGTAGTAAGAAAGTTTTTGCTAAAACCTATAATTTATATACCTAGTTTAAATTTATAATTTTAATATCTCAATTTTTTTAAAATAATGTTTAAAGTAATAAGTCGTTCAAATAGCAAAAAAGTTCTAAAAAAAACTTATTTGACGCGATTAATTATTTATTATATTGCATTGTAGTAACAGTTTGTACATTCCAATGACTTTACATAATAAACTAATTTGAAGTTGAGCCCCTTCTAATTTCCTCCTTAAGAGGAGTATGGAGGTATTTCTCTTATGGGAATTCCCATGTAAACGCGCGAATCTGTAGCACCTTTATTTACAAAAATATTGTAATGAGATTTGGTACAATCATTCTTCTAATTATTAACTACAAAATGACTGGAAGCGATTCTTAAAAAAATTATTGCAAATAATAAAAAAAAAAATATTAAAAATTACTTAAACTTAAAATCAACGGAACTAAAAATTTCAAAAAGTCAAAATGTAGTTCATTTTATTACAATACTCGTAGTGAAAACCGTTTTTAAAAATTTTCATAAATAACGCTGCTACAGATTCGCGCAGTTTTCAATCTGAATCCGTACGAGCAACCTCTTGATTTACAACTCGACAATTGACCTCTCACCAATAAAAGGAGTATAGAGGTAAGTTCTTTTATGGGAATTTCCATGTAAACGCGCGAATTTGTAGCATCTTTATTTAGAAAAATATTTTAATAAGATTTGGTACAATCATTCTTCTAATTATTAACTACAAAATGACTGGAAATGATTTTTAAAAAAATATTTATAAATAATATAAAATAATAATAATAATGTTTTATTGGGGATTCTCAATGGCCATTGACCGAAATCCTTCAGCCATATAAAATAATTATTGGACAGTACACAGGCAAAGTACTCTTTTTTGGAGTCCTAAACAAATATTGTGTAATTTGTTCACGAAATAACAATAATGAGGAGATAAAATCCCACATCTGCACAAAAAATTATTCGGGAACGTCTACTAGCATGGAGTCTAATATTATTGTTGAGGGGTTCAAATCTAGTGTAACTTTGTATGGAATTAAATATAATATATTGATAGGGGATGGTGATAGCAACACTTATAAGAAAATTGTTGAGTCCAGACCATACAACAATATATCTGTTGAAAAAATTGAATTTAGCAATCATCTTCTTCGTAATTTTTGCAAAAAATTGAGGTTGCTAGTAACAGATGAAAATTTTAAATTAAAAGATAGAAAATTATTAGAAGGACGAATTTTAAGATTACGGGTAGGTATTAATAAAGCAATAAAATATCATAAAGGCAACGATCAAAAAAATGAAGCAAACAAGCTTTTGCGCAAAGATATTCTAAACAGTGTATATCATGTGTTTGGCGAACACAAAAATATTTTTGTAAACGGGAAGAGGAACAACATTTTTTAAAAGAAATTTCAAATGAATTTTTAAACAGTATTATTTATATAACTCGATACATTGCTAATCATGCCAACAGTCTAATAATGAATTTTAATAGCAATATTGTTGAACAATATCACTCAATTGTTGCAAAATTTATAGGGGGCAAAAGAATAAATTATGCTTTAGGCAATTCATATCGTACCAGATGTGCTGCAGCGGTAGTAAGCCATAATATCAAAATGCCCCATTTTATGTTATCCAAAAATAACAAAATCATTAAAAAAGTAGAGCTTGGCAGAATTAATAAAGTTAGGAAACAACAATTATTTAAAAAATGTTTTTATAAACACACAAACAAAGACAACAAAATATCCAATGCTGATGAATATTGCGGCGAAAACTCTCAAAAAACAGATATAAGTGCTGCAATATACGAAGAAGAAGAGAAAGAATTTTTGCAGAAATTACGAAAAACTGAGGAAGAAATTAAAACAATTGAAAAAAGAACAGCCGATCAAAATCAAGATGGAGAATGGATGGAGCAAAGAAGAAAATTACTAACTGCGTCAAATTTTGGAAGAGTGTGTAAATTGAAAAAGAAAACTAATACCGCCAACACCGTCAAGTCCATTTTATATGATATAAAACATAAAAATATTCCGTCCTTAAATCATGGAAAAATTTATGAAGTGGATGCGAAAAAAGAATTCGAAAAAAAATTAAGTACGGAATTTGGAAAAGAAATGAAAATTAATCCATGTGGACTTTTTATCGACAAAGAAGTTTTTTATTTAGAAGCTTCGCCAGATGGCATATTAGAAGAGAATGATTATATAGTAGAAATAAAGTGTCCATACACGGCCTATAAACAAAATTTAACTCCAGACGAAGGAATCAAAAAAAAAATTATAACATTTTGGAAACAGACTATTGATGGAAGTCAGGAAGTTAATTTTAATCATGATTGGTACTACCAAATTCAAGGACAGTTACACATAGCAAACAAAAAGGTTTGCATATTAGCTGTTTGGACTGGTTATGGAAAAATTAAAAGACAAATTATTACTAAAGACGATACTTTTTGGGATACGAAGATGAAAGAGAAATTGGAAAGGTTTTACAAGTTGTGCATTCTTCCAGAGCTAATTGATCCCAGAATGTCTAGAAATATGCCAATAAGAAGTTTATTTCTAGATTTATAAAATAAATGTCTTGTTTTATTAAAATTAAACATATTTGTTTTTTTAACCTAATGATAAAATTAGCTATACGAACTATCTTATGCAAATGAATTTACGTCATCATTCGAAATTTTTGATTACTGATATTATGGCATTAATATAGAGTATTTAGTTCTTGATATTTAAAATAAATTACATAAAAATAACAGTTGTGACACATAAATATGTTTCTAAATAACCTCATACCTTTTCTAATAATAAAATAAAAAAATTAAAATTTGTCTCATAATAACAAAAATAACATAAAAGTTCATTTCCATAAGAAAATTGGAGGAGTGCGGAGGAATTTCTCTAGTATAATATAAGTGTATAATATAGTATAATATATGTATTATACAGGGTGTTACAAAAAGTTGTGCAAAAAATTTAAGCTGAAATACAGCACCACAAATAATAACAATCTGCAAAAAAAACTTTGGCTTATCTCAACTGATAACAAAATTATAACCTAAAAATTAATTATTACAAAACCTATGACAATTTTTTTAACATAAGACAACTATAGGTTTTTCAGGTCAAAATAAAGCGATTTAACAGAATTTACCTCTATACAATGTTGCACCGTTTAGGAGCTAGAGAACGCCAAAGTTAGAGATTAAAAGTCATTTTTATACTTTAAACGTAAATATCTTGAAAACGGTACGTTTTAGCAAAATATTGCGTTCTTGCATTTTTATTCGAAATCTACTTGCATATTCACTGTTGCTATAAAAAGTGGTAATTAATAAGGATAAAATTGGTTAATTACCCAAAATGTGTAACAAAAGTGCTGTAACTTGAAATTGAGATGTGCAGCAAAATTTTGCAACTATAAATAAAAAGAGTACACTCAACTTCATTTGTGTACCAAATTTGGTATTAATCGGTTAAGCGGTTTTCGAGATTTCGAGAATGTTTTTTTATATCCAACTTTGAAGACCTGTAATCTTATTATTAGTTGAGGTAGGACAAAAATTTTTTTTGCAGATTGTTATTATTTGTGGTGCTGTATTACAGGTTAAATTTTTTGCACAACCTTTTATAACACCTTGTATATTCCAATGTATATGCGCGAAGTTATAGCATGTTTATTTATAAAAAAAAGGAAAATAGGTTTTCGTTACAAGTATTGTAATAAGATAAACTACATTTTGACTTTTTTAAATTTATAATTTCGTTAATTTTAAATTTTAACATTTTTTTAATAATTATTTTATATTATTTATGAAAATTTTTTTTAAGAATCACTTTAAGTCATTTTGTAGCTAATAATTAGAAGAATGATTGTACTAAATCTCATTAAAATATTATTGTAAATAAAGGTGTTACAGATTCGCGCGTTTCCTTATTATTTTTCTTATTCCCATAATAGTATGGTACATAGAACGCCTAAAACGCTTTAAAAAGTGATTATGTGAGTTCAAGACTAAAAGTTGATTTTTCAGAAATGATGGCTTATGCCCTAAATATATTATATCCGAAGTTGTTCAAAAATTGTTTTGTGTCAAAAGGCACTATCCAAAATTTTCTAATTATTTATGTAATATAATTCTTCAAAACATAGGTTTTCTTTTAGTAAAAGTGCAAAATCATGTAATACTTCAAAATGTATCTGTTTGAAAGGACTAAAGTCTTGTATTGATTGCTCCTGCCAGCAGTGAAACAATGTTGAAGAGACCAACGACAAATCAGATGAAGATGAAGAAGAAATTTAGCTTTACTTTTTTAAAAATTTTACATAAAAACATTTTTCTTTTAATACAATTTGATAAATTATTTTTGGGGTTTATAATTATAGTTATCAAATTACCTTCAAGTAAGTCATATCATAATATAATTGAGGAGCTCGCGTGCAAAACCGGTTATATCCACTTTTACATATTTTGCAGCAGATGAGAAAAACACTCTACACATCTGTTTTAAAAAATAGTGTTATTTAGTGTTATTATTATTAAAAACAGTTTAAATTTAATGGGGTTGTGCATGTGATTGTCATCTATTTTTTTTATAAAAAAAAGAAACAATTTGGCGTTATTAGCAAAAAAAAAATGGAAAAAAAGTCGAACTTTACTTAACGTTTTTAAAAGGAATTACACGGTTTTGGCTGCAAACGAATATATGGGCCTATAGATATCACAACTTAGACCCAGAAACCACCAAAAAATGATTTTTTGTGAAAAGTGGATATATCCGGTTTTGCACGCGAGCTCCTCCTCCAATTAGAATGTTACAAACGAAGAACTACTGTGCGAGTGCGTAGATCGCGTGTGGCGCGGAGCAACACGGCAAAGCCTTGTTTTAAAAAAATAATATTTCGGAAACCATTTGAATTATTGTTTTAATTTTTTTAAAAAAAACTTATCTAGAGTTTTGTGAATCCGAAAATGTATGTTATATACACAAATTTTTAATAATTCATATAGCTTCCCGTAGGGTGAAATTGTCAATGCACAATTTTACAACTAGTGACTTTGGATGCCCCTTTCACAGAAACAAAAAACTTTTTTTTAAATCTCTTATTACTGTTAGTTGCGCTCTGGTTTGCTCCATAAGTGGACAAAATTTCAAAATTTTAGGTGAAATAGTTAATTTATAAGCGCGATGTATGTTTTAAAAACACGATTTTGAACACTGTTGCTCCGATATAAAAAAAATATTTTACAAAGTTCCTACTAAAAAAAGTTGTAGATAGCGATTTCAGATGGCCAAAATGGTACTTTACAAGACCGTAAAGGTCCCGTCTGGTTATATCTTAAAAAAAAATTTTGCGAGAAAGAAGCCTGATAATACAGTGATTTTACTCCACTATTAGCAGTGAAGACGGTAGAACATCGAGAGTGGGGGAACCCGAGAAACAGTAAGAAAGAGAGCATTTGGAACTCTACTATAAGAGAAACAACCTCTGTACTCCGATCTTGGCGTTGTAAATCGTCATTTATTGTTTTCCTCGGTGCTACCGATCAAGATTTCACACTCGAGGGTTCGGACGAGAAATTTCAGGGTCAACCTGACTCCATACTCCTCTTAATACGTTCTCTATCGGAAGGCACGTCCCATGCGTACTTCATCATCCGTTACAGCGTTATGGACGGTCTGAGGTTTTAAAAACGAAGGAAAACGTTTTTAGAACACTTTAAGTTGCGATAGAAATTTACAAAAAAATCAGGTTATCTAAAATTCTTAAAAGTAGGTTACTGCCTCGAAACATTGTTGAATTTGTTAATACAAAATTTTTTGAAAACCTATAGAAATAATAATAATAAAAAACTGACGCAGAAACCTAGTTTTAGGTCTTTAATTTTAGTCGCAGCACATTTTTTTTGTTAGGCACCTCATTCCGGGGGCCTTAACAAATATTTTGTCGAAAAACGTCGTTACTCGTACAAGTGAAAATAGTGAAAATACAGGAAATGAAAAAAATGACTAGGATTTGCGTATAAGCACTATAACTTTTGTAGAACTTGATTACTTTGAACATAATACTTTGCTTGACGAAAATTTGATCTTCATAAAAAATTGTAAGTTTAAGGAATGTTTTAAAACCTTGACAGACCGAATATTGAACCGAATTGAAAGAACCAGAATTAAATAGTAAAAACTTGTAGTAGGTTATAAGTATTTTTTGTTTAAAGACTTTTTTAAAAATTTATCGCAACAGGTACTTTTACATTTGAAAAATAAGTTAAGAGTGGTTTCGTCCTCAAATGGGAAGCAAAATCTATAACCATATAAAAATTTATTGAACCGACTAATGTGAGTAGCGTTATAGAATTTATTCCATTAAAAATACTCACCCGGTATAATACTTCTATACATTTATATAATCTTTTGTTTGTGTGTCGTGGATAAAAAGTTATTTTTTAACTTTTACTCTGTTCGTAAAAGCAATTAGTTCAGGGGTTGATGAATTTGGTGGTAATAAAAATAGACGGATGTTACTGGTGTTTATTTAAGGTTTCCTAGTTATTCTCTTAATAACAATAAACTATTTACAAATTAAAATAACAAAGACATATTAGTGCAGTCATTACGAGTATACAAAAAAAATCAATATTTTTTAACGTTTTTTTGCGAAGTGAGATAAATAGATAAATATTTAGAAAATTAAAAATTAAAAAATTACAAAGACAAAAGTGTTTAGAATACAGTTTTCCATACGAATAAGCTTTTGAAATATATAAATTTTTTCGATAAATTTTTAGGAAAAAATGCAAAATTGACCGTTAAAAGTGTTCACTTCAAAAAGTTGTCAAGAGTGCCATCATAAAACAAAAACATTTTGAAGTATTTCTTAGTTAAGTTCAGCTGCTGTACTGTCAGTGATAGTTGTCAAAAATGTCACATTATGTAAAAAACGGATAAATACTGAACTCCAAAAAAAGGAACAAAATGAAACTGGAAATTAAAACAACAAAACTATTCGCAATGAAAATGACTCGAAATCTTGCAAACACGCACTTAAAAATAATCTTGAAATCATTGTTGCAGTGCTTTTGGACGTGTCCAAATCTTTGACACCTGCGGCACTGTGCTTGTTCTCCTTTTGGTCTGAGTGGTTCAATTGTCACGTCCAGACCGGAGAACTTTTTGATGTTGTATATGGATTTATAAATTTTTGGTATTTTTATGTAGATCATTTGCAGAGGATGGTTTCCTTTTGCTTTTATTCTTGCTATCTTTATTGCTGGATAGTTCATTTCGTTTAATTTTTCTTGAATTATTGTTTCTGATATTTCGGTTGGAATTCTTTTTATTACAATTTTTAAGTTCTTTTTACTATTTAACTGATAAGTGTGAAATTGTGCGTTCATTGTTTTTAGAATTTTATACATTTTGCGAAAATCCTTTTCGCTTTCTGGCTGCATGCGTATTCCTTCCGTAGTTGAAGTCGCCTTAGTGTAATTTATTTTATTGTTTTGTAGTTTTGTACTGACCTCGATCCATTTTTCCTTTGTTCTTAGTATCAGTGGGGTTGTGTTTCTGTTTTCGATTATTGGTGATTGGGGGTAAAAGCTCCGTTTTCTGGTTGTGTTTTCGCTTGTCGTGTTTTCGTTTGTTGTGTTTTCATTTGTCGCGTTTCCAGTTTCGTGTTGTAAATTTTCGGTGTCTATTTCTTCGTTTTCAAGGTTATTATAAATGTTTGTTCCTGACCATGATGGGTTTGTATTTTTGTCGATGATTTTGATTACCTTTCTTGGGTGTATGAAACCCTCTTTGCCTGTCCTTTTCCTCTTTTCCACTTCAGTTTTTAGTTGAATTTCGACTTCTTCCATTTCAATTTCGTCATCTCGTTCGGAGGAATGATCTCCTCTAATTTCTTCGATTCTTTTAGAGATGTGATCGTTTAAAAATTCTAATTCTTCGAGATTTAGCTTGTACACATTTATTTGTGGTCTTTGCTTATCACTCGCGTTTTTCGACATTTTTAAGCGTCTTTTCTCACACTTAACTCACTATGTTAGTTTATTATTAACTCTAAATTAACTTACTAACACTACACTAATTCACTCAAATTAATGAGTCCATATTTAAGAATCACTGTTTTCGAGCGGTTAAAATAAATGCCTGGTTCGACATACGTCATTACGGTCCGAGATCTCTAACTGGACTTGTGGGGCGAGTTTTTTTTTTTTTTTTTGAGAAGGAGGAATGTGATTGTGCAAGCCAGCCTTTGAAGGCTGGGAGTCCTTCGTACCGATGGTGTGTGCAAGTCGGACATGGTGCCATGGTGGGGTGAAGTGCCTTGCCTTGCGTAATTTATTTCTTTACGTGGTATAGAGTAAACTCTTTTTTCCACTATGGTTTTTCTAGTGTGCAACCGGTGTGTTGCTATTTATACCTTTTAGGATTTATTTGCTTGCTGGGTTGATTCGTTGACCGTTGTTTTTGGTCGCTTGAATTTTCTGTTTTTGTTGGGGTCGTTGTTCATGGCCATGTTTATGGTTGGGTTTGTGTGGTCTGTCTGTTTTTGGTGATGATTTTTTGCCTGTTTTTGATGAATTGTGATAGCTGTGGCGTTTTTGTTATTTTTCTAATCGTTGGCATTCCGTAGCAGTAGTCGCTGGTGGTTCGATTGTCTGTGGCTTGTCTTCATGATGAGTTTAGTTTATTAGATTGAGTATATTAAAAATGTTGTTGTTGAAGTCCTGAAGCTGTTGTCGGTTGGGTTTTGTAGATCCGAATTGTATCAACATTTTAGTGAGGCATTCCGTTATTTGTTCATTTTGGGTTTTTGTGGTTTTTTCGGTTGTGTGTTGGTTTTGTTGTTGATTTCTGGTGGTTGGTTTATTTTCTGTGTTGATTGGAGGCACTGTTTTTCATGGGTTGTTTTGGTTGGTGTTACTTTCTGTTTTTTCAGTTGTGGGTCTCGCTGGGCAGTTTTTGAACATTGCGTTGTGCTCACCTGAGCAGTTTGCACACTTTGGAGGGGTGGTTTTTGGCTTAGCACACAGGTGTGTGCTATGGTTTTCACTGCACTTCATGCATTTGTATTCCGCGTTGCAGTTAGACTGTACGTGGCCATAGAGTTGGCAGCGGTGACATTGTGTTATGGGTTTTCTGTTTTTCAGCGACTCAATCGTAACATCAAGCCCGATAACTTTTTTCATGCTGTAAATTGATTTATATTCGCGTTTGAGCTCAATTAGAACCATTTCTAGCGGTTTGTTTTCTTTTTTGGTCATTCGGGTGATTTTCTCTATATTATATCCTGTGTCGGTTAAGTTTTGTTTAATTTCTTCTTCTGTTAGTTCGGCTGGACGCTCTTTTATTACAATTTTTAATAGTTTTTCACTTCTGGGTGTGTGAGTGTGAAAAGGGTATTTCTTAGTCAGTAAAATTTCTATCATGGTTTTATGTGTGTCAGGTGAATCGTGTTATAATTTAATACCTTCTTTCATTGACGTGGCTTTTAGGCAGATTAGTTTTTTGTTGTTAAAAAGATTGCTGACTTCAGTCCATTTTGTCTTGTTGCGGAGGATGATCGGCGCGGTGGTGTTTTTAATTTTGTTTGAAATGTTTGGCTGTTTTTGGGACTTACTTGCGTTTTTTATTGCTGTCCTAGTTGGTGATTTTAGTGGGGGGAATTCGTCTCTTGGGTCTTCATTGAGGATTTCATCGTCGTTTACCAGTGTTTCATATCTGTTTTCCGTTTGGATTTCAGGGTCAGGTGTCGGAAAAGGTTTGAATTTTGTAGTTTTCCTAGGCTTTTTGTATGTGTTATTTACTTCAGTCTCAAAGGCATTCCTTTTCAATTTGCTGATTGGAAATTCTAATTCCAAAATGTCATTTTCGGGTTCATCGTGTTCGTCAAGTTGGGAGTTTTTATCGTCCATTCGGACGTCTTCTTCGGTGGTTAATCTTTCACCCACTGCCGCACTTTTCTCGCACTTTTCGAGTTTTCGTTGTTGACAGTAATGATAGATGTAATCAATTTGTTTGTCCGAGAATACATCAAAGTTTAGTTTTCTCGTCGGATCGCGCGTTGAAATAATTTCACATTTTAATTCTTTACTTGAACTCGCAGGCATCTTTCTCGTGCGAAGTCTCAGTTCGAACCAGAGAGAAATAGTAAACGAGAGGCGCAACTGCCGTGTAAAATTTTGGTCTCGATAGCGTCTCTACTGTTGAGAACTCAAACTCGAATAAAAACATTGCCGACCCTACGACTAGGGAGAAACCACTGAGAGCGAGCAGCGAGCCATGCCAAAGCGAAAGGCGCGGCAGAAGTCGGTTCGAATAAAGCGACCAGGATTTCAGCACATTTGTACAATGTTTGAAATTTTAAAGTTATTATTTATACCTACCTACTATTTTAACACTAGTCGATGTTAAAGTTCTTAATAAAGCAACAAGAGACAGGAAAAAAAATGTATTTAAATACAAAACACACGAAACGTCTTAATGATTTGCTATTATATGAGGACCACATTTTTTAAAAAAAATATTAACAACATAATTGTATCTTAAGTCGCGCTTTGCTATTTTTTTATTTACCAATTTAATAAAGTGCTTGGTCATAATTGCAATTAAAGTAAATTTAATATATTTCTCTAAAATAACTTTGTGCTTCAGGCAATTCAAAAATTCCAAATTTATTTGGACAGGCATTTCAATTAAATTTTTATACACATATTGTGGAATATTTTCAAAAACTACTTTTTTTGTATAAAATTTCTGCTATAAGAGGCTCTGAGGGATACATGAGTTTGTTTCCCCAATCCTTTAGAGAAATAAAAGAATGTAAAATGTAATTGAGTAACCTCTTCCGTAAGAAGTGCATTCTTACAAAAAATGCACTCTTTGCACAGTACTTTTTTGCATATAAACCCTGCAATATAAGCAGCTGTGTTCTGACGAATTTTAGCTAATTTTTTTATATTTGGTGTAGGCAAAATTAGACCTGGAACTACATCCCTAGATGATGATGGTACCGAAGACAGTAACGGTAAATCAGATTGATCTATATTAGATTTATTTTTTGCAAAAGAACGCTGTAAAATACGCTCGGAATCTTTATTGTTAATTGTAATTAACCGTCTACCATCTTTAAATTCGCAATTTCCGGATACAGTATTGACCGATAAATTCCCAGTAATATGCGACTTGTACGCAGCCATGAATTGCATAACTGCTGGTCTACTGTTAGGCCGCAGTCTGACTGAACGAACGTCCACAATCGTCAGCGAACGAATGAAAAGTGAACGCTAACAATTCAATAGAGATGGTCGCACTGCAACCATCACTCACCATCGCTCAGCAACGAATGCTATCGACTGGTTCTAATTTAGAACATGTTCGAAATTTTGGTGGTTGGTGGTTAGCGGTGGTTACTAACATAACCTCACTTTCTTATATTTCCACGTAATTGACGTTGAGTGAATGTTAGTATTACCAAAGTTTCGGTAAAAAATTTGATGGCGGAATGGCGGAAGACAAACGCTTACGCAACACACGTGGAATACATAAACATTCTTTTTAAGGTTATGTTCCCTTAAAGTAAAGGTAAACTGCGCCTGTGCGATAGAAAACAGTGGTGGCTACCGGTGGTTGAGTCCGACAGGCTCACCACCATTTGATGGTGGTTGATGTCGGTCGATGTTTGTTGATGGTTAGTGTTTGATGCAGTCAGACTGCGGCCTTATCTCCGCATAAATTTCGAATTTGACCAAACAAATTCTCCAAATACTTTTGAACTAAACGGCAAGTCTCTAAATAATTAAATACACACTTTCGTAATCTCTCAATATTAGTCAACGTAATAATGAAATTTTTTATACTGGGTGGGGCAGAAACTTCAACTCCATTTTTAAAAAATTTCAAATTTCTTAATTTAACTTTTGCTTCTCTCCAAAATTCTAAACGACCTGATCTATCAGTCAATGGTTTGCGCAATGGTTTTCCTTCTCTACATCTGCCGTTTAGAGAATCAAACAGTTCATCGCCAAATTTAATAAAAATGGCTGTACCTTGCCAATCCACGCAACCAAAACTTTGTACCAAAGACATAGCCGAATAAACTGAATTGCTGAAAACTTGAGTGGCAAGAGAAACCTTCATTTTTATTTTTCCTTCGGATTTAATGTGCTGTTCAGTTAATTTGGTAAATTTTGAATCAACGCTTAAACCATCTTTTTGATAAAGCAGTTCAACATCCGACCACTTTGCAGTGCCATCAGCGTGGACTATATTTTTCTCTATGAAGGCATTTCTCAAACATTTTATTAGATGGCATGCATCATAATTATGTACAATTATGTTATTTCCAATTTGCTGACAACAACACAATGATTAAACATTGCCGAGCGGTGCCAATATTTTTAGTTTTATCAGTACCGCCGCTTTAGTACGCATTATGGTTTCTGCGTCATCGATCACGAGAGCTGGCACAACCTCTATTTACAGTCATCTGGATGAAAACCCGACTTTACCGTAAGTTGTTTGATAGCTGCTAGGTTTGGTCCACTTTGGTCAGATGTCGTGGCCATTATTCGAAACTGGGTTTTTTCATGAACTGTTGTTATGACTAAATTAATTATTGACACTAATTGAGATGATTTAACGCCAGATTTGGAGAAAAAACATGCAATAGGCTGGTTCCATTTTGAATTTAATCCACAAAGCATAAACACTAAAGCCTTATCAGCAATATTCTTATTGCAATGTAACAAATTTCCAAAATCTTCTAGACCAGTTATTTTAATTTCATCTGATTTTATAATTGTGTCCAAATGTGGAGCTAACGCCATTTCGTCGAAAACTAAATGACAGTATTTTCCTAATGGCCTATTTTTAAATTGCATTTGTGACAAGCACTCTATAATAGATTCGTGTATTCCTGGCTTTAAGTTTATACGGGAAAGAACATTTCCCAAAGTTCTAATACAAGGCAACACAAAATTTTTTTGTAAAAATTTGTAACCCCGTGGTCTTTTTTTATATAAGTTTAAAAAAAAACTTTTTCTTCTTTGCTCCACTTCCGCCCTTTAGACGCTACGTTAAGATTTTTTGCTTGCGATTTAAAGAATAGTTCAGCAGTTTTCGACATTTTTTCGAGTTTAAAATAGTTTTTATCTTGAAGTTATTGAATTATATCCGGTTTTTTTTAGAATACTGTTCATTTTGGTTAATCTGTTTTTAGTACGGGAAATCTTTCTTTGCAGATTTTTTACAATTTTCTTTACCGGGACCACTTCTGCATTTTGGATTTTTAATTTTCTAGGAAAAGCCGGACGCACAGGTGGGATAGGACTATCGGGTCTTGGATCTTTGAGTTGTGGATCTGTATTTTAGAAACAATTTAAAATTGATTAGTACAAAGTCACACGGAAATAATAAAGTAAATTGTTTACCAAATGTAACTACTTCATTTTCTTCTGATGCTTGATATGATGATTTTAAATTTAAAGTAGGAACCATGCCACGGTTTAATTTTAGTTTACTGCATACTGTGTAGCAATACATCACTTTATTTTGTTTCATTCCAAAAAGGATAGGATTGTTCAAGCATTGCAACCATTTGTCAAATAAATCTTTATTTCTTGGAAATGTAAAACATTTCACTTTAGAATTTTCACGAAGTGTTGCCGCAGTCATGTACTGCACACTTTTTTCGGTATTGATAAGTTTCTTCTTTTTTCTTAATAAAACAAATAAAGAAATCTGTTAATAGTCATCTGCTCATTTGAAAGCAATTACGATAGTACATAGCAGTATAGTAAGGTATGCAAAAATGAATTGTTTGCTGTAAAAATAAAACTGTGGGTACCTTTTAAAAAGTTGTATTCTAATTTCCAGTCTTTTAGTTACTAAATATTTTTCGCAACAGCCTAACTTTTTCGTTGCAAAAAACAAAGTGTTTAAGTTACTTATTTAAAAAAGATAGAGGCACTTAATTTTCAGATCATTATTTAGAAACACAGATATTTAAAGTTGCACTTAATTAGCTCCTGTATCAGTTAACAGTAATAAAAATAATTTTAAAATTTGTTGAAGGGGAAGACTGAAGTATGAGTCCGTGTCGTAACCATATACTATCAAAATTACAATTTATAATTACTTTTGAGCCTACCTGTGCCATTATTAAAAGATTTCTTCCGTAAACACTAGACTTTTTTCAAAATATCTCACAAATTAGACCAGGTATTTTAAAATTTCAACAAATGTCAATGTCAGAAGTGTCTGTCGCTGCCAACATAAAGCAGTTGAAGTATCCAAATGGAAATAAAATAATTTGTTACTATTATTATTTTTTATAAATTTTAGTATAAATGTAATGCAAGTATTTCATTAATATAAAGCTTTTTATTCGAAAATTGAACGACGTCTGCCACTAGCGCTACCTAGCGATGATAATAATGCCGACGGGTTCAATGCCTACCATTCCTGTTGCAACTCTCGTTTTCTCTCTGGTTCGAACTGTGACTGACTTGAGCCTGTTTGTAAGTGAGATTAAATGTGGTATAGAGTTACCTCTTTTTTCCACGATAATGGTACTTGTGTTTTTTTTTTTTAATAACATGTTTGTTTCTTGTTACCCAAGTGTGGGGTTTTTAGTTAGTTTGTGGTTGTAGTTCGTTGGCTGCTGTTCTTGGTCTTTTGAACCTTTTTTGGTTGTTTGGGTCGTAGTTAACTGCATTTTTTATTGCAGGCTTATTGTGATTTCGCATCTTTTGGAAGTATTTTTCTGATATTTCTTTTATGTGTTCGCTCAGAGGTTGAGTTTTGATGATTTTACGTATTTCTTTATTTGGAGTAGTAGGTATAACGTTGTACTTGGAGTAGTAGGTACGTTGTAGGTAACGTACGATGTTGCTTAGACAAATACTAAGGGTCGTGTTTTGGAGTATTTCCAGTTTCTTTATTTGTGATGTCTTGGTTGCAATCCAGGTAGGGCTGCCATATGTTAATATTGGTCTAATTATCATTTTGTAGATTTTTGTTTTGTTTGTGATGTTTAGTTTACTTTTTTTGTTTAAGAGTAGATGTAGTAGGTTTTTAATTTGTTTTGCCTTCTTAATTGATTTTTGGATGTGTTATTTAAATGTCATGTCCTTGGTGAAGTCTATTCCTAAGTATGTAACTTTGTTTTCCCAGGGGATTTTTATGTTGTTTAGTTGAAGTTGTTTTTCCGGTTTGTGTTTTTTGGGGTGGTTTGTGAATATTATTGATTGACTTTTATCCGGGTTAATTTGGATTTTCCATGTTCTGGTCCAGTCATTATATAATTTCAGATGTTTCTGAAGGTTTATAATGATTTTGTTAGTTGATCTGCTTTGAGTGTAGAAAGGAGTGTCATCTGCATAGATTGCTAATTGAGTTTCTTTTGTGGTGGGAATATCTGCTGTGAATAAGTTGTAGAGTGTCGGTCCAAGGACCGAGCCTTGAGGGACTCCAGCGTTTATACTTTTGGGTGAAGAGTATTGGCCATTTACATGTGTACAAAAGGTTCTATTGTTTAGGTAGGTTTTAATTATTTTTATTATTGTATTGGGTATTTCCATTCTTATTAGTTTAAAAATTAGACCATTGTGCCATACTTTATCAAAAGCTTTGGCTATATCTATTAGTACTAGTCCTGTAGGTTTAGATAGGTTAAGTCCTTCAATAATTTTTTCAGTAAGTCGTGTCGTTTGGTGGATTGTTCCGTGATTTTTTCTGAAGCCCTGCTATTCGTTTGGTAGGAGATTTTTATCTTCAATGATTTTTGTCAGTATTTTATGGATAACTCGTTCGAATATTTTGCTCAGTGAGGGTAGCAAACTGATTGGTCTGTAGTTTTCCGGTAATGTAGGATCTTTATTTGGTTTACGGATGAGAATGACTTTTGATTTCTTCCAATGATTGGGAAAGTTTTAGGCAACTATTACATATTTTTGTGAAGTGATTGATTGCTTGTTTCCGTAAGTTTTTTAAGATCTTGTTGTCAATCTTATCTAAGCCAGGTGCTTTTCTGGTTTTTAGGTTTTTAATTATTTCTAGGATTTCTTCGGGTTTTATTTTGTCGAATTTGTATTTTTCTGGGATACTTAATTTTTGGGTTATTTCTTGTTCTATTTTCGTTTCTAGATTGTGATTTGTCAGGGGGTTTTCCCTGAATTGTTTTTCCAGTGATTCGGCAAAGATTTCAGCTTTCTCCGAGTCACTGGCTGTTATTGATCTTTTGGATTTTTTAACGGGGGGGTATTGACATTTTTATTTCTGAGTCCCTTGGCAATTTTCCAAGGACTTTCTTGGTTTTCATTGATTTTTTCTAGTTTTTCTTCCTATTTTCTGTTGTGCTCTTCTATGAGTCTGTCTTTTAATTGATTATTTAGTTGATTTAGTCTTGTTTTGTCGTCTGGGTGCAGTGTGCGTTGATAGGTTTTGCAAGCTTCACGTTTTTCTTTTATTAGTTTTCTTATGTCAGGTGGGGTTTTCTTAATTGGGTTTATATTTACATATTTGGTGTTGTTGTTAAAATTATTCATAAGATGTTCTTCGAAGTTTTTGATGGCATTATTAAGTTGTGTTGGTGTTACTATGCCAGGAATTTCTATATTAAAGTCTGATTTGAATTTTTTCCAGTTTGTGAATTTATTTTGTGCTATGTCGTGGTCTGTTTTTAGGTTAATTTTTAAAAATACTGGTGTATGGTCCGATGTTAGGTCTTTTTCAGCATAAATGTGATACTGTTGTGTGATGTCTTTTAAGATGGCTATGTCTAGAATATCAGGGTTTCCGAATCCGTTTAGCGGGTAGTGGGTTGGTTCTAGTGGGGCTGCAATTTCTAAGTTCCTGTTAGTTATGTATTGTTCTAAATTTTTTTCATTTTCATTGTTAGTGTAGTAGTTCCAGTGACTTGAGCCAAGTCAAGTCAAAATTATTTATTTTCGATCTTATTTACAATTTTTTCTTAGAAACTATTATGACATTTATTTAGTGCAAACATTGGCGCTGCTGAGGCTTAGGGCCTTTTCAGCGTTTTGATGCTTAAGATATAATATTTAACATTTGTAGGCTTAAAATTAACTAACATGATGGTCTTAAGATATTTTATTTGGGGGGTGGGGAATTACAATAATTAACTTAAAGCTAAAGAAAAGAAAATAGTAGGCGCGTGAGAGATAGTCGGAGGGGGGGGGGGGGGGGGCTGGGGTTTGCGGTGAGTCCTGGATGTATCGGGTGATGGAAAAGTCCGTGGTGGGGTTTGTCGGTCCGGAAATCTGTTGAGTGTTTTCAGCGCATCGAAAGGGGTGTTTCGTCCACGAGTTCTTGTAGATCCGGTGGGAGGGTGTCGTATGTGGTGGAGAGAATAGCAGTTGGGGGGTGTCGAAGTTTTCGTTTAGGGATTTTAGGGATTCTGTTGAGGAGGCGGCGGTTGTTTCTTGTTGGGAGTTTGAAGGATGTGTGAAGAGTTTGGATGGCAATTTGGTTTTGATTGTTGAGAGTTCTGTTGACAAATGACTTTTGGAGCTTTAGGAGCCTTTCGGTGATGGGGGTGGTGTTGGTTTGAGCGTGAACTTGGTTGGAGGGAAAGTGGTAGTCAAGGTGGAAGATTCGTCGAAGGATACGGCGTTCTGTGGCGGCGATTTTTTGGAGTTGTTGGGGAGGAAGTGTTGAGTAAAGTGGGGCGCGGTAATCAATAATTGGGCGGATGTAAGAGTTATAAGTGTGAAGACGCGTTTGGAAGTTGCAGCCGTGGAGGCGGCCACGGAAAAGGGAAAGAAGATTGACTCTGTTTCGGATTTTCTTGAGAGTGATTTCTAAGTCTGGCATGAAGGAGCATGTGTGCGAAAAGGTAATACCTAGGTATTTTATAGTTTTATTGTGAGGGATGTGTTGGTTGTTTAAGAGTAAGCGTAAGGGGTCTCTAGTTCGGGGATTGTTTTGGTAGGACATGGTGATAGATTGGGATTTTAGGGGGTTGGGTTTGATTCTCCATGTGTTCATCCATGTTTCGATGCGCTGAAGTTCTCGTTGGATTTGTTGTGAGGCTGAATCTTGGGATTTGTGAGAGGTCCATATGGCGGTGTCGTCTGCGAAGAGTCTTGTTTTGGTCCTGGGGTGATCTGAAACTGGAAAATCTCTGCAGTATACAAGGTACAATAAGGGGGAAAGTATGGAGCCCTGAGGGACTCCAGCTTGAATTGGAATGGGGTTTGAGACAGAATTTTGAATTTTGACACTGCAGGATCGGTTTGAAAGAAAAGAAGTGATTAGGTGGACAAAGCGGGAGTTAATTTGCATGTTGATAAGTTTTTAAATTAGGCCGTCGTGCCAAACCCTGTCGAATGCACGTTCGATGTCCAAAAAGACACCAACCGCGCACTCTCCAAGGTTGGCAGAGCGAGAAGTGTCTGTGTGAAGTTCGAAAAGGGGGTTGATAGTGGAGCATTGAGGGCGAAAGCCGAATTGTTGGGGTGGAAGAAGATTATTTAATTCGAGAATTTCACGGAGGCGATTATTGAGAATTTTTTCGAGAATTTTGCCAGTGATATTTAAGAGTGACATGGGGCAATATGAAAGGGGGTTAGTGAGATCTTTGTTTGGTTTGGGAATCATAATAGTGTGGGCATGTTTCCATGCGTTCGGAAAATATAGTGAATTTAAGCAGTTGTTGTAAATTGTGACAAGGGCGTTAATGGCGACATCTAGGAGGTGTTTTAAGAGTTGGGGTTTGATATTGTCGGAATCGGGAGCTTTGGTGTTTTTTAATTTAGAAATAATTGGTTTGATTTCACCTGGGATGACTTCGAAAGTGAGAAATTGATCGTTGAGTGGGGTTGGTGGGTTTGGGTCTGGAGGTAAGTGTCGGAAATTATTGATGTTGTTGGTTATGAGATAGAAAAAATTGTTATCGAAATGGGGTTCGTGGGGGGTTTGGTGTATTTCTTGAAGAGATTGTGCAAAAAGATTAGCTTTGTCTCGCGGGTGAGAAATGACAGTGTTATTTAAGTGAAGATGAGAGTGGGGAGTGGATTTTTGGCCTGTTAATTGCTCGAATTTATCCCAATATTTCTTACCTTCTCTGTAGTCCAGTTCTCGGCATGTCTTGTTCCATTCTTGTTCCTTCTATGTATTTATGTCTCGTCGGATTTGTGCGTTAAGTCTGTTGAAGATGGTTTTGAGGAAGGGATCTCGGGTTCGAACAAATCTTCGAAAAATTTTTCGTTTTTCTCGTATGAGGCTGAGGATTAGTTCGGGGATTGTGGGTCTGAATTTGGGGATGGTGATTTTTGGAATTGAGGCGTCTCGGGCGTCGGTGATTAAGTTCGTGATAGTCCTAATTTGGTCGTCAATGTCCTGGGGGTGGTTGGTGGCGGTGAATTCGGGTAGGTTGGTGATGAGAGCCGGGGCATTTGGGGCAAATGGGTTTGTTGGTGCACTCTGAAGGAGTGTGGCCGATTTGGAAGCACTTTGAGCATTGAACGGGGGTCGGGGGTGGAGGGTGCGAGACTTCGCATTGATAAGTTCGGCAAAAGATGACAATGCCTTTTGAGAGGAGGGTGTTGATGGTTAGTTTGCAGTCTGAGACGACTCTAATGAAAGAAGTGGGGCGATTTGTTTTTCGAGAAATGATACGGAAGAGTTTGTTAAAAGAGAGATGAGGGTTGGCATTAAGGATATCGCGTTCTGTTATGTCTTGCTCGACATTTTTGATCACGACGGAAAAAAAGGGTTTTTTTGAAGAGAGATTTTGAGCGGGTTTTTTGTTGATAGGGTCGACTGTTAGGGTACGATCGTCAAGGGCAGCACGCATGCTTTTGTTCATATGGTTAGGAATGGGGGCTGAGGTGATAAGAAGGGCTGTTCTATTGTGGTTTACTTTAAGAGCTAGGATTCCGCGAAAGAGCATTGTGGAGATAAGAAAAGAATGGAATTTTTTTTGTGAAGCTACTTCAAGAGGGATGTTTCTGATTGTATATTTGAATTCTTCGAATGGGGAATCAGACATGCGTGAAAATGAACGAGAGGGGCTTTGTGAACGAGACATGCTTTCAGTTTGGGTTTGGGCTTTAATGGGGGATCGCGAACTATTAGATAAGTTAGAGTTGGACTCACCAGATAATTTCCTTTGGCGTTTCTTCTCGGGCGAAGGAGATCGGCGCAGAGTCACACTTGGAGAGCCGTTCTGATCGGACATCGTCACGGCTCGGCGTTAACTCGGAAAGTGAAGGACTTGAGCCAAATTCAATTCAATTCAAAATACGTTTATTCAAGAAATATATTTACATGTCAAAGCTTATGACAACTAACTTAATCTACGGGGACTGTTTTAGGCTTTTGGCCTTTTCAGTCAGTGGGAACTTAAAGGTAGAGGGGGGTTTACAATGTGTGGGGGTCTTGAGCCAGAAACCGGGCCATATTTATAGCCGGCTGCGCAGAGCTCGTCAGCCAATGGCGTGCGTGCCGATGTCTGACTGAGCCTCAGTGGGGGGAAGAATCTGATTGGCTTTCCATGCCGTTATGGGAGAATCTCATTGGTTCTCTATGACGTCAATGTGTGAAGGTTTACTCTGGTCAAATTTTACATGTTGACACTTAAATGCTAGGAAATGACTAAACTACAGCCTATACTAATTATTTACAGCTATATTAATTACATTCTTACTAAGATTAGGCCTAAAAACCTCTGCACGGTAATAACTATATGCAGACGATCTTGTAATTTTCAACAGAGGGAAAAACGTCAACTCCACACAACATCAACTTCAAAAAAGTCTAAACAAAATAATTGGATGGACCGAAAAAACAGGTGCAAAATTTTCGATTTGTAATAATAATAGACCTAAGCCTACGAGAATATTCGAAGGAAGATACAAACCCACAAATATACCAAGCCATGTTTTGTAAAAAAGTTGCTACAATATACAAAATTTCACCTGCTGTTACACTGATGCTTCTAAAAATGACACTGGAGTTGGTGCAGCTTAAGTCGTCTTAATATGGATTCCATCTCATAGTGGAATTGTTGGCAACGAAGCAGCAGACAAAATAGCAAAAGAACTAATTTAAAACTATTTTAGTTTGGTGTATAACTGGATCTTTATATTTGATTTAAATTTTTCCCTTGCAAATTATCTCCCAAATGTGTTCCTATCCAATTAGAAGGTTGATAGCGGCAGGTATATCAAATTCTGGGTCTGCTAATGGTATATTTTTTAGAATTTTTAAATTTTACGTATCAAATGTAACCGAAGCTATATTTTGAGTTATGGATGCAATTACCAAACAAGTTAAGTTTAACTGAAAAGAGTTATGACATGATTTGATATTGACTTTAGTTGATTTGGTTATAGCTGTTGTGTTTTGATTAATAGCAATAACAGGCACATTATTATTATGACATGAAAGTCCTAACATTTTACACGCGTTATTCGATATAAAATTCGATTGTGAATCGTTATCAAGTAATGCGCTTAAGTGGTGCATTTTTTCGCCTGTATCAATGACCTTAACAAAGGCTGTTGTTATATTATTTTCACTGTTTAATTGCGCGCAATTTTTCGATGTACATTGAACGTCTTGATTTGCGTTAGAATCATACTTATCGATATGTAACAAACAGTGGTGCCTTTTATTGCACTTGAGACAATTTCTTGATGAATAACTCTCAGATTTATGATTTCCGCGTAAGCAATTGATACTAATTTGCGTTTTTTTTTGTCATTTAACCGTTGCAATGGTTTTAATGCGATGGAATCTTTACAATAAATGTAAGAAATGTGATCGATTACAAAACTGACGATACCGATGGTTGATTTGTTATTAAATGAGACTTTGGACGACAATTGTTATCAAAATGTGTCTGTTTATAATATTTTTAATGTTGGGTTGGATGTTTTTTAATATTCCTAGAAGTTGCCTTACTTAAAGATTTTAATAACTGTGTATTCACAACATTTACTTCATCGGTTTGAATCAAAGCTCCTTCTCCACTTATCAAACGCACGTGCTTAGCTCATCGACGCGCTTGGTGATTGGTGACCGTGCCAACCAATGAAAAGTGATACACTCGTGTGTCGCCTCTGTGTTTAGCTATAGCCTCTGTAGTCTCGGCTACAGAAGCTATAGCTAAACATAGATGCGACACACGGAGTTTAAGCTCTGCTCATTTGCCATAATGGGCTAGCGTGAAATTTATCTGTTCTAAAAACTGAAATAAAAGTGAAAAAATTGCGTAAAAAATTATGAAAAAATTGCATGTAATAAAAAATAATCTGTTCTTTCGACTGCTGTACAGTTTATTCATCTTTAACACATCAAAACTGATATATCGAAAAAAAAATTTCGCTCTATATTTGTAAATAAAAATTAAAGTAACCCTTTAAAAATTATAAAAAAATTGTGAATGTTGTTAATATTGTGGTCTTTCAGTTGTCTATATTTTATTTGTGTATGGGTAGAAAATTTAGAGAAAATAGAGTTTTAAGGTGGGAACTCATAAAATGGATTACCAGATAAGTTAAGTTTAACTGAAAAGAGTTACGACATGATTTGATATTGTCTTTGGTTGATTTGGTTATAGTTATTGTGTTTTAATTTTTTTTAGTCATTCTTGAAATCGATCGTATTCTTCCTTGTACGCTACTTTAGATTTTTTAGGTACTAATGCAGCACGAGCTTTCTCAGCTTTTTTTAATACTTCTTCGGAAATATTGTTGTTTTTCACGTTCTCACTTATTTTTTACTAATTCTGAAATTTTTGTTTACGCAGTTGTCAAGAAATAAATCCATGTAACCAGGCCTAACTAACAGCAAATTTGTTTTTTGGATTTGTTCAGTAGGAAATAAAATTGCAATTTGTTTTTTGGATTTGTTTAGTAAGAAATAAAATTAATTATGTATCACGTGAGTTACTGGATGTCAATAACCTCGGGCAACTGACAATCCCTCGGGCCTGACGGGCCTCTGGATTGTAAACCCGTTGCCCTCTGTAATTAACACCCTCGTAATTCCCTTGATACATAAATAACTATTAAAAATAAAGTGTTTAAATTAGTTAGATGATCTACCTGAAGGTTTTCAAGAAATAGCTTTAGGCCGACGCTAGAATAACAATTTAGAAAACCGAAATTTTTAATAATTTGTGAGAAATAATTCATTTAAATTGTTTTCGAATTATAATGAATAAACTTGATGCCCGTAATGATGAAAAAAATAATGATTACTGCAGATTAAATTGCATAACACAGAGAAGAAACATGTGTTTTATTTGAGGCAATAATAAAAATACTGCAAAGAATACCTTTTAAGACGAGGATAGATATCTATCTGAAGAAAGATATTTTTGTTCCCAAGGCATCTTTATGTTGTCCTAATCATCTTGATGCCAACGATTTATTATTACCGGAATATTTGAGAATGTGCAGATGTAAATTCACCTGTTTGACAAAGCTCTTTGTACCTTCCGTCACACAGAAAATGTAATTTTATTCTAGATTAAAAAAAGAAGATAAAATAAAGTTATCGCGTCTGCAGGACTGCGTTTTTCGTTTATACAATCAATCCTGTAATGTATCGTAAATTACTATTACACTTTGTACTAGAATCTTATTTTTAAACCTATTAAATAAAAAAAAAAAGAAATGGGAGATAAATAACTACATACATACATTGAGTTAAATGAATTGGCTCTTATAAATCGTTTACAAATGTTACTTGTCATTTATAGCACAAAGTTTTTATGACAACAATTTTGACGAAAACATCTATGTACATTAAAATCTAGAGAATTTAAGATGTTTAGATAAAATATAAAGATTTCTAGAAATACCGATAATAAGCGAAAATTGATCAAAAACGACCAATTTTTTAATAAACTGTTTCAACGCATTTATTGACACTGACAATTCAGAAATGTCACACAATATCATCAAATTTGGTAAGTAACGATTAAATTTAGATTCTAATTTCTATTTAAGCGAAATTTTTGTTTTGAGCGTTAAGTAGCTCTAAAGAATTGCTTAAAAATTAGGATGCAAACGACCGTAAAAAGTTCATTTGACTAAACTAGTCAAAAACAAAAAATGTAATAAGTGTGTTTCAACAACAGTTTAGTACGAAACAGAATCGTATTGAGCTCGCGCAGTACAGTCTGGAAACCACCAAAACGGTACTGCGCATACTCAGTACGATTTGAAACCGTTCTGTAACTACCAGGATCATGATTGTTCAAAAAGAAGCAGTTGGAAAATTTTTCTTTTTCTTATTGGCTTCGGAATTGTAGTTTATAGCTTTGATTTAATTATGATTGACTGGTTCTTGTCAGTTTGTGAATGGTTGGATTCATGTGTTTTTGTAAGGTGTCCCTGAATTTTTCAGTAATTTGGTCTGTGTATTCTGTGATGGTCGGTATTTTTGTTTCTTTCAGAATTTGTTTATTTCTAAAATAACAAGGTGCATTTGTTGCATTTCTGATTATTCTGTGTTGGAGTCTTTCCACGGTGTTTTGATTGGTGGGTTTTGTGTTGTGCCATATTGGTGCTGCGTACGTTAAACTGGGTTTTATGATTTGTTTGTATATTTTTATTTTGATCATTGGATTTAATTTGTTGTTTCGGTTTAAGAGTGGGAAGTGTCTAGCCGAGGTTTGTTTAGTTTTTTTTTGTAATAGTCTTGATGTGTTGATTAAAATTTAGTTTTCTGTCGAGTGAAACTCCAAGGTATTTTACCACTGGTGGCCAGGGGAGTGTTTCAGTCAGGATTTTGATGTTAACGTGTGGATTTTTCCTTTTATTGTTGAAGGTGATAGTGTTACATTTAGTCGGATTGATTTTAATTTTCCAGGTTTGGAGCCAGGTGGTTAGTGTGTTAACTGATCGTTGGAGTTTTAGAGATGAAAAGTTCTGGTTAGGGGCTGAGGTGTAAAGCACGGTGTCATCGGCATATAGTGCAATGTTTGATTCCTGGAAATTTGGGATGTCAGCGGTGAATAGGTTATATAAGGTGGGCCAGAGGACAGATCCCTGCGGGACGCCAGCCAAAATGTTTTTGATAGAAGATTTGTCGTCGTTTACGACAACTTGAAATGTTCTGTTGAGTAGGTAGTTCTGTATAAGTTTAATATGGTTTATGGGAATTTTGAAGGTGTTGAGTTTGTATAATAATGCGTTGTGCCAAACTTTATCGAAGGCCTTTTCGATGTCTAAGAAAATTGCAGTTACTGATCTATTTTTATGAGTATTTTCCTTAATGAATGAGACAAGTCGATGGAGTTGGTGGATTGTTGAATGTTGTTTGCGGAATCCGTGTTGTTCATTTGGTATGATTTTGTCGGCATATTTGTTAAGTCTTGCAAGTATAATTTTCTCAGCTATTTTGCTGAGGGATGGAAGAAGGCTAATGGGTCTGTAGCTAGTCACTTCTTTAGTGGGTTTACCAGCTTTGTGGATGAGGATGATATTTGAGTGCTTCCATCTATTGGGAAAGGTGTGATACTTTAATATTGCATTCAGAATTTCAACAATACTTGCAATTGCTTCGTCGTTTAGGTGTTGTTGCATTGGTTATTTTGTCGTGTCCAGGTGATTTTTTATTTTTGAAAGTTTTGATTATTTTTGTGATTTCATGTTCATTTCATGTGATGTATTTGTTTGTGGTATTTCGTTGTGGGAGCTTAAGTATGGGATGTCTTTTATGAAATCATCTACTTCATTTTCTATTTTTTGGCTTTCTAGGTTGGGGTTGGGGTCATGACTTGATTCTGGAAGGCATCGGCAAATACCTATAGTTTTCTTTTGGTGTTGATATGAGTGTTCCATTGTGTAATATTGGTGGAACATTATGGTGGGGTGTTTTGAATGTTTTTGTGAGTTTCCATAGGGCGTTGACATCTTCATCTAGGTCCTGAAGTGCATTGTTCCATTTTTTGTTGTTATGATTTCGAATTGCCCTTTTCAGGGAATTAGTTATGTTATTGAGATGAATTTTATCCCTTGGGTCGAGGGTTTGATGATATTTCCTTCTTGCTTTATTCTTCTCCTTAAATAGATTTTTGATGTCATGAGGTAGGGTGAATTTTGATGAAACATTTTTTGTGTAAGTACAGTTATTTATAGTTTTCTGTATTTCTTGTTCTAGTGTTGAGGTTGCTGTGTTTAGGTCGTCAGGGGAGTTTATTTGTGAGTTGGAGATTTTTAATGTTCTTTCGAACTGTGTCCAGTTCGTCCAGGAGAGGGTAGTTTGCTTTTTATCGTAGATTATATTTACTTCAGTCAAAATCGGGAGATGGTCTGATGAGAGTTCGTTTAACGTTTTAACAGTGAGCGGGTATTTTGTCCCATTTGTTATGAAAATGTCCAACACATCACTTCCGGTAGAGTGTCGGGGCCATGTGCTGTAAGGTTATTTGTTAAAAGTAGGTGTTCTAATTTTCTGCCTTTTGCACAGAGTTTTGTGCTATTCCATGTGGTACTCCTGGCATTTAAATCGCCAGCAGCAATAAATTTGGTTTTGGAGTTTATTAATATGTCAAAGTCTTGCGGTACAAATTCCTTAATTGGAGGGTAGTAAAGGTAAAAGATTTTTATTTCACCTTGGGTTGTCAATATTGATATTCCGGAGATTTCTAGATGTTTTGTTATTATTTCAGGTAGTTCATAATGTTTTATGTTTTTGTTGATAATTATGGCCGTTCGTCCTCCTTTGTTGAGAAGTCGGTCATTTCTGTAAATTTTAAAGTTGGGGATGCTGAATCTGTTCGATGGTTTGAGAAAAGTTTTTTGAATTAATAAAATGTCAATTTTATATTCAGAAATAAAATTTTGGATTTCAGTTTTCTTGTAGAGAACTGAATTAGCATTCCAAGCGGCTATGTTGATTTTTGATAGACTGACAGTGGGTGTAGTGGGTGTTCATTAATAGTGATTAAGTTGAGTAATTCTTCCGATGAATTAAAAAAATCAATTTTTTGGTTGTTAGGGGGGTTTGTGGCTACAAATTGCCTGAATAAGTCGCCAATAAGAGCATTTATTTTTGTTATTGATTTTTTGTTGGATTTGTCTGATTGTTTGGGTGCATCGGATGTTGCAGTATTTGCATCATTTATTTGGGTTGTGTTTGTTTGATTACTCAGATTATTGTTGTTGGTGGCTACTTTATTGTAGGGTAGGCCTCTTGTAGATGTGGTTTGAGTGTTAGATTGTTGTTTTTTATTGATTTGGTATGGGTGAAATACGCATCCAGAGAAATTTGCTGGGTGGTTACCGCCGCAGTTGGCACATTTCGCGTCGATTGTTTTTGGTTTTGTGCATATATGTGTCGAGTGATCACCTGCACACTTTAAGCATTTGAAATCGGCTTTGCAGCCTTGTTGGGCAGCGATGACACTGCCTGCTGCTGGATTTTCTACGAAGCGTCTCAACTGTTATAAATATTTGGCAGCATTCCGTGATGTTGAATATGGATTTAAACTTCCTGTCAAGTTCGATGATTATGCTCGAGAGGCTCGTTGTTTCTGTTATGCATGCGGTTAATTTTAATTAACTCGTATCCTTGTTCATTTAAGTCCTGATTAATTTCGTCAGTAGTGAGAGTTTTCGGTAGACCTTTGAGTACAATTTTTAGAGTTTTTTCCTGTTTTAATTGAAACGAGTGGTATTGAATGTTCTGGGCGTCAAAAAATTTTGTAATCTGTCTGTAGTCATTTACGTGCAGTCTGCATCTGCAGTCCCAGATGCCGTTTGGGACTGATTTGGCTTTCGTGAAATTAATGTTTTTAGATCGGAGTGACGATGTTACATAAGACCATTTTTCGGGGTTACGAAGAACAATTGGTGCAGTTTTGTTGTCAGATTCAAAATCAGTTTATTGGATATTTGTCTGAGTATAGCCACGTGTGAGATTTTTTGGTTGATAGTTGATTTGTTTGTCGGAGTTTGATGAATTATTATGCGAATTTACATTGAGAGTTTGAGAAGCGATTGGTTCATTTTCGAGTAGAGCGAAACGGTTACTGACCTTAACAGCTGGTTCGGCTTCCGGTGACGGTGGTGTGTTTTTTCTTTTGTTCTTGCGAGGGACGATTTCCATATCAGCGTCTTCGTCGGAATTGATTGAAGTGTCATCTCCTTCAAGTTCACTGATTTTACTTTCGACATAGCGTCGCACTTGTAACAGTTGATCGTAGTTTAGGTTCACTAAACCAAAAAAAATTTAATTTGCAAACATAGTATATGTATATTATTAAAATTTTTATAAAATAAATAAAAATAAAAACAAAACAAAAACAATTATTCTTAAAAAACAAAATAAATTCTACAAAATAAAATCAAGCCTCCTACTTTTTTTGCGGCAAAACGATCAATGATAGAAGAGACGTTTATCTTTTGGTTTCTATGAATGTACATCAAGGCTAACCTCAACAAACGTTCTTCTTTCATTGTAGAACGGAGCCAAGTCTTCAGTCGTTTCAAACACGAGAAACTTCTTTCCGCAGACGCTACTGTAATAGGCAATGAAACCAAAATCTTTAGGCATTTACTTATAATTGGAAACAAATTTTCGTCGCATTGAGCTAATGTGGAAAGTGCATCGGTCATATTACTTTTACTATGCATTCTTAGCCACAGTTCAACTTCAGTGTTTAGTTTTAACTTCAGCATGTCCTTACTACTATTATTCTCAAATTTATAAATGAATTCTACAATCATTTTCGTAAAATTCTCTAATTCCTTAGAATCAGAAATTTTAGAACAAGCAATAGAAGGAATTAAAAAAATTAACTGAAATAAATTAAGAGATTCATCGTTAAAGCGGAATAAAAGGTCCTCTACCACATTTTCAATAACTGGAATGTATATTGTAACCCTATAGTAGTCTTCAGAAGTATTCATTTCAACATTATCACTGTTTGTTTGCCTTTGCGTTACTCGCGGAGTAGTAACATCTATAGCCAAAGTTTCATGAATTTTTGAGATTTCTTCAAAAAGTTTTTTAAATGATTGTTCAGAATTGGTTCTTCGGTTTTTTAATAACGAAATACAATTTTGAATAATGTTTTGTGCATACTGTTTATCAATCGCTTTTGTTTGAAGAATTGTGCTTAAATTTATGGTTAAAGCCAAAACATCGCTTAAGCAAATAATAGCTACTATAAAAGTGCTCGAAGTAATTGCGTTTTTAAAGCAAGCAGCTTTCGAGGATGTTTCATGGTTCCTCTAATTTGACAATGTTGTTAAAATATCTACAATATTTGGCAGTTCAGTTCTAAAAAGTAAAACTGACTCATGTCTTTCGACCCATCGCGTTTCACATAGAGATTTTAGATTACCATGTAATTTGTTTCTCAAAAGACTATTTCGTTTGGCTGACGCTTTAAAAAACGCAACTACTTTCTTTATGGTACCCACTGTATTTCTCACCGCTTGTACATTTGCAGTTTTCGAAATTGTAAGATTCAACATGTGACTATTACACGGACACTTTATGGCATTTTTTAATTCCTTCTGAAGTTCAACAACAGCTCTTTTATTTTCTCCTAACATTAGATTACAATTATCTGTTCCAACACCTACACAAAAAGTAAGATTTTGGTTAAATTTTTAGTCAGTTTTACAACAATTTGAGCCAGTGCTTTACCCGATAAAGTTGGTTCTAATGTTGTCTCATTGAACTCGTCGTAACAATCTATGAAACCCAAAAAATCTTCATAAATAATGCCTTCATATAAGTACCGAACAATAAGGAACATTTGCGATTTGTGGCTAACATCAGTTGTTTCATCAAATATGATGCTGTAGAAACTTTGTCTAACTTTGACGAGTATGTTTGATAAAATTTCCTCACCGCAACATTCTATAATTTTATTTTGTGTAGAACCACTTATATATGTTGCATTTGATCCTGCTTTTTCTAAATGTTGTTTTAAGATTTGGTCGCCACTGTCGACTCTAAATCGAATTAATTGTCGAAAATTTCCCTCATTGTTGATGACTGAAGATTTGTTTTCTTCATCACTATTTTCATCCGATTCACACAATATTGCACCACTATCCCTATGTCCCCGCAATGGTATATTTTGGCGACCCAAAAAAATTATAGTTTCGATAATCGGTACCAACCTTTCTCTGTTTTCTTTTGCTTGAATCAATCTTTTTGAAACTAGTAGATTGCTAATATTGCGACTTGGATTTTCATAAATCTTGATAAAATTAGCTCCATCTTGCATAGCCTCTTTATGATAATTACTCTGATCATGTGTAACTAAATCTCCATCTTTACCAAATAATTTTGAGTATTTATTCAAAGGTGCTTTTACAAGTTTATATAAATTATTAGCTTTATGAACGCCTCCAAATTTAGAAAAAGTTACGTAGTATTTGCAAAATACTCCTTTTAACTCGTGAGAATATGTTAGCCAAGGAAACGTATCAAAATGCTTTTTAGACAAGAAACATTTTACTTCTTTTTGATTTTTGTTATGAACTGAAAATGGGTACTTGAATGTTTCAGTCGGAACAATGGCATATTTTAAAATGTTGTATTTTTCAGCGAAGATAATTTATGATTTTGGTTTATAAAAACTCCAACGTCTATTGAAGAATCTCCAGCAAAATTAATATTTTCTTTTTGTTGAATGGTTGAATATCTGTCAGATTCATCACTAATTTGAGATGTACTGGTACTCTCTCTCTCGCTCAGCAAGTTTTTTTTTTGAAGTTGTATTGAAGTATTTATCGAGGGTACTAAAGCCCAGTTTTCTCTTACTCATATTTAAACAGCTAATTTCTAAAACTTTACTGTCATGGTAAATCCATAAAATTTAGATTAACTAAATTACTATACCTTTAACTGAATTTGAAGACCACGACAGTTAAACATTTCAATTTCAATCGTAACTGTAACTGATTTAAATTTAGCACACACGCCTAATAAGCATTGGCAGGACTAGAGCAGGACAGAGACGAATGGAATTGCTGTGTCGTCGTTCTGCCGATTGAGCGGATGAGCGCCTGCCTAAGCGCCAATATTCAATATAAAATTTTGAAGTTTGCGAGTCTATTATTATTAATTATTACTCTAAGTAACTTAGAATTACTGTAGAACATGTGAATATACATTAAAAAACAAAACATTATATTTTAAAACTATTATTATTTATCGTTTAAAAACATTTATTACAGCATGATTAAAATTGTTTAAAAAACTTTTCTTGGGGGGGGGGGGGTAATTACCCCTATTACCCTTAAATACGCCACTGGGTCATACAGTTTGTTTACTAATTAAAAGACCACCACCTGTTAAATTAGGTTTGACAAAATTAAGTTTATTAGAATTTGACAATCTCAAAATTTTTGGTTATTCTGTCACTTTTCTGTCTTGTTTAAAGAGTTAAAAAATTTTGGAATTTATTTAAAATAAAAATTTTAAAATACTACAAACAGTAAAAGATTTGTTCGGTCAATAACTGCAGCTAACTATAACATGCTGTTAAAATTTAATAAAAGAATAAATTGCAACTCTAATTGCTTGTCAAATTTAGATTAATTTTATTGTACGTTATTTTAAAAGTGGCGCCATGTTGCCAGATATATTTTAGGTGTAAACTGCAATGTTGGTGATTTAAAAAAAAGACTTTAGGAGGATGTGAAATTTTTGATATCACGAACATTTGTTTTAATATTTCATTTCCGCAACAGAATATTAGATAATGGTTCTTGAAGTTACTCAATTGTCTAATAATATCTATAATATTCCCTAAGATCATTGGGCCGAATTCTTTTCCCTTAACTAAGATGTTATCTAGATGTTTATTAGTAAAGTAATTGATTAGCCTAAATTAATATTTTAATGAATATTTTAATGAATGGCCTATTCTAATCCTCGTTTGCACGTCAATTTGTTAATCGACGTCTCTAAGCAAATTGTTTGTTTTAAATCAGGCTTTTTTGTAATTAGTAATTACAGTAATCCATACATGTCCTCGCCAACTTTAAATATTAAACATTTTATAAGTAATTTGAACGTGCCGAACAATGAAAATTAATAAACAATCAAAGTGTTATTAATTGATTAATGTGTAGTTCTGTAAGTACCTAAGTTCTGTAGGTTTGTACCTAAGTGTTTTTTAGGGCAGCTAATAGTAAAAGAGAAAGACAAAAAAAACTTCACTGAGAACAAAAAAGTGAGTGTAGTAGATTTTGTTGGCATCCACAAGCATATTTTGGAATAAAAAAAGTTCAGAACTTCGTGTAAATAAAAAAAAACAGGAACTGTGGGCAGAAATAGCAGAAAACTTAAGAGCGACGAGCGGTTATTATTGCGATAGTAAAACAATTAGAAACGCGTACTACAGAATGAAGCAACAAGCAATATCTGTGGTAGGGAAGTACAAAAAAGAAATTAAAAAAACTGGAGGTGGCGAAGAACAATCAAGTGAACTTTTGGCAATGGATCAAAGAAGATATTATAATTTTTAAATATATAATTTTAAAATATATTTTTATCTTAATTAAAAATTGTTTGGCAAAAAATCTGAAAACTGAAACTTGAATCTTGGAGGTTAAATCACTCCTCCTATGATATACAAATTCAAGTTGGGGTGTTAAAATGTTAGCAACGAATCGCGGTGTTTCTTTGCTTAAGCAATATCGCTTATCAAAATGATTATCTGATAATTCATCAGAAGGAACAAACCGTTCTCGATACATATACTCTTGGATTTCTCGGTGTTCTGTCTATTTCTCTGATTTTATAAAAATTATTTTCAATTAATTCAATGTTTTCCAATAAGTAGTACACCGTACACCATCATTTTCAAAGAAAACAGATATTTTTATAACTGTCAAGTTAATAGACATTTTAGACAACGATAGGCGTTCTTTAAAATATCTACTAAATGTGATCGTTAATTGAAGTCTCTAAATTCTTAATCAAGAGTAAAGAATAGGTGAAATTTAATGACGTTATTTAACAATTTTAAAGAATGTTATTAGCGTTAATATAGAGAAAAGAATTCGGCCCACTGTGCACATCAGAGTTAACTTTATCAAATAGCCCTCTGGCTATTTTGGGGACGTCTTCAATTTTTAGCTTGCGCTTTTCCAGGCATTTTTTGAATTCGATACATTTGGAATCTTCAGATTTTAACATTTTACCCCACTTTGTTTCTCTTGTTAACTCTCTACTTGATAAAATTGATATAGATTTTTCGAACTCTTCGCATAAGCTTCTTATGTGCAGTGATTTGGTCACTCTTAAATATTCTGTGTTTTTCCGTTTCTGAAACAGAAAAGTGTTATTCAAAGATGATTTTTTTAAACAACTTACTAAATCGTGTTTCAAATTATTATTTTTCAATTTTAGCTCCATTATTTCCTTATTCAGCCTCTTTACTTCTTCTTGATTTTCCTTATTCAGCCTCTTTACTTCTTCTTGATTTTCCTTATTCAGCCTCTTTACTTCTTCTTTATTTTCCTTATACAGTTCTTTAATTTCATTATTGAGTTCTTTTATTTCTTCTTCTTTTTGGTTAATTTTCTCGTCTTTTTTTTGTAGTTGATCCCATAATTCATGTTTGGGCATTTTTGCTATTTTTGTGAACAGATAAATGTACATAAGTTTTCGTTGTTAGGATAAATGTCCACCACATTTTTAAATGCGCCATTGTTAACCATTTTAGAACCGGAAAGTCCGTAATTATTTTCGAATATATCAAATACATTTTTCTATTTTGCGTTAACAATATTGTCATTGTTAAACGCGTTTGCGTTGAACAATAATGGGCCGAATTCTTTTCCCTAAACTAAAATGTTATTTAGGTGTTTATTAGTAAAGTAATTGATTAGCCTAAATTAATATTTTAACGAATATTTGAATGAATGGCCTATTCTAATCCTCGTTTGCACATCAGTTTGTTAATCGACGTCTCTAGTCAAATTGTTTGTTTTAGATCAGGCTTTTTTGTAATTAGTAATTACAGTAATCCATACATGTCCTCGCCAACTTTAAATATTAAACATTTTATAAGTAATTTGAACGTGCCGAACAATGAAAATTAATAAACAATCAAAGTGTTATTAATTGTTTAATGTGTAGTTCTGTGTAAGTAAGTACCTAAGTGTTTTTTAGGGCAGCTAATAGTAAAAGAGAAAGACAAAAAAAACTCAAAATATATTTTTATCTCAATTAAATCAATCTTCCTATGATATACAGATTCAAGTTGGGGTGTTAAAATGTTAGCAACGAATAGCGTTGTTTCTTTGCTTAAGCGATATCGCTTTTCAAAATGATTATCTGATAATTCATCAGAAGGAACAAACCGTTCTCGATACATATATTCTTGGATTTCTCGGTATTCTGTCTATTTCTCTGATTTTATCAAAATTATTTTCAATTAATTCAATGTTTTCCAATAAGTAGTACACCGTACACCGTCATTTTCAAATAAAACAGATATTTTTATAACTGCCAAGTTAATAGACATTTTAAACAACGATAGGCGTTCTTTAAAATATCCACTAAATGTGATCGTTAATTGAAGTCCCTAAATTCTTAATCAAGAGTAAAGAATAGGTGAAATTTAATGACGTTATTTAACAATTTTAAAGAATGTTATTAGCGCTAATATAGAGAAAAGAATTCGGCCCATTGTCTTTAAAAAACGAAAGTTTTTTTATTTTGTTACAGTCTCCTATGATCCTACAATCATTTATAAACATCTCGTATTTTAGCAGCCAGAAAACTGTAACATTTGGTGTCGCTTTTTTGTAATTTATTTGAAAACTCTTTGTTCAATATTTAACACTTTTGATATAAAAATCTTACAAAAAACTAACTAGAGAAAGAAACGTAAAAAGTAACCAATAGAATCAAATAATTTTACTTTGCACGACGCATATTTTGACAACAAAGTTGTTATCCTCAGATGGGGAATTAAACTGGAATCTAAGGACTTGTCGTTGTCGAAAGGTGCGTCGTGCAAAGGCAAATTATTTGGTGCTATTAAGTGCTTTTTCCGTTTTATTCTGCACACCAAAAAGATCTAACAAGAAGTTACTTAAAAAAAAGAGATGTCAGGTATCGTGGGGGCCTATAAAGTTTTGAACATATCGAAGATTTGGATAATGTCAAAAATAATCATATTTTTACCGTTTATATCAGGTTTTTTTTTTATTTTAGTAGTAACTGCGGATTGAAAAGGATTTTGTGGAACAAACTACCAGCTGATCGCTATCTCTGTTGGTTGTAGATTTACATACACCGTCCCGATCGATGTCATCTGTTAATTTTTATGTCGTAATCTAAATATTCACCATTATGCTAGCCAGACTAAATTTTTGCGAGTACTTATTACAAAGGCAATTTGTATTCTATTTTGGAAGCGTGTTGTTCAATACGTATGGCTTCAGATTGTTTTCAAAATTAGACAATTAGACATATTATTGAGTCAATTTTAAATTTTTTAAACATTATGTCACATTAAATGACATCTACTTGACGGAATTACCACAATAAAAAAATACTTGTTTCAACATTTTATTTTTATTGACGATGACGGTACAATTTAAAATTATGCTTTAGGTAACCATAAACTCGCCCACTTCAATCGCTGTCGAGTTTTACACTAAAAACTATCAGTCTCAATGTCTCTATTTGTTTATATAATTATAAGTTCTTCCAGAATGTGCCGCGATATTTTACAACCTTTTTCCACTTATGCGAAGCGATGACTCATTAATTCTCTATCGATCTATGGGCGTTTCTATTAATGATTTCGTAAAAGTTTACGTTACGGTGCGATCCTTGGCGCGATATCTTTTTGGTACTTTCTCAAACTATGTATTTACTTGAAACTCTTTTTTTTATTGTTATTTCGAAGTGTTCCTGATGGTATTGTATAATATAGGGTTTTGTTAATGTTATTTTCTACACTTTTTAGACAAAATTATAAGCTTGTGGTGTGTTTACAATACTTATTATAATAATAATAATAATAATAATAATAATTTATTTACGCCAATAAGCAATAAGCAATATACATGGATACAAAAGAATAAGACATAAGGTAACAATAGTAAAAATAATAAAGTACAGTAAGAAGTGATTACATTTTAACATTGAACAATTAAGAATAGTTCTGGATTCCATTTTAAATTTGGTAATAGAAACACCTGTAAAATTTAAGACATGACAATACTTATTTACTAGCAAAAGAGCACTATTCAATGGTGAATTATAAGAGTAGTTACATTTATGAAACGGCACATTTAAAAGCTCAGGATAACGAATATTACATGTAGGTACTTTAAAATAAATTTTGCCTAACAGGTCAGGCGCATCTAAAGCACCGTTAATGATCTTAAATATAAAATAAATTTTTTGAAAATTTCTCCGATTTTCAAGTGAAGAGAGCGATATATAACGAGCTACAACATTTGTATCAGGTAAATGAACATTATTTTTATGCAATTTAAATTTTATATATTTTAAAAAATTATCTTGAACAGCCTCAAGTCTAGTAATATGTATATTATAATAAGGACACCAAATAATAGAATTATATTCAAGGTTCGATCGAACTAATGAATTATATAATATTAAAATGGCTCTTATATCCTTAAAGTCTGCTGTCCACCGTTTTAAGCAGCCCAATAATTTCCTAGTTTTAGAAGTAATAAAATCAATATGCATATGAAATGACAACTTACTGTCAAGGAGTACACCCAAGTCTTTAATAACGTCCACAATTTCAAGTGGTAATGCGTCCAAGATATACGAAGGAACAAAAGAAGACATTTTTCTACTAAAACAAACAACTTTACATTTATCTGCATTTAATTTCATGTTATTCCGTGTACACCACTCTTCGATTTCATGTATATCTGATTGCAATGTGACAATATCGTTATGAGATCTAATTTTCTTATATACTTTCAGATCGTCAGCATATAAGAGACAGTTGGATTGTATATTATTTACGATGTCATTGATAAATATATTAAATAATAAAGGGCCTATAATAGACCCTTGCGGCACTCCCGAAGAAGCAATATATCCTGTGGATTTAACACCTTTTAATACAACACTTTGAACGCGGTTGTCGATGTAACTATATAACCACGAGAGTAGAGGGTCACGAATACCGTACTTAGACAATTTGATCTTAAGTACTGAGTGGTCAACGGTATCAAAGGCTTTTCGAAAATCAGTGTACACAACATGAACAACGAAACCTTCTTCGAACGACTCTATTATATGTTCAGTAAATGTAAACAAATTGGTTAACGTAGAACGTTGAGCACAAAATCCATGTTGATTGGATGTAATAACATGTCTGAAGCTTTCAGAAATTTTTGCTGCCACTATACTTTCAAATATCTTGGATGGAACGGATAAAATATTTATAGGCCTATAATTTTCTATATTATGTCTTGATCCCGATTTAAACACAGGCACAATATTTGCGACTTTCCAAAAATCTGGAAAAGTGCTGTTACGAAGAGATGTTGCAAATAACCTAAAAAGTGGTTCTGCAAGTGTACAACTACAAAATTTGTAAAAAGTGGGTGGCAAATTATCGGGTCCGGCTCCTTTATTACAATCTAACTTATTGAGGGCGTTCAAAATAGAATCGGGTGTAAAATTTATGTCATTTAAATCTACTGTAGACTTTACCGAAAACCTGCCGCTATCAAATGTAAAATGATCAGAACGTCCATAAATAGATGAAAACTCTGTGGCAAACTTGTCAACGATGTTATGAATACCATAGACAGGATTACCATCAAAAACCATAGCCGAAGGTATTTCATTGGATTTAGTTTTTTCATGAATAAATTTCCAAAAGTTTTTGGGATCAGCACATACCAGACCCTCAGTTGTTCTAATATATTCATTGTAAGAGTTGCGGATAGCTGTTTTACATTGCTCTCTAACGGTGGCAAATATTCTATAGTCTGCCATATTGCGACTAATTTTAAAACGTTTGTGTAGCGCTTTTTTGGTGTCAATAAGCCTACGAGTTTCAGAGTTAAACCAACGAGGAAACCGCTTTTTACCATTTTTCTTAACAGGTACATACAGATCACAAGCAAGATACAGATAATTGTAAAATAATAAAACACTCTCATTTATGTCGCAGCTACCTATAAAATCCCAGTTAACATTGGATAAAAACATATTGATACCATCAAAGTCGGCATTGTTAAAATCATAGTAAATATCACAGAAATCATCGATAAAATTATCACAGCTGGTAATCACAAATGTAAAAGGTGGATGAAAAGCATCTCTTTTGGTAAATTCACTACATTCTTGTATATCTAAATTATTATCACAGTTGGAGAAACATAAATCTAAACTATTACCGCTACAGTTGACAATACGATTAAATTGACAAAGATCACAGGAGGAAAAACTGTCACATATTAATGTTTCTTTGTCCGTTTTTACATTAGTTGGAATTAGATGGTCACAGTCATTGTCATACACCCACTTCACATCAGATAGATTGTAGTCACCGAGGATATATACCAAACTTTTTGGATTATTGTAAATTACATTTTTAACCGTATCGACATGTTCAACGTAATTGGTATATGGACAATCTGGAGGAAAATAAACCACACAAAATATGTAAGATTTATTTTTGCACTGAATTTCAACCCAAAGATCTTTTAACGATGACGTTGTAAAAAGAAAGCGAGATGTAAGTTTTTTTTTAATGGCTATTAAAACACCACCACCGATGTTTTTAACACTGTTATTCGGATTACGGTCAGTTCTGTAAATCACATACCTCGAGTCCAGAATTTCTGAGTCAAAAATTCCTGCGTGAAGCCACGTTTCCACAAAAACAATGATGTCATAATTTTCATTAATACCTGATAAATAAGAATCATTTAACTTGGTTCTAAGACCTCGAACATTTTGGTAAAATAAGGACAAATAGAAGGAATTTGGAATCGTGTAATTTATGTTGTCAAATTTTGTAGATTGGTAGTTCCATTCACCACGGCAGGGTTTTGATTTTGTCGTAAAAAATAAAATTTTTTAATGATTAGTCCCTCAGGCCACGAATCTTCATTCAATAAAGAATTCATGAGGTTACTATCGGTTTCTAATTTAAACGCCACACTTTTCGCTGTGTCCCTTTTAGGCAATTTCTCAATCTTAAACTGTTTTCCTGAAAACTGAGATTGCAAATATTCCTCCAAATCTTGACATGTAGTACTTAGGGAAGCATTTCCTACATAAATGTACGCTTTACGAGGTGCTGCTTTTAACGACGAATTTTCATTTGGCTTTATTTTACCGCGTACGATGTGTTGCTTTTTTTTTTCTTGATTTTACTTCAATATAACCGCTGTTGTTATCATTTAAATCACCACTGTTGCTTTCAGAAATATGTTGCATTGAAAAATTACTTTCCTTTGAGACAAAATCAACTGATCGTGAATTCCCTGCTTTTTTGTCGTGCTCAGCTGATTTCATTTTCGGAGAAATCGGATCGGTTATCGGTGACAAAGAAGACGCACGCGGTACCTTCCAGGCGTTTGCAGGTTGTTTCGTAGGTAACGATTCCGGACGATTAATTTTGGCAGCGGTAACACGTTGCATTGAAAAATTACATTCATTTGAAATAAAATCATCTGATCGTGAATTATCTGCTTTTTTGTCGTGCACAGCTGATATCTTTTTCGGAGGACTCGGACCGGTTATCGATGAAAAAGAAGGCACATGCGGTACCTTCAATGCGTTTGATATATTATCATTCTTATTCATATTGCACAATAGTTTTACAAGATCAATATTACTTGCCTTTAGATCTTTAACTTCCTGCTCAAGATCACAAATTTTCATCATAAGAACAGCTGTTTTTTCTTCCATGACGTCTTTGATTATGTTGTAAAACTCTCGGCCTCGAATGAATGAATTATCCTGGATATCATCCTTGACTGCTGCAGCTTCATTCTGTAGAGTATCAGACGAGGGACTCACAGAATTAATATTTTTGTCACAACAAATTACATCATCGTCGGTAACAAAAGATAACTTAAGGCGATCTACACATCCAGGATGGAATATGCGACTACATTTTACACATTTGGGCCCTCTTAGGGCCTTATTACTACAATATAAACACTTCAATTCAGAGCTCGACATGAACACGGCCAATCTCTGTACTGTACTTATAGATTATAATAGTAATTATAGTTAATATAGTTAATAAATAAGCAAAAAAAATTAAATTTTTTTTCTTGTTAAATTAATTTCTCGCTGAAATTAAGATAAATGCCTGCATCCATCTGCTGCATCATTCTAAATGTAATTTGACCAAAACTAATTCAATTTATTTTCTAGGAGAAAACCTGTTAAATTACAATAATCTTTAGAAAAAAATAATTTATAAAAAGACAAATTCAATTTGAAAAATTTAACCATGAATGACGCCAGTTTAGATTTAAATGCACCGCGAGATAAATATAATTTAGTATATTTGACTTTTCTGCTTCATGGAATCGGAGTTTTAACGCCTTGGAACATGTTCATTACTGCTGACAAGGTTGAAAAATTTAATTTTGTAATTTATTATTTTTTTTGTAGTATTTTACAGAGCATAAATTGTCAGAGGAATATACGGGTGAGATTTCACCATACGTGACAAATTTTATGCAGTACCTCACTTTTCTTTCCCAAATTCCTAATGTGTTTTTTAATTGGCTGAACATTTTTGTACATATGGGGTAAGTTTACAATTATTTTTTAATTTAATTTTAATTGTCTTAATTTTAGTGGTAATTTAACCACACGTATTGTTTGGAGCATTAGTGTTGGAGTAATCATTTTTACAATAACAGTTCTTCTTGCAATGATAGATACAAGTTCATGGCCAGGTACATTTTTTTGGATGACAATGGTTTGCGTAGTAATTTTGAATAGTAAGTAACTTTTTGACTAGCTTAAATTAGATGAGATTGGTTTGTAGTGTCTAATGGTATTTATCAGAACACCATTTTTGGTATGGCCGCTAAACTGCCAGGAAAATACACAGGAGCTGTAATTTTAGGCAATAATATTAGTGGGACATTTACAGCCGTTGTCTCTTTATTATCGACCATTATGGCTTCCAATAAAAAAGTGGCCGCTATTTATTACTTTATAACGGCACTTTTTGTATTGCTTGTCTGCTTTGACACTTATTTTGCTTTACCACTAAATGTAAGTTAAAGTAAACACTCAAAAAATTCTCGTATCTAGAACCTAAAAAATGAATCTTTGAGGTTAATAAGGTTCTCAGATTTCTAAACTTTAATAGAATAGGTTTTACGTTTTTAAGATAACTGGGTTTGCCCAACAATTGTTAATTTTGATACTCAATTTCTGAAATGTTTACCTAAATGAATGGAAGATTTTTTAAAATTTTAGATTTATTATTATACCAACTTTCGCTACCTTCCAGCACTCTTCGTAAGATGGCACACTGTGTCTGTTTATATTATACGACCACTAGCCGTACTTCGCTTGACATAAGCGAGTTCTCCCACCGGTTCCAATCGAGCACAACGCTTTGCGATACGCTGTACTGATGAGGGGCAAATACTCCGAAACCGGTATACAGCTTCTCGACTTTGTTGCTCGATTGGAACACTTTTGCTAGACTTTACTTTGCACAAACACAATTTTTTTAAAAAAAGTTTTACTTTGTATTATCTCGAAAACCATCAACATTATTTATATTAAGCAAATTTGGGAATTCAGCTCATCTTCAGCGAGGACAATTACTAAATAAAATTTTTGTACATTTGATTACATTCTGTATATGGCTTCTAACATTTTCAGTTGGCAAAGAATTTTATTTCTTAAAATTATTTTTCTTAAATTTTAAGATCTTTTAGTTCCTGCGACCATTATTTCTAATATTTTTGAATTTTTAGGAATTTTTAATTTATCACTATTTTTAAGTTTATTAGAATTATACTTAGGAATGCTATCATTTTTAATTGTTAAAGTTTCTTTTAGTCTCTTAACAATTCTAAGATATTTTTAGTTACAAAAGTTACTAAGCTTTTACAGTTTTCAATATTTTCCAATTTTTCAATATTTCATAGTTTTTCTACATACAGGCTGTTCCAAACCAGGCGTGCCAAATTGTTGATATGCTGTCAGTTTTAAGAAGTCTAAAGAACAAAAAAAAATATTAAAAAATTTTTTTTTCTCTTCTACAAGACTCAAAACATAACATTTTATTTAATTTTTTTAACATCTGAAAGAAACGAAAAAAGTTATTTTATTTATCTTCTTTAATTTTTACGATATAAAACCCAAAACTACCAATTTGACATCTAAAGTGGAATTTGACTAAAATATTTTTGCGTTTTGTTTAAGCAAGACTCTTAAACATTTGTAAGTCTCTTTGCAGTAGTTATTCTACAATTTATTGCATTTTTTTTGAATTTCAATTTTAAAAAGTATGACAAGGACAACACATAACATTTTAAACTGTACAACTTTAGCCATTAAAATAAAAGTTTTAATTATTTGTAAATGTCATTGTTAGTGTAACTGACAAAATGAAGATAGATTTAAAAAAAATTATGTGTTCCTTAGATCTTAATTGATGTTATGTACAGTTTGGTACATTTTTTTGAAATTGTCTGTATCTTCTAAAATTTCTAACATTTTTCTTACTAAAATTCTTGTGAGTCTTTAACAGTTTTTGTCAAATTTTTATCTTAATATTAATTTTTTTAGCCACTGTGGTGCAAATAGATGCTAATGTCTAATTATTTTTTTAGCGTTTTTACCGATATCACGAATTTTGCGATAAGAAAAACGCCGAAATCCGAAAACAGGCGAATCAGGGACAGACTCAAAAAGTTCCTTATTTATACATCGTTAAAAAAGCTTTTCCTCAACTTTACAATGTTTTCTTTATATTTTTCGTAACACTTTCAATTTTTCCAGCAATACAAACAAGTAATTCATCACTTGTTACATACCGTAACATTTTTTCTAATTACTTTATTTCAGATGTAAAACGCAGCGACTCGAATTTTTTTATCGGACCAACTTACTATACAGGAATTACTTGTTTTTTAACTTTTAATTTTTTTGCAATGACGGGAAGTTATTTAACTACTTTATTCTGTTGGGTAATTGATTTTAAAAAATTGTGTTCTCATTTGTAGTTAATTATTTTAGCCGGGACCAAGATATTTATGGATTCTTGTAACTCTACGAGTCTTGTATATTCCATTTTTTTTCTTTTGTAATTATCAAATAGTAGGATATGAAAGACATGTTCCTGTTTATATTACCAGTGATTGGGTTTATTGGATAGCTGGAATTACTATGGGACTAACTAGTGGATATTTTAGTTCACTTGCAATGATGTATGCACCGAGGTAAGTTCTAAAATTGAAAAAACAATTATTTTTTCGTTGACCGTTAAACCTATTAATGTATGATCTTATCTAAAACATTGTTTATTAATTTAAATTATTATTATTATATATACAAAATGTTTTTGTAGTAATGTTATAAACTTTAACAGGTAATAGCTCTTGTTGAAAGAATGCTAAAAAACCACATTTGTCTTATACAAATGTTTATAGATTTTGGAATATAAGCTATACATTGATTCTAACATTATTTTTAAAATACAGGATGTATAAAGACACTGTTTTTAAGCGTATAGATTCAGTGATATACGATGTAAACGTTTTTACTTAAAGTTAGAAGGTAGTGAAACTTTATAACAAGAATTTTTTTAGCAAATTTAATTCAGATGCTCATAAATTTTAGAAAAATCAAAATTTTGAAAATAAATAAAAAACCGGGGTCATGTATTTGTCTCTTAATGAAGAAAAAAAATTACACTGTTATACCATAAAGCATTTCAAACATACCAGGCGGTTCTGAACCATTTTGAAAATCAAATTTCGAAAATTTTTTAGAACGAATATGTTAAGACCAGTCTCGAGTATACACAAATCAATAATTTAATATTACATTATTTAACTATAACGCATCAGTTATATTAGTTCAGTATATCTAAATGTTTTATATTTTTATATTATTTTATTTAGTACAACTGTATGCATTTTTTTATATTCTTTTTGATTATTTAATTTTCAAATCAGGATTTTTTTCTCAATATTATGTGAGAAGTCTTAAACCTTATTGCACCCTCCACGGTGTTAAGCTTATTGTTAAAACTACTAACTTATTACGGTCATAACTAGCTTTAATAATTTATGGACTTCCATACGTTTCTACCTCTCGATTAGTATGTTTCCTCATTCTTACCAATGCAATTTGTATTTGCCGTTTTTAATTTTTTAATTATTAATTTAGTCATTAATTGTAAAGCTACAAATTTGGCGCAATAATAAGAATTGCTTATAAGAATAATAAATATTTCAAGAGCAATCGATCGATATAAAAAATCTCGATTTGTGTGGTTATTAGATTTTTATAAAATGGAAACTATCCCATTTGAAATTAATCATAACAATAAAATCAGTTACAGTCAACGAAAAAATGGTGTACCTAATCAAACTACATGTTAATGAAGGGCAAGAAAAAATTGAGTGTCTCCGCATTAACATCCTTGTTTATCAGATAACAATTAACTTATTGTTTGTTATTTAGAACTGTAGAAGATTGTTATTCATCAACTGCCGGTATGTTCGCAGCTGCATTTTTGATAACCGGTGTTTTTACTGGAATTTTATCAACGTTCTTATGGCCTGCAATAATCAAGGATGTTCAATAGTAGAAAAAATGTTTGGTATATGATACTGAAACGGAATTATCTTCGCCATATAAACAAATCAAAAAACTATTATTTCAATGGATTCAGAATCATAGTTCTTGTATATAACAAAAAAAACTGTTAACCTGTAATTAGTTTTGTAAATAGAATTTCCATCCCATTAAATTTTTAACAACGTTTTCTATAGTTTTTTTTGTTTTATATTTAATTTTTTAGTGAAAACTTGAATGCAATCGTAATCATCTCAGAAATGAGAATAATATCTTTAAATTCTGATACCTATAAAGACAAATACGGCTTTTATATAAAGACCGTTCAAAATTTTTTAGATCTACTCTTGCTGTGCAATTTGACTTGACGGTTTTTATTGTCTTTGATAGTATCAACGCTTTATTTGATTGAACTTTTAAACGCATCAAGGATAAAGCATTCATTATTGAATCGTATTTTTAAAATGGTGTTAAAATTGAGAGCAAATGGAACTTCAACACTGGTGCTTGTCTGAAAGAATTTCGCCAAAAAATTTCCTAACCTCATTTTTTTAAATATGCGTCTAAAGTTTTATCGCAAGAGTTGATCTAAATAAATAATGAACGGTTTGTGTTTTAAAAACTATTTATCAAAACTTATTGAAATTTGTTACATGCTAAAATCTATGTAAATTTTATCTTCTCAAAAGTTTATCAAATTTCTATCTCTATGTTTTCTGGGATTACAAGGCTAAGCTGTTTTTCTTAAACGGTAAAAAAAAATCGATTTTTAAGGAGAGCATGTTTTCTGCGTTTTGTGATGTAACACATGCATATCTTATTTTTATTGAAGTCTTAAAAAATTAATAAAATTTTAAAAAATGTAAAATTTTGTTGGTCTTAGAAATGTTAACTTTTTCTATCGTTATCTCTTTGCCGCCTGAACTTTGACAAAAAAATAAGTAAAAGTAAGTAATACACGTTAAATTAACACTTTTCTTAAATAACTTTAACTAATTCTTAGTTAAAAAACTGAGACTAACTAAAAATTAAAACTTAGTTATAAACTTCTTAGCAATACCGAAAATGAGCAAAATTCTGAACAAATCAATCAACATATTTGGAAATATATTGGCAATTTTGTTATTGGTTTTTGTAGGTATTTGATTTGTAATGATCTGTTGACATACACTCGATTTTTTATTCAACCCCATAAGAAAAAATAAGTGGAGTCAAATCAGGAATCTTTGCTGACCATTTAATAGTCCTCTTTTTCTCTATCCACTTACCGGAAAATGTTTCATCTAAATATTTGGTCATTTGACTACCAAAAGGTGGCGGTGCACCGTCTTATTAAAAACATATGGTTTCTGCTGGCAATTTTGGATTGCCGTGGTTTGGAAATATATCGTAATCAATAAATACTGATTAAGTTGCTAATAGAGTTATTATTTTTTTTTGCAAGTTATCGATTTGTTAAAAAAAATACCTTTGTAGGTTGTGTAATACACATGTCAAAAAATGTGCTTTCAAAGAGTAGGAAGTTGTTTTATCAATAAATACTGATTAACTTGCTAATAAAGTTATTATATTTTTATTTTTTTTTAATTTTCCGTAAAATTTCTACGCCATTGACAGACATTTAGCTTATATTTAGTACATAATATTATAGAGCCGCAAAAACTCCACGCTTCTGCATAGCTCTAGTGATCACAAAGAAAATTATGAATATTTTTACCGGATTTCCGGGTTCAGTACACGACAGTCGAGTATTTAGGAAGTCATTACTCTCGCAAACATTGGCCCAGAAATGTAAAGATGACTTATACATTTTTGGAGACAGTGGGTACTCTCTACAAAGGCATCTGCTGACACCTTTTTTAGAGATAGAGGTCAAATGGCTAGGCCTCAAGTTAGTTACAATACTGAGCTGTCAAAAAATAGATACATTATAAAATTTAGACAGTTATATCATCTAAAATTAAGAAACGTGTTAGGCTTATAAGTTATAACACAAATGAAACAAGCATGTTGTGTGTTGCACAATATATCATTAAATGATGATTTTCCTGTTAATGAAGAAATAAATTTTAAGGAAAATTGTGTTGTACTTAAAAGGCTTGCTGAAGATAGTAATTCTGTTTCAGATTCTCTGAAGATAGAGATGCTGTGTAGATAAGAAATAATATGCTTAATATGTTACGACTAATTAAGACAATAAAGAAGTTAATTACAACTGTGCACATCAGAGTTAACTTTATCAAATAGCCCTCTGGCTATTTTGGGGACGTCTTCAAGTTTTAGCTTGCGCTTTTCCAGGCATTTTTTGAATTCGGTACATTTGGAATCTTCAGATTTTAACATTTTACCCCACTTTGTTTCTCTTGTTAACTCTCTACTTGATAAAATTGATATAGATTTTTCGAACTCTTCGCATAAGCTTCTTATGTGCAGTGATTTGGTCACTCTTAAATATTCTGTGTTTTTCCGTTTCTGAAACAGAAAAGTGTTATTCAAAGATGATTTTTTTAAACAACTTACTAAATCGTGTTTCAAATTATTATTTTTCAATTTTAGCTCCATTATTTCCTTATTCAGCCTCTTTACTTCTTCTTGATTTTCCTTATTCAGCCTCTTTACTTCTTCTTGATTTTCCTTATTCAGCCTCTTTACTTCTTCTTTATTTTCCTTATACAGTTCTTTAATTTCATCATTGAGTTCTTTTATTTCTTCTTCTTTTTGGTTAATTTTCTCGTCTTTTTTTTGTAGTTGATCCCATAATTCATGTTTGGGCATTTTTGCTATTTTTGTGAACAGATAAATGTACATAAGTTTTCGTTGTTAGGATAAATGTCCACCACATTTTTAAATGCGCTATTGTTAACCATTTTAGAACCGGAAAGTCCGTAATTATTTTCGAATATATCAAATAAATTTTTCTATTTTGCGTTAACAATATTGTCATTGTTAAACACGTTTGCGTTTAACAATAATGGGCCGAATTTTTCCCTAAACTAAAATGTTATTTAGATGTTTATTAGTAAAGTAATTGATTAGCCTAAATTAATATTTTAACGAATATTTGAATGAATGGCCTATTCTAATCCTCGTTTGCACATCAATTTGTTAATCGACGTCTCTAGGCAAATTGTTTGTTTTAAATCAGGCTTTTTTGTAGTTAGTAATTACAGTAATCCATACATGTCCTCGCCAACTTTAAATTTTAAACATTAAGAACGTGCAGAACACTGAAAATTAATAAACAATGTAAGTGTTATTAATTGATTAATGTGTAGTTCTGTGTAGGTAAGTAAGTGTTTTTTAGGGCAGCTAATAGTAAAAGAGAAAGACAAAAAAAAACTCAAAATATATCTTTATCTCAATTAAATCAATCCTCCTATGATATACAGATTCAAGTTGGGGTGTTAAAATGTTAGCAACGAATCGCGTTGTTTCTTTGCTTAAGCGATATCGCTTTTCAAAATGATTATCTGATAATTCATCAGAAGGAACAAACCGCTCTCGATACATATATTCTTGGATTTCTCGGTATTCCGTCTATTTCTCTGATTTTATCAAAATTATTTTCAATTAACTCAATGTTTTCCAATAAGTAGTACACCGTACACCGTCATTTTCAAATAAAACAGATATTTTTATAACTGCCAAGTTAATAGACATTTTAAACAACGATAGGCGTTCTTTAAAATATCCACTAAATGTGATCGTTAATTGAAGTCCCTAAATTCTTAATCAAGAGTAAAGAATAGGTGAAATTTAATGACGTTATTTAACAATTTTAAAGAATGTTATTAGCGCTAATATAGAGAAAAGAATTCGGCCCATTGTTTTTATATTTTACTTTGAACACAAAACAAAATTATAAATAATAATTTGATAAACTTAAAAATAGTAAACAATACATTTAATTAGTACTGTTAGGGTAGGAACTAAAACAAAGGTACCACAAACAAATTATTTGGCTCACAAAAATCAAATCCACAATTATCACATATCACGTACATAAATTTTGTACGAACTAAAACTGTATAACATAAAAAAAATATTTTGTTAAATAATAAAAAATATACGTTTTTAAACGAAAAAAAATTTAGTTCATATTGTAAAATTGCTATATAAACAAAACAATATTGCAAAAAAATACAACAATATTACATAAAAAAATGATAAAAACAACTTAAACTAATTTAGATATTGTAAAAAAAATATTATTTGAAAAAGAAATGACTAACAAAGAGATTTAATTTTTTTTTGGAGTTATTCCTAAAAAGAATATATTTTTTTTCTAATAAATTATTGCTTGTTTTCATTTCTTGTAGTTTTCTATTTCTAGCTTTGTTTCTTCAATTTTTATTTTTTTTGCATATTATTGCTTTTATCTTCCCTTATTTCTTCTAAAATATTATTTCTTTTTCTATTATCTTTCTTCTAGTCTTTCTTTTATTATTAGATCGTTCTTGTACATTATTGGTAAGATTTACTCTAGGGGTTTTATTTGTATTTTAATTGGATTCGAGGTCAGTTTTTGGATGTTCCTCTATTATACTCTCATCTACTGTTTCTGTTTCTAACAATAATTCAGGGCGAATGTTTTGTTTTTTCCAAATAAGTTATTTATTTTTTGGGTATCAAAAATTTTTCTTCTACGTCTTGTCTTTTTGTTTTCTACCAAGTTTTTATAATTTCGCTTTTATCTCATTATTTCCCATATTTTTTTCATATTGCATATTTTTAAAATACCCACCTTTTTACTATATTTGCCAAACAAATCTATGAGTAACTTTGTCATATTGGAGTTTTAATACTTAAATTCTTTGGCATTTCCATTAATTATAATCACTTCTTGCAAAACTGAAACAAATAGACAATTTGAGACTTGCCTTGCCATCACCAGAGGGATATGTCTTGCGTTATTATTATTAGATACATTTTTACATTTACAACGATTTAGTTAACCTGATTTTTCGTCCTGAAGATGTTCAATATACGAACGAAACTAGTCGATTAATATGATATTGTTTTAATTGGTTGTCTCTGTGTTTGGATTAATCTCACTTTCATTAAAAAAATCTTCAAGGGAGTAATTTCACATCAAATCTAATAATTGTTAGACTTTTATATTTACTGTAAAAGACCCAAGGAAGTATTGTTTTGTTTTTGTCATAGAGTTTATTATTTATTTTATTTTATTACAGTTTTTATTATTAGTTATTGTTTATTTTATTTTAATTTCTTCGATTAAATAGTTCACTCGCAATTTTACCTCTCTTTTTTTATGCCACCTAGTTCCGCTGTTTCTCCCATTACATCTAGTTGCTCCTCATTCATAACTGCCTGATGTCCCTCATTAATATATTTTTCAATAAAATTATCTCTAAAAAAATAAACAAAACGAACTAAAAGGACCACCTGTATGTACTTAGGAAAGTGTTATTTACCTAAAATTTAAACATATATTGTGTAAGATGCAAGAAGCAATAATTGTGGCAAGAGTTATATACCATATGTTTATTATAATTTTTGATCACAGGCTGCCATGAAAAGGAAAAATTCTAAAAACTTAGCGTCTTAACTTATTTCACTTGATAACACATATCCTCACTTTTTTCATGTTTTCGAAGACATTGATAAGAGTTGCAGGAGTAATATTGTTTATCTCTTCCTGAATACGGTTTTTTAGTTGTTCAATATTATTGACTGTCTCTCTACAAATTTCACGCGGTGGAAATTTATTACTTTTGACAGTGACAGCAAAATGACATTTATCTAGTGAACTAATTAGGTGCTACGTTCTTAGAATTTTTATTTTTCATAGCAACCTACCTATGATCAAAAATTATAATAAACATATGGTAGAACCGTGATGTCGATCCGTTCCAAAACAACCGCAATAATAAACGTCAAATATTTAACTTGGAGCGTGAATCTCTCGTTAATTTTCGTGATTTTGTTTGGGTTATGGAACGCAGCCCCTGCACATCTAAGCGTGAAAATAACAGACATCTTTATTCAGCTGACGCGCATGTTAAATTAACCTTCTCTCCTTACTTTTATTTCTCTGGATAATATTAGTCGACAGTCGCCACTGCGCAGCCGCAGCGCCAGACGCATTTCCGAATTCTGGCACTGTCAAACAAAAAGACCACGTGTGGTGTCATTTTGTGTGTTCTAAACATTCAAAATGTTAAAAATAGACTTTTTGTGTGATATATTTTGGTGAATAAGTGTGTGAAAACATAAACAACATCCTAGTTTGTCTTAATTGTGTTTTATCTAGTTAAAAACTTCAGTTTTGATGTGAGATGTTCGATGATTGTTTTTCGCAGTTAGGATTGGGACTAGTTTTGAACATTGGTGTTGTGCAATTGTTCATCTCCTCAATTTCAACGTAGATGATCGTCTGTGAAGTGTGGTAAGTTCCTAATTATTAATTTTGATAATTTTATTTCGAGTCTGCGGTTAAAGTAAAATTGAGGTTAAAGTTGTATTGCTTTTTCAAAATGCAGTAGAGTCTCACTAACGTGAACTAATTAGAGTGTAATTTAAATCAGAAAAACACAAGAGCCGAGCTTAAGGAGTCATAACTCATGACTGTAATACCAGTGGCGTAACATTAATGCGTTAATTACAAAAAAGTAGTAAATTCGTCACATGGGTATTGATTTGTATCAGTGGCGGCTCGTCAAGAAATTGTTTAGTGATGCAATGAGCTACACAAAGGGACGTAGATTATCAAAGTTTAAAATACTGAAGATGCTTTACTCAGTTCATAAAATATCGGAAAAAAAAAATTTCTAAACATTTTATTTTAACAGTGTTGTATTTAAAAGAAGCTACGTGCTTTATATTTAATAGTTTAATAATAAGGCATAACAACGTCTACAATACTATGAGGTGATGGAGCCCCTCTGCCTCTCAATTGCTGCCAACCTATATCTACTTGAACTATGTATGCAACTGCATATATAACAAACAGCAAAAGCAACTTGGAGGTGTAAAGCTTATATACAATATAGTATTTTACCGCTGTTCACAAACAAAATATACTTTATACATTTGGATAAGGGAATGAGACTAAAACCCAGTGCTGCCAGGTATAAAGTAATTTTCTTCCCACTTCTGTATAATCGAAAAACTTGCCAACTGAGACACTAAAATCCCCACTACCCACTGTCAAAAAATGACAGTTTTGAACAACAATTTTAAAAATGAAAAAGTAAACAGTTAAATGAACAATTTATTAAAAATTCAAAAATAAACAAAACTGCTGTAAATAAGAAATTTTAAAAAAATATAAAACATTTTACTTATTTGCGATTCCACATAACTGTAAAGCGCCTCTAGCGGCGTTTTTTTAACTAGTCCGGTGAGTATGTTGTGATTTATGGTATTCATGTGCATGGAATAAAAATATGTCTGGCAAACCTAATAATCGCAATTGTTGCGTTTTTAATTGCCATTCGACAGCGGGACGCGAAAAGCATTTAAGTTTTCATCTTTTCCCCCATCCTAATGAAAGTAGAGTTCAGATAACAAATAAATCAGGAAATGTCAAGAAATCATCGACAGATTAAAATGATCATCATAAGAATATTTTTAGTTTACCAACTAATGCATTCCGAGAGCTGACTTTGAGGCTGCACTTAAAAATTTACGTTTTATATTCTCTTCAGAATTAAGGGATAGAACTGGATAAACCTCAAAACAACCAAAGTCAGCCAGAGGTTTAGGTGTATAGCTATCCAGGGCTTACAATAACACAATTGTTATATATCTTGAAAAAATTGCAAACACATGATAATGCTGTAAGGGTTATTAAAACGATACAACCTAGTACAAAATAGAAGAACTACTGCAATATGTTTGCATGTGCCTTCCAATCCTGCTTTACAAGAGCAATTCATTTCTAAAATGTAGCAGACATCTTCACTTACCTTCAAACTTCCTTTTATTTCATGGGGAGCACTTTTAAAGGCAGACGTTTGCAGGCAAAGTGCAAACATTTCCCAACTTGTATCTACAACAGTAAGGAAATAGTAATGTTATTTAACAATTTTCTTTGCATTACTTACCATTAATGCTTGTTCTGCTACATAAAATAAAGTGACCAGCATTCAAGGCAGCTTCCCCTTCAATAAAATTGCGGGAATTCGGAGAAGATTGTAAATATCTGTAAACTTCTCCAAGACTCAACGCAGGGTAGTATTTGACCATTATAAATGGGCTAAAAAATTGCCTTATATAAACCCACTAGGTACAATGAACTCTCACCACAGCTGTCACGACACAAAACGGCAAAACCCTGATGAAAAACTACGGCTTACTTGAACGGACGCTTATACTCATTTGGCTGCCATATTTGTGGCGCGAAAATACACTTGAATCGCCAATAGGATATATAATTTTTTAATAGTCGCATATTGCACCTAAGGAAAATTTGTGTTTCTAATTGTACATTTTTTCATTATGTTAACGTATTATTTCGTCGAATACATTCAACTCGAAGTAAGATTTACTTTGTTGTGTCAAACACAACATTTTTAGAATGCACAATCGCAGACAAAGTGTTTGAAGTTGAACAATTTCTTGTTTTGGATTTATTAATATTAATAATATGGTCAAGCCAGCGAAACGTCCCTCTAAAGGGTAGTTCACACTTGCCGAGTCTACCGTGCAACGTCTACTACGCACGGCGTCTACAAAGCACGGTGTCTAATTTTATTCAAAATTGCGTCGTTTTGCCAACCTTGACATTTTAAGGAAAATTCTCTAAAATTTGTGTTTGATGTCTAAAATACGCGAGTGATTTAAGGGTTGCATATAACAAAGATTGGAGACAATAAAATTAATTAGAGAATATTAAAAAATGTATATAATTTATAGTAAATATTATGTATTACAGATAACGAACGATGAAAAACTCCTGGAATGTTAGTTAGCCATGGGAGAGAAAACTACATATTGTGCTCATGTCTGAGATTTGTGCGTTTTTTAGAATGTCAGAATTGAATTTTAATTTTTTCACATTTGGTTTGCTCCTGAAAATGTAAAATTAAATAGTTCATATTGTCACTGCTGCTGACTTTATTTTCAGCACAAAACACAGACTGGTTAGCTGATTTTTTAACAAAATTTTGCATAATAATTTCTGACATCTAAGATTGCAGTAACGATGAGTTTTAAATGAACAAACCTCATTTTTTACTAATTGTAAGGCTGCTTTAATTCTACGACTTTTTGATCGCTCTTTACTTGTGGTAATATAAAGTGGTAACAGTTGTGAAATAAATATGTATTATGTTTTTAATGTAAACCTTTGAAATTTAGGTCTAATATCTGCTGTTTTATAAAAGAAAAGAATAAATTTTTTAAACATTTACAATGATAAGTTTTTATTAGATTTGGTTTGTTACATAATTGCATTTAATACGAAGACAATTAATGAATAAATAACATAATAATATAATTATAACATTACAAATAAGTAATAAGTGGCAATTTTCTAAAAAAGAAGGTAAAGTATTTATTTTTAAATAAATGTTGATGATAAGGGTTGGTGATGACAGCCTTCTGTAAAACAAAACATATTAATAAACAACGATATTAATAATATTGTTGTTTATTTACCAAAAACAAGTTTTCTTTCTTGTGGTAAAAAATTGCTTCTTTTAATTTTAAATTAAAATTCTAGTCGAGATTTTGGTTTTCTGTAAAAAAAAACGATATTTTCTATTTTTATACATTTAAAACTCTTTTGAAAATAAACAAAGATTTTACTTACCAAATGAGGATATAAACCTTCTAATAATGACATTTTATTAGGTAGGTTAAACACATTTCTTTGAAGATTCTTTGCACGCACGCACGCACTGCTGTGGGGCAAGGTTAAAATTGAGGTAATAAATGTGCAAAGTTGTGGGAAACTGCTGGTATGATCGCCATTTTTTATTACACTGACATTCTTCCAAAACTCTAAAAAGTCAGTATTTTTTGAAATCTTATCATAATTTCTAAGAATTCTCCATTAATAGTTCTTTCAATATTTTTAGGTTCAAGAATCTGTAGGTTTTTAACCTGTAAAATAAATTCAAAATTAAATGGAAATCTTTGATAAAGCTGATGGGTACATTCTGTGTAAAAATTTAAGTAGTTTATCTAAATTTGTTTTTCTCAGAAACTGAGAGATTTTCCTCTAGCAAAGCCGCCATACAGACGCCGCTAAAATACGAGTATACCTCCTCCAAAGGCACAAAATGTTTCGGATTTCGATATTGATCAGAAGAAAAGTCATTGCTTTTGAAATTATTCATGCAACATTCCAGAATTGTTTTATATACCGCTGAAACTTGAGGGTATAGAGTATGTATTTTAGGTTGTTCAGACTGGAATTCTACGTTTAAACGTGTAATGAGAGGTAGAATATAAAATTTAAGTACATGTTTATGATTGGATCTTTTAATTTAGTGACAATTGATTGAGCCTTTTTGTCTGATTGATTTTCAACAAATCCACCCTGAAAATACAAAATCAATGCACCATAATGTTCAATAATACGCGCAATACATCCATGTAAAGAGATCTATCGTGTTTGGCAAAGTTTTAAAATTTTATGAGGTTTTATTTCTAAAAAAAATTTGAAACTCTTTAAATGTACTTTATCTTTTATAACTATATTGTAAGTACGTAAAAATGTCTCGAACTAATTCTTCTACATCGTTGGGAATTTTTTCACACGCGTAAGATGTGCATAAAGCAAGTCAATGACAGGTGCATCTTAATAGAAATAAATGAGGTATATTATTTTAAAGTAATGATTGAAACGAATTATGGTTTCCTATCATTACGTTTGCCCCATGCGCACCCAACTCTATAAGTTGTTTTTTGTGATCTGCCTCCTTTTCTTTAAAAAAGTTTATCAGAGTGTTGTATAAATTCTGTGCTGTTGCTTCAGGTAATAAACTTAAAAACTTGTCAAAAACGAAATAGCAATTCTTTTTTTAAATGTTAAGAATTTATTTTGATTTGAACGATCGACACCACCCATAAATTTATTGTATACAACCAATGTTCTTTGGTTGTTCTATAGAGATTTTTCTTTCTTTCTGAGAATAGCGTGTGGCAATCGAAGTAGGAAATACGCCTACAGAATTGGACGCAATGTTTTACGATATTGTTGTCGTTTCAGTTAGCAATAATAATAGCTTTATTATCAGCAATACTGAAGCCAAATGAACCGCGGCTAGTTTTTTTGAATACTTTTGCCTCTGGCAATGGACATTTTTCTCTGCGGTTTTCTCGTATACTTCCTGTACCTCTGATATTTCTTTTTATCAACTCTTCTAAAAGCGGTACAGTTGTTAAGAAATTGTTTAAAAAAATATGATACGGTGCTGAAACACAACGTTCATATTATTTAGTTTAATTAAATTCGCAATTTCATACCCCGTAGTTTTGAAGTTAGGATATCAGTAAATTTCAGAAGAACAGATGGTCCTAGATCATACATTTTATATTTAGTGTTTCTTGTTTTGCTCCTTGGTATGGCTCAAAGCAGGAGATGTAGCCGTAGGATGTAGCCCCTACCCGCAATTTGTAACCATGTCGTCCTGATTTTCTCCTGATGAATTGTTTTGTAGGATGATGTTTAAAATATGGAGATCCATGGATGAATTATGGCTTTATTGGTATCTCGAATTTATCATATCAAATACTGGCCGGACTTTGGTCAAAAATCTTAGAATATTGTTTTATTACAGCGTCAAACAATGGTTGTGGAAATTGTTGAACAAATTTTTGAAATTTTGTGACATTTAACAAATGAAAAATAGACATTTTTAATAGGTCTTTGTATCGCACATCTAGTTGGTTACTTACAATATCAAAAGTTTTACAGTATATTTGACGATATCTTTGTCTTTTGTCTTCTATTTTATTTTATTTTTTTTTTTTATTTTGGGTCCGGTTTATTAAATGAGGAATCTTCAAAAGCCGCCTTATATACACTATCAAAACGATTTTCACAATTCTATAGATATTTAGTGTTTTTATAGATTTTTGATACGCGTTTTGAATAAACTGTATCTGCAAATTTAGACTGAAGAATAGAAAATGTAACATCGGTAAGTTGAAGAAAAATAGAAATAAAAATTTCAAAAAGTAAATAAAATCACCATCTTGTAAGTATATTTTTAAACCACAGGTCTCTCTAGTGGAAATATTGCCAAAAACAGAACTTGATAATTTTATCAAAAACATTAATTGGGTGTACTGTGGACACAGCACGAGATGTAAAATTCCATCGAGTTTGTGAAGATGAGGGTAAGCGGCTGCCACAAACTTTGTTCAAAATATGGTTTGTCTTTGGTGATTTTGAAAAAAAAAAAAAAAAAAGATGAAGAAAACCTAACAAGTTTGCGAAAAAGACTTTTACTTCCTTAATGGAATTACAAGCATTACTTGAAACTAAATTTAGAGAATGTGCATGGCATTGTGTGTATAGAGCATTAGGAGCTACAGATGGAATTTTAGTCTGCAGTCTATTTATTGGATAAATCGTATTTATTAAAATTTTCTGTTAAAAATTTAAACAAACCGTCAGATGTGTGTTTAGAACTAACATCAAAAAAGTTTCAGAAATTTTTCAAAAACTTGACTTTTTTACAAATCTCATTATTACTGATAATTGAGCGAAACACGAAATATCAATTGTTTCGTCCACCTCCAAAGACAAAAATTTTGCATATGTAATTTCATCATCAATTATTTCTTTAAGAACATGAGTTATTGATTCAATTAGGACATCTTGAATCATTTTAGAAGTGCTTGTGCTGTTATTATAATTTTCAGTTTCTACTTTGCGTGTCGTATTTAACGCGGATACAATTTTTTGTTGCCTAAAAACTGTTAATTTGCATGCAGATGACAAATATGTCTTGCTTTTTTCATGCTTTTCTAGGGACCTTGGTAAATTTTTAAGATCGTTATGGTCTTTTTTTCACCAAACATATTCGACATATAATAAAATAAATAATATAAATGTATGATTCGTGGTTAAGTTATACTTTCATTCGTAAAAACTCCTCATTTGGTGCCTCCTTCAAAATTTTTTAAATTTGGCTTTTTGTTAAAATCTTGGATTTTTTGGGACAATATCCTACAATTTTATTTTGCAAGTAGGTCAGTAGCTTGCAGCTTAGTCGAGAATGGAATAGACCATAACGTAGTTGGCTGTACCTTTTTAATTTTTTATTTGAAATAAGCCAAAATAACATTTTTTGATACATTTTTCAAATTCTTCGATGCCATGTGAACAATTTAAAATTTATGTAATAAAATTTTTTAATAAAAGTAAAGACGAAAATCAATAACACAGGTTTATTCCCTGCAATGTCTGACAAGAGATTGAGCTAATTGCTCTTTTTCCATAATTTTCAAGTGTTGTCTCTTGAGAGTGTTTAGTTTCGATAAAGCTTTAATTTCGTTTTTTCAGCAAATCATGACCTTTAGGTGACCTGTGGGATTGATTATTTATTACAGGTGGGAATTTTGTCGACTACTCGATATTGAAATTGTCGATAATTCGATATCAAAATTCCATTATTGCCTAGCTCTAGCTTGGGTAAGTTTAGTTTATGTTTTAATGAGAAAAACAACATTAAATTCTTTATCATCAAAGGAATTTTTGTACAATATTTTAAATACGTCATTTTTATCATAAACATTAGTTCGGCCCCCGAACCGTAATTTGGCCAACGAAGCCAAATCATTGCGCGCGCTCTAGGTATTTTTTGTAGCCCGGTTTCTCGCGACGGTGGCGTACTTGATGTTTTGTTAAGCCGGTCGCCGCGGTCATTTCAGCAAAGAACTTGCCTGAAATGGAGCGGGCTTCTATGAGGGCTAACTTCTCCATGAGTTCGGATTTCGGGGCTGGCAGTTTGTCGGCTAGCGCTTGTTCAAATTCTAAAGTGTGGCTTCTCCTTTCGTGCTGCCGGGCGCCAGGGATGGTGGAGAAGCTCATCGGACAAAATCTGCATTTTGTCTTTTCTCTGGTACCGCATTCTTTGCCGTGTAGGGCGAGGCTAGATCTTTTTGAAAATGTGTTGTTACATTTCGCACAAATAAACTGGCCCTGTGTAGGTTAAGGCTGGGGAATGCCAGAATTTGATTTCTTGGCTTCCACAGAAGATAAGGGAGGTTTCTCGGCCATCTTGTAATCGGTGAATTTGGCATTCAGCCGTGGATTGATGCGAAATGAAATGTCTAATTCGATTGAATTAGCGAGTCAAAGAGGGGACATAACAAACAAACTAAAAGCACCGCCTGTAAAGTGGGTGGGGTTGGTCAGTAAGAGTGTATAAATAAAACAATAGCAAAAGCCGAAAGTTGACTAGATGTGTAGACTTGATGGTATAAGCAGAATGACTAGAGAGTATATAGAGGATGTAAATATGTCAAGATAAAAGCCCCGCTTGTAAAGAGGGCGGGGTGAGTTAAAAACAGCACAAACAGATTAAAATACCGAGTCGCGGCGCGGTTGAATTTCGTTATTTCGTGTTATCCCTGTGATCACTGCAAGTGCGGGCCGCGCGCGAAACCCAGGGAAAGCGGAGAAGCTCAGATCGGCCTGAGCATGTTTCAGGCGAAAGCACAAAAAGCTTGGGGAGCTTTTTGCTCCTCACGAGATCCGAGCTTAAGAGCTCCGGGAACTTTAAGCTTTTTGAGCTTTGGAAGCTTTGGGTTTTGAGTTTTAAGCTTAAAGCTCGGGCCCAAGCTCTCGGGGCTTGGTGGCGGCGATGGAGCTTCTGTGCATCCGCAGCAGCTCAGGTGGTGGCCGAGGATCAACAGGACTTAGGATGAGAGACGTCTGGACTTAGAGAAATTTTTCAATGCTGGTGTTTTGGGGCCCACACTATTGACACTCTCACAAATTTTTAGTTTGAAGACAAGCCCTAAAGTGGTAAGGTTATAAAATGAGGAGGTTTGTGTTTACGTTTATAGAGCGGTTTAACAAACGTGTACACTGTACGGCTGCCAATACTCGAATGATTTATTAATGATCTAATAATAACTGAATTAATGTTTTTTTATGTCTAGAATTATAATTTAAATGATCTGTCGTTCTCCTGTGCAAAATTTTAAGAGTCAATTTTCATTTCGGTATCGATTTAAGTGTCTTTGATAGGCTTAATGACCTGTTTATGTCTATATTTCTCATATGCCGCTCGATAACACTGTGAGCCGAATCGATCTCTGGAAGATTTTCTTCTCCTGGTTCAGAAAACTTATGTTGTATAGTTTCAATTCTTTTGCAATTTGATGACTTGCTAAAGGATTTTATTACAAACGACATTATGGAGTTTTTCTTTTGAGACATAGCTGTCTGATCATAAAATAAGTTTTGTTAAAGGCAGACTAAACTAAAACATCGATTTTTTGTTTATTGTTTATTTTGATGTAAAATAGTACTCTTATTGCCAATCCGTACTCACAAATCAAAAGAATTAATTATTTCGGAGCTGAGCATTGTTGATATAGCGGCCGGGCCGAGCTAATAATCTTGATATCTAATAATAATAAAATAAAAAAATAGAAGTAATAATAATTATTATTACCTTTGCATTTGATTTCTTCGACTCATTTTAAATGTCGAAGGTAATATCACTCTTTGTCCAATTGGAATATTTTCAATTTCTTCTCGATTATGTAGATATTCGACCGAACTATAATATTCTTCAGGTCGAAGAAGATTTTGGTTGTAAAGAAAATAATTGATGCGATTTGCTTCAATTTTCAAGTATGCATGAACGATGAATTGTTGCATCAATTTACCTCCATGTTGGAAAATTTGTAATTTTTTATTGTCGTGGCGGTATGAAAGACGATATCCATAAAATTGACATAGTGTAACTCTTTCTCGTTGTTGCCTTTTTCGTCGATTTTCCAATGGAATGTTGTCATTCCAACCCAAGTCGCCATTTGGCAACAGCAACGGAAATGACAAAGGATCAGAGAATTCACTTGTTTGTTCAAGTGTTCTTATTTCATCGACTTGGTTTGTTAAGAAAATATGCATTCATGGATTTGGTGGATTGTTTTCATCGTGATTTGCGACGATGGTCACCTCATTCGCCTCAGGAAGATCGTGTTCTCGATTGATGCGATCGTGATGATGTCTAACAAATTCAAGACACACACGAGGCATCTCAATGTTTTCATTTTTCATGCGAACTCTTTCTTGTTCGTAGACATCGTGCATGTGACGATACTGCTAAGCAAATGGATTTACTCTTTGCAGATCTTCAATGATCAACATCATCAACTCTCGATTCAATGTCTCATTGATATTGTTGAGAGGTTAGACTGCTTGTTGTGGATCTGAAAAATACAGTGGACTGTATTTGCAGTTTTCTCTATTCACATTAATATTTGTAATGTGATGGTAAATTTTACCTACCATATATAGAGTATACATACCGTCCATATGCAGGCAGATTGCGCCATATGCTTTAATACTTACAAACTGGAAGCAGTTGTTATAATAAAGATTTTTTTTAAATTTGTGCCTGAACGTCGTGGGTGTTGACCTAAAAAAATTTCTACCAATCGTGGAGGATGTTGACTCAACGGTGGCAGTTAAACTTTTTCGCCATTACAACATTTGTTGTATTCGTGTTTTGATACTGTTTTTTTTTGCCTTATGAAATAGCGAGCTTGACAGTGTCGACACACTTGTTCCATCATTCCAGCTGAATGAATTGCAACATTGTTTCTTTCGGTTGCTCCTAAATATGTTGCAATTGGAGCATTTGTTTCGGTTGCTCTTAAATATGTTGCAGTTTGAGCATCACGGATTCGTTCAGTGTCCGCTTTTGTTTCTTGACGACATATTTTGCCATTCTGACGATCCTGTACGTTTTGTGGATTTCGATTAATAACAGAAATGGCTTCCACTTCAACAAATTCGTTGTCGACAGGACCTTCATCTTTGTTCTCAATTTGGAATGGAATTTCTAATTCTCTGAGATCGTTCGGAGTCAAAATTGTTGTTGGATCTTCAAAAAGAACCTGGTCAGCAATCATGTTCATTTGACGAATAGGACAAAAATCATTGATAGTTCGTGGTTGAAAGCAACTACATCCAGGTTCCACTGCAGGATCAGGAATGATTATTCCATTGTCAACAATTAGTGCTTTAGGCACAGCAGGGGTAGGTTCAATCATTTCAACATCCATTACAGATATTGAAGGTTGAACAAACTAAAAATATTTTTTTTATTTTTATTTTATACAATTTACCGTACTTATTTTAGAAAATGATTAATTATTTTATTATTAAACAAATCTATTTTCTATTAAGAAAATAATATAAGAAAGCATCTTACCTCTGGTTCCTGTTGGTTATCAATAATCTCAATAGGAGCTGTTTTTGTGTTTGGTGTTCGTCTTCTTCGAGTATCAACTCTTTTTTTAATTGTTAACCGTGGTCGTTTTTTTGATGGCTTTTTATTATTTGGACAAGATGAGTTGCAGCGTTTCCGAAACTTTGTTCGTACTTACCGTTTGCATTATGATTTTTACCTTGATGTAACTGAAAGTTTACCAAGTATCTAAGGAGAGTATTTAGACATCACACTTTATAACCGAAACGTATCGGCTTTTCCCGAAAAAACTGCTAGCAAAAATGACGGCCGTAGTAAGCTACCATATATTCATCAAGGTCAAGATTTTTGTTTTGTGTGTAACGTGCACAACAGAAATACATCTTTCTTTTCTTTTTGGTACGTAAGAAACAATCGTACAATTATTTTGAAAACCAAACATGCTGGAAGCGACAAATCGAAATTTTTCTGTAGCAAATTCTCTTGGGATTTTTTATTTTTCAATGTTTCCACTATGGTGATTTTATAACATTTCAGTAATTTTTCTACCAATGATGTATAAGTAAACCACTTGTGAATCGTCAAATGGTGATATTGACTTTAAGGACATCGGTCGATTGCGGCTGATTGGTATAGACCTGCGACTTGAGAAAACCTCACAAAAAAAATCTAGGGGGGTCAAATCGCACGACCTTCGTGGCCAATTCACGTCACCTTTGCGAGAAATAACTCTGCCCTCAAATCTTTCATGCAGAACGTCCAGCGTGGCGTCTGCTGTATGTAGGGCTTACAATACCGAACTAAAAGCTGAATACCGGTATTTGATCTTTAAAATTTGAAATATCGGAATACCGGTATTATTAATAAAAAATTTACTAGTTATATTTTTACTTATCTCAGTTGTTATATTGACTTGTTAACAAATAATATATGAAATCCAATAAATATTGTTCTGAATTGAGTAGATATTATTTATTTTATTACATAGAGAGTGGGAGTAGATATTATTATGTTACTATGTTACATTTTACATATTATAGGCTCGTATGGCATTATATAATTAAAGAATCAAAAAATATAATTAAATTGAAAGTAGTTATGAAATAATGTTAAAATTATAATAACTAGCGTTTTTTTTTATTACAGTATGCTCTTAAAAAACATAAGCAATCAATCGTTTCATCATCAAGCGAGGACCGAATTTTCGTACAAATATAACCAGCCGCCGAAAAAGCTCTTTCTGATTCTACACTTGTCGGCACTATTTTTCATTAAGAAATCATACACATTTTGTATATACGTTCCTTTTGTTTCTGTTTTTTCAAAAAGAGTAATTTCATCGGTATGTGTAATAAATGTGCCTGATATAGATTTTAATACAATAAAATTGTTTATCTTCAAAAAAAAAATTCTTGTAATTAATTAATATTATTTTAAATTAGATTTTTCAATTTTTATCAACTAATGTAATACCGAAATACCGGTATTTTTACATAAATAACGGTTTTTAATAACGGACAAAAATCGTCGGGAATTCCGGTATTCGGGATCCCGGAATCCCGGTATTGTAAGCCCTAGCTGTATGGCACGTAGCCCCGTCCTGCTGAAACCACATGTCGTCTACCTCCATATCGTTTAATCTAGGGCAAAAGAAATCTGTTAGCATCTCGCGCTCGCCGTTGACGGTGATGGCCTCACCAACGCCATTTACAAAAAAGTATGGACCAATGACGCCGCCGGCCCATAATCCGCACCAAACAGTAACTTTTTGTGGATGCATTGCAACTTGCTAAACCTCGTATGGGTTAGCGTCGTCCCATATACGGCAATTTTGAGTGTTAACGTAGCCATTCATTCAAAAATGCGCTTCGTTACGGTTCGAAGCCCAGTCAGCGAACAAACGGCGTTGTCTATGGTCATTAACTTTAAGCTCCTGAGTCAATTGGATTTTGTACGGGTGTAAACTGGTTTATTATATTGTAAAGGAGGGTTCTATGATTTCGACTGACGCAGTTTTTTTGTTTCTTTTGTTTTTTTTTTTTGTTACCGGAAGTAAGTTTTTCTACCAGGTTATTAGACTTGTTGAACTTGTTCAATATGTGACAGTATTATGACTTGAGATTATGTATGTTTTTGGAAGGGAGAGCTGTACATTTTAGTCTTTTAATGTGGTCTAGTCTATAATTAAATTAAAATGTACAATATCAGTGAAAACCTCCATTTAAAATTATGTATTTTTGAGGTTGTGCTTATGTTTAGGTAATCTATCTAAATTAACATAGCTGAATTTTTAAAATTTTTATCACTAAAATGTAAAGAACATACTTTTATTGAACTTGTGACTGGTTTTTTTTATCCGCAGTTTTACCTCCTATAATTTTACACGATTGCTTTCCTGTTCACAACTGTAGTGATCTTTATATTTAATTTTGTGACCTGGAAGGGGAAATAAGTGGAAGGAGAGTTTTGGGTCCTTTTTCCGTGTTGAAGGACGGTTATATTATGCACAATAATTATCGTTTTTGTTTTCGACATTATCAACGACTTTTATGATAAAAATTAATCGAAAACTGCGCTTAACCTGTACACACCCATAAAAATATTCTTGTAGATGACGTTAGTCGAGATCAATATCCTAGAGGACTAAGAGTTATCTGCTTTATCTAAATTATAGGATATTACATTAATTGCGATGAGTTCGTACCGCGTTTGACAAACGTTTGTTTGTAAATTGCACTAATAGTCATATTGACCGAAAATTTGTAATTGAAAATTCTAGCGCTGGCTTTATTTTGGATGCGAGTGAACTATGTAAACTGCGCCGGACACTCTGGTGATCGTACATCGTAGGGTGGCAGGTCTGAGCGTCTGGTAAGGGTGTGTAATCAAAAATTCGTACATATTCAGTAAGTTTATTTCTTAAACTACTGGTTAGAAAACTGAATCAAAATAGTACTAACAAAAAGTTTAATTGGTTTATCACATAATCCGCCTCATGATCAGTCTCTAATCTCACTGTTGTAAAAATTGTAGCTACCTATTAGTTTCAAAATGTTCTTTTTTATATTGACGAAGTTTTCCAAGAATTTTTCAGCGTAGTTCTTCAGTTGTTTTTGCTTTCCATCCTCCGTCGTACACTTTTTGTTTTAGTAGGGCCCAAAATCTCTAGAGGTTTCAATTGAGGTACATTAGGAACATTGTCTACACGCGGAATATATTTTATATGCTCTCGGTGAAAAGTCTCAATTGTTTGAGTGCCATAATGAGCTGTTGCCATGTCTGGTCAGAAAATATATTTGACGTCATCAAATTTTTTGATTAGCATACAGATTTTGATTCATACTTAGTTCTGAAGGCACTATATATGGAGTGGTTCTTCTTTTTGAACTGAATGCTAACCATACCAAAACCTCTGAAACTTCTAGAACTTGGCATGACGTTTAAATTTTACTTCATTTGGCACTTCATTACCCTCTTTAAAATAATGACGCCTATTCTGTACTTTATATGTTAATTTATAACAGCATGTTAAAAATAACATCCTGTCAATTTCTAAAATGATATTCTGTAAATCAAAGTTTGGTTAAAATTTAACCTTGACATGTTAATTTATACCGTTAAAGTTAAAATTTTAAAGGTGGATAGTGACATGCCTTTAAAAAATTGACAGGGGTGTTAAACGATTGTCAAACAGAAATGGCAGCTGTCGCAGGTTTTTTATTGCTACAAAATGAAGAAAGAAGAAGACGGTATGTTATTAAAATAATTATATATTTGTAACAATGACAAGTTGTTACTATTTTATTTAGTCGTCAAATACGATTAGTCAATAGAAATTTGCGCGATACTGCAAATCCATTTGAATGTCCGGAAGTGAGATTTTTAAAATTGTTTCGTTTAAATAAAGAAGCGGCTCAGTATCTAATTAACGAAATCGTGCCTCACATGAACGGCGCCTTACACCCTGTTGCTATACCCAACCATCTCAAAGTGCTTTGCGCTTTACATTTTTTTGGTCACGGAAGTTATCAACTTGATGCAAGCGGTGGTAGCAATTTTGGACTTAGTCAGCCTTCGGTTAGTAGATGTATTTTTAAAGTTACCGAAATTGTAACGGAGTATTTGTTAAACCTTTGGATAAAGTTTCCTCAAACAGATGAAGAAATAAATAATAAAAAGCAATTATTCTTTAGAAAATATCGTTTTCCGAATGCGATTGGTGCAATTGACTGTACACATGTGGCAATAGTAACACCACCCAGAGATCATCTTATCTATCCGGCTGCTCCATATCTGAACAGAAAAGGATTTTACTGTGTAAATGTTCAAATCATCACAGATGCTGAGTTGGAAATAATTAATATGAATGCAAGATACCCAGGTAGTGTTCACGATGCTGCTATTTGGATGATGTCAATTATAAATAGGCATCTTTAGAACCGCTATCTAAACGAAAATATAGACTGGCACTTAATTGGTGATGATGATTATCCATTAAGTCTTTGGCTAATGGTTCAGTTTCCTGGTCAAATTAACCCTCAAGATCCTCAAGGACGATTTAATCAACAATTACGAAGAAGTAGAAACTGCATTGAATTGGTTAATGGTAAGCTGAAAGGCAGATTCAGGTGCTTACTTAAAGACAGAGTATTACATTACAATCCTATAAAAGCATCAAAAATTATCTACACTTGTGGTGTGTTACATAACATTTGTAAACATTTCCGAGTGCCTTACCCAGAAGATGATGAGCCCTTACCTGCAGAAGACGTCATACCTCAAGAAAATTATAATGAAAACAGAGCACAAAATTTTTATGTTCAAGGTCAGCGCAAAAGAAATTTGTCAGTTGAACATTACTTTAATCATTAAAATTAATACATTTGCTACATAAATAAGAGCATAATTTTATTATTAATTAATCTAGTTTAATTTTTTTTGCTAAATTATTTATGGCAGACGCCAAATTGTTAATGGCATCTGTCATATTTTCCTGACTTTTCACTAGCTTTTCTAAGTCAGTAGCTTTAGTAACTGAAGGTCTCTTCTTTTCTTTTTTTTTTATTGATTTTTGGCAAGTTTTCTTCCATTGGCATGTCCTCATCTACGAGATTTTTAAGAATCAAAGTAATATAATTAATTTAAAGCAAATACTTACTTTCCAATATTTCGTTCATATTTTGTGTGGCATGATTTTCGACAGCTTCATTTTTCTTAGCAAGCCCTCCTTAAGAACTATGTTAAGAACCTCTTTCAAAACCTGTATATGTACAATTATTTAAAAATGTGGTTTCGGTTAGTCCGGAACTAGTTTTATAAAATAAATATAATTTGGGTTTAGCTCCTACGAGAGTTTATCTATCTGTGTAAAGATTTTTTATTGTAAATTAATAAATATTAAGAGTGATGTAAAGTGGGGTCCAGGAAAAAGTAACAAAAAATCTTTTTGTCAATAATGGTGTTTTTTCCATAGTTTTTGGTTTAAAATGGTTTGAAAAGTACGTTTTTCTAGGAATGATATAAGTATTTTTATTAGGTAGTGTGGTATGTATATTTTTAATAGTTTCAGTAGTAGGCCGTTGTGCTAAACTGTATCAAACGCTTTTTCTATGTCCAATATTATAGTAAGGTTATTTTGTTGTTATTTCTGTTAATTAGTATTTGGTCGGTGACTCGGGCAAGTTGTAAGGTTGTCTTTGGTTTTGAAACCGAATTGTTTTGAGATTACGATTTTATTAGTGTTTAGGTGGTGTTTAATTCTTGTTAGTATTATTTCTCGGATTTTTTATTAGGAATATTTCTGGGATTGGTTGGGAGGAAGTGATCTTTGTTGGGTTTTTTAATAAGTATACTTTATTAAAATATTTTAAAAATATATAAAAATAGCTCAAACTGACACGAGATGTGTCTGATTAAAATCGTAATGACAGATTTTGACAGCCGATTGAGTTTTAATAAAAAAAGCGTAAAAACGTATGTACGGATTTTTTTATTTACACATCCTTACTTTATGGTATTTCGTATCCTGAGCATCTGGTACTTCATGCTTGTTATTTACAATTTTTGAATTTACTATTTAAAACTTATATTTGGTTTTAAAAACTTTTATCATTTGTACTTACTTCTTTCGGTAATCCAATAAATTTTGCCAACATATTTTTTTTTTCTATGTCGTTCCTATCAGGTTGTAGAAAAAATAGATTTCCTAAATTAGTTTCCTAAACCATGTAGTCAACCGTGAAAACATAGCTACTACATATTACATAATAAGGATAACATAAAGAAACAGGTGAACATCAAAAAGTTTTGGCATAATTAACAAAAAATATTGTGCCCAACACGTTATAAACTACTTTAAGTTTCATCTGCAAAACTTTGGAAGTTTATTGATAAACGTACAATTTTTGTGGTAACAATAAAATTTTGAAATTAAATTATTTTCAAGTGACATGCATATAAAAACTACAGTGGCGAGAAGAAAGTTTTGATCGTCAAAATACCAACAAAATAGAGGTCTGCACTGCTAATAAAATAAAATTAATTGTAAATTGATCGCTATCAGGAACAGCAGGAATGACACATTTTCCGCCAAAAAGACGTTGATTTCCGCAAATATTTTTTAATGGACAATCAACCAACTTAAAGGCGGTTTGTATTGCCACTGTAACTTTATTGCAATGATGAGTTTTGATTCACGAAAAAATTTGCTGTTTCAGATGGAGCTAAAAGTAAACATGTTGAATTTTCAACAATTGGAGCTGGCAATCTGAATTGACTGTGAACAGTTTTTTCTTGTTTTAAAAGATCTGCTGCAATGCAAGTCTATGCAACTGTGATTATCTCATATTTTTGTACATACATAAATGTGATGATTGTGTCGTAAAGGAACGTTTTTCCTGTTCTTGCAGCACAGCTAACAAAAAAATGGCGACATACTTCATCATCGTTTTCAGTTGCTCATATAAACAATATGGAAAACATTTCCTTGTTCAGCATTTCATTGTTCGACTAACTGGTTTGCAATTTGTTGCTTTTCAGTGACATTGATTGCACCCTGAACCAAATTTGGTCGGTATTATGCTGAATCAACAATATAAAATTCAAACAATCTTCTACCATTGACCATTAGAATGAATTGCATCTTTTGAAGCGCTTGTCTATTTACCACATTTTAGATGGTATTGCGGCCTCATCAAAATCCAATGCTTCTATACATGGGCACTGCTCACAAGCATAAATAATCGCTATCGCATAGGCACTTACTTAACTTTTTTCTGAAAAACGCTGGCCGGCTTTTCTGGAACAACACCACTAAAAAATTTATTTCTACTTTAACGTTGTTTACAAACAATTGCAATTTACAAAAAAATACAATCCAGCGGGGAAATGCTTCCAGTGTGCTTGAGACTGAGACTGCTGACAAAGAAACTGGACGCAAGGATTTATATTTTTTGTTAAACTTTTCTATTAATTATTGCTTAAGTAAATAATGCACTTCGACACTAAGCTTGCAATTGCTGCAGTGGTCTATCAGAATTCTTGACACACAAAATGCAGGGGAAGCGGTGATGGGGCTCTCGTGACTCTGGATTTGATTAACTGCTTCGTCTTGCAAAAATTTACTTGAAATAACAACTTCATTTTTCTCGAATTCTTGTATAATTGGTTGGCTTCTCGAAGAGTATGGTTTGGTCTTTGTAAATATCTCTTTGTAAAATTTGATTTACGATAGCTTTTTGTTTTCTATCGATTCTTCGACATACGATGCGGCTGTGTTACAACTTCTCAATTTTTTCAATTTCAGCTTCATGTGCTTTCATTCCTTGCCATCATGTAAACTTCAATATATTGTACAAACATATACAAATACAGCATACAAACATTTGTCTCATTTGTTAGCTTAGTGAGTTTTTGATCGTATTTTTAAATTATATATTCATTTCTTTCTTCAAAATTTGGTTTGTTTTTTTAATTTAACAATTTTTTTTAATTTTATTTAGTCAAGTGGGTTGAACTTATTTCTGAAGGCACCGTATAACTGGATGAGAAGGAGCATTCAATGGTTTTTGGTTAAATGAGGTGTTATTTTTAAGGGTTGTTTGGATGGATGTATTTTTTAAAAAATGCTGCCAAGCGAATTTTTAATGTTTACGTAATTTTTAAATTTGTTTAATTTGTAATTTTTTTCTTGAGATTTCGTGTTCTTTTGTTGCTTTTACACTAACTTTTGGTCTTTCACTTAGTGAATCGTGTAATTTTATTTGCACGAGATTTTACTTACCAAAAGTTAATACGTATTAAAGATTATATTTATTATTAAGTAGTTGGAGCTAACATAGACAACTCAGATTGTGCTTCGAAAATTTTGTCTAGTGAGAAAAGAATATGTATTGATCCATTTGTGAACAATGTTTCAGTTCGATAAGTCGTTGAGTCTGCAAGAGCGACAATTTTTGACAGTCTTCTCTGTGGACAATTCCTCACCTACCTGCTTAGATCTGCGTTTAAAACAGGAACTTGGTTTCTGTTTGGGTTTTCGATATTCATTTGCTTTGTGTTCTATCAAATTATAATACTGTCGTATATGACCATGCCATAAGGGTATTTTTTATTAGTAATACGGTTATATTAACAAAATCCAAAACATAATAGAATTTCTTTATTACGTTTCTATTGTCTGAATTTCCATCTTCTTCAGATAAAATGTCAAACTAACATGACATCACCACATGTGTGGTCGAAGGATGACTGGTATTTTTTATGTTCTGAGAGAAATGAAGAATGGCTTGTCTGGTGGTGCTGTGTCGCAGAGAAGAAAACGTTCTATAATTTTAAAAAATGTTTTGACAGTTTGTGAAAATATTGTCTATTTAATGGCATACTCGGGGAAAATTGTTCTAATTTTTTGAAGTGGAGTAGGTTTTCTGGCAATCTTTTTACACATTATTTTAATAGAGAGAATATATTTTTAATACAACGTATTTCTATTTTTTGTTTCTACGCTACGTGTTTCTTCATTTTTTGCTAAACAACATTTTTTCAATGTTTTATAATAATCAATTCCTAATTTAATTTTTCCACAATTTTCAGTGTCATTAATTTCTGAAAATTAATTTAATTTCTGAAAACAACCGGTCGTTTACCTGCGCCCAGATCAGCTCAATCGCATTAAAGTGGCAGTGGTACGGTTTGGCACGGAGTGGCAGACGTACCACGTCGTGCTCATGTTGTATCAAATATTTATCAACCTCGTATCGCTTCTCTGGTGTTTTGGCGCGTGCAAGAGTAAGCAACTCAGCTTTAATCATGAATGCCGTAAACTCAATGTTGTGAACGGTTAGCCACTGTTGAATTCGCTCCTTCGTCTATGCGGTGGTTGGGTGGTGTTCAATTACCACACTATGGTAGGACGCGTTGTCTATAACAGTGAACTAAATTGAGGACCAACATTTCTTTTACCCAATTCATAAAAGTGTCGCTATTCAAGTCTCTATGATGATTATCATAGAGTTGGGATTTTGTGTCAAACAAGAGCGAGGCATTTTCGATAAAACCGTTTTTACTTCCGGCGTGCAAGACAACAAACCGTTTTCTTTCGGACGGTTGTTGTTTTCTGACGCCCCGTGGCATGCCATCTTGCCAAGCCCATTTGACCGAGCCCTTGGCGAAGATCCGAGTTTTATTAAAAAAAAATCATCGTTTAAGCTCTGCCTTTAGATTTTCTCGATATTTGCGAAGAAAAGCAGCTCGCTTAAGTACGACATCACGTCATTCCATGACAGCCACTCTGTTGTCGTGCTTCTTAAAAGTGAAACCGATCTCAATAAGCAGACGGCGCGGCGTAGGGAGGACCAACTCGTCTGTAAAATCTTCTTGAGCGCCAATTTGTTCTTCAACATTTGTATCGTGACATGTTCTCCTGATGTCTAAACGGTCAGCCATTGTTTGTTGAGTTACCTGCGCCGTACATATTGTACAGCGTTTCACGTTCAGCGTCTTTTATCGCAGGTGACAAGTCGGAAGTCATCGCTTCTTACGTGAGGAATATTTGTATTTTTGATATTGCAATGATGTGGTTGGTTACTCGTCCTCGGGAGGAACATTTTCTTTCATTTTTTTAATAAATTTTTTACCGTTCCCAATGAAATGTTTAAAGTGTTTGCTACACGCTGTCTCCTGAACACAATTCAGTGGCAGAAGTGGACAACCATTAGCTAATTGTTGGCTAAAGTACGCAGCTAATTTCAGCACAAAGCCACGACAAACTTGATCTAAACGTTTTCTAGGCATTTTCATTGAGCACTTTTTCTCTTAATAAACACTAAAATTAAGTTTTACTATTTTAATAATAAAACATGTACCTATGTATCAATAAAATATAAAACTTATAATGGACTTACCAGGTGCGCAACCTTTAAACGGCTGTTTTCTTTTCTGAGAAAAACACAATAGTTATAGGAGAAAAGTGAAATCTTTTATTCGAAGTAATTGCTCTCGTTAGCTACACATTTTTCTCATCTTTGGGGACGATTGTGGATTTCTCCCTAAAATAATTCACCTTTTTGGCAGGAACCACCTGTCGAGCCATTTTTTCACATCTTCATTTGAATTGAAGTGCTGCTCCGCAAGCGCGTGTCCCATCAACGCAAACACATGGTAGTCGGAAGGGGCCAGATCTGGAGAGTAGGGCGGGTGGAGTAGCAACTCCCAGCCAAGTGTTTACCGAGGTCAAAGGACATGTTGTTGTTCGAAACTGCTGACTTTGTCTTTTGTTTACTTTTGACTAATGTCAAAGCAATGAGAAAAAAATGGCAGTCAAGTTTGGCTGACGCATCATGCGCGCGTGCTGCTTTCTATTAGAAAACGGCCGTTTTAAGGTTGCACACCTGGTATATAAAATATTATAAATGTGGGTACAATGGAATGAAGAACTTTACCTGTAACTCGTAAAGACGTTAGTGTACGTCTTTGGAGAAAACATGGCATCTGGCGAACTACTGCATTAACTATTATTACTGTCTTTGTCTGACAACTGCAACAATGCAAGGCAGATTGAGAGAGCGGATGAGATTGTTGCGGATACGGAAGACATACGTTTTTATTCAGGGGTACTAAAATATTGTGCGTGGAATAGAGAACTACATAAAATTAAAATGTCTGTGATGGTTAGTTTGGACATCAATTTTTAATTTATAGTAATCTTCGCTTAGAACGTTTAAAACATGGTTGTATTTAAATACTGCTTTGCGGAGTCTTGCAAAGTATTGTACCATACTTTCATCTACTCTGAGGTATTTCTAAAAACAAAAATACCACATATGAAACTACTTGCGGGTTAACTTGATACACCGTATCAACTTGATTGAAAAGAAGCGTCTCAACTTGACCCAAACGACATCATTACACTAACCTAAAATCTTTGAGAACCAGGTAGCAGTTAAAATTATTGTTAAAGTTAATATTCTTATCTTTAAACCACAAAACAATATAATGTGTTTGATTGTTCCACTAACTCACGAATAATCCAACAATAAATGGAAGGAAGTATCTAGTAAAATTTTACTTTAGTTGAAAAAAAAAGCTTACGCTTACAAGCATCTTTACGTTTGGAAGTTATTTGGCCTGGACCAATTTGACCTTGTATCAACTAGGCTTGGTCTCCTGTATAACAAAAAGTGGTACTGTTGGATCGATAAAAACAGTGTTAATTATGAGTAATTTGGAAAAATTATATGTATTATTGATATTTATCGAATGGAACTTTAATTGTAATGTTTTCTGCTTTTTTTTGTTACTTGTAGCTTTCTTCTTTCTGCTGAATATACGTTAATTGGTCTTTTGGAAAACTTTTCCAACAGTTTTAGTAGTGCTGCCTTCATTTGGGCGGAGAGAAGAACTCTTGTTTTTCTCTGTTTTTTCTCCATTTTTTAACAAAAGCCCAAGAAATTTAAACATTCAAATGATAGTTTGACTTTTAACACTTTGCGATTATTTCGCATATAACCAACCTCGTTTTTAAAAATTACTACGTGGGGATTTTTGGTTTCCAACTTAAATCAACAGGTGGTGTGAAAATAGCTGTGAATTCGATTATATATGTTATATAATGTGGGACAGGGTATTGACCTTTGGGGAACTCCGGCTTTGGTTTGTCTCATTGTCGATTTTATATTGCCTATTTTGACTTGAAAAATTCGTTTTGCTAGGTAATTTGTTATAGTTTTTGTTAAATTTTTGTTCTTAGCATGAGAACATTTTGTTGTCGGGAACCTTTCTTCACGGTGGAACATATTACACAAGATTTAATATGCTTACGCACATCCTTGGAGAGGGTGGACCACGTATCGAACCTGTGGATGACTCTGAAGTTCTTGGTTGTACGACTTGTTCGAAAGTTTGCAATTAGTCTGCATGTTGAAATTAATTTATTAAACTAATAATGTTAAAAATATTGCTGTTAAATTATAGTAGTTGTTTGTTGGGCTTTGTTGTTCTGAATTGAAACAACATTTTAGTTAAACATTCGGTGATCTGTTTATTGTGGTTTTTGGAGCTGTTTTTTTATTGTTTGTTGCTTTTGCTGTTGATTATTAACAGTTTGTTTGTTTGCTTTCAGTGTTGATTGGTGGAATGGATGTCCAGGGGTTGATTTTACTTGTTTTATTCTCCGTCTTTTCTTGTGTAGGTCTCGCTCGGCAGTTTTTATAAATAGATGTGTGTTCGCCTGAACAATTTGTCCACTTTGGCGGTGTGGTTTTAGGTTTAATACAGAGGTGTGTACTGTGATTTTCACTACATTTCATACACTTGTACTACTCAGTATTGCAATTAGATTGTGCATGATCATATAGCTGGCATCGATGGCATTGTATTACCGGTTTTCGGTTTTTGGTTTGTTAGGCTTCGATAGTGATGTCGAGTCTAATAACTTTTTTCATTGTGTAAATCGTCCTGTATTTGCGTTTTAATTCGATTAGAACCACCTCCTAGGATTGCTAGTTGTCTTGTTTTTATTTAGTTTTTGAGTGTTGGGAAGATATTTTCGGCAGCCTCTTAGTTTGCGAGGTGTGGTCCTGAACAGTTGCTGCATTTAGTCTCAATTGTTCGAGGTTTCGTACATTCGTATGATGGGTGGAATTGTGCGCATTTGACACACCGGGGGCGATCATGGCAGTTGCGTTGTGAATGCCTAACCTGTTGACAGTTGTAACATTGTGTAATAAATTGGGATTTTCGAAGTGGTTCAACTCTGGTTTTTAGGACGCAACAGGTACTAATATTATAAATGTTAAACTCTGATTTGGGTAATTCAATGATTACTAAAGGCACTGACGTCTTGTTCTGTTTGTACATACGTGTGACTTTGATGGGGTGAAACTTATTACTTGTTAACTTATTCCCAATGTATTCTAAATCTGAAATTTCATCTAGCCCTCTTAATACAATTTTTAAATGTAGGTCAGTTTCAGTGTTATAGGTATGATACTCGTATTTCTTTTTATCGGCGAAAATCGTTAATGAAGACAGTTGGGAGTGGTGGTTTTTCACTCTGAACTTAAATTCTCGCAATGACAAGACCCGTCGTGTTAGCTTGGGTGTGTTGAGCTAAAGCAGGGCCTTGTTGTTTGTTTGTGCGCAGGGTAAATTTACGGACCTCCAGATAGGGTCGGTAGCAAGGACGTTGAATGATCAGGACCGAGGGTCAATTCAAAAAAGTGAAAACGGCGCCAATGCACGTTAAGCAATAAAAGGTTACTAAAGTAGACCATTCTACGCATGTGTAACCAGTAGCGTCTCATTAGATTTATAAATTGGAGCACGCCACGAGAAGCTTTCAATCTAAAATGTTAATTTTATATTTATTTATACTCAAACACACTTTATTTTGAGCCCAGCTGCTTAAATTTAACAGTTAAAGCAACTAACAGAATCGTTTTCCAAATTGTACGTTAGATATACCTTACGTTCACGCCATACTACGCCTCTGCCTTGTATAGGAGAGAGAGAGTAATAGAGTCGTAAAAGGTTACTTTAGAGTGAGCGAATGTCTTCAACATTTTAGCATTGGCAGTATAGGCGACCCTCCGTCCTGGTCATACAACGTCCTTGGTCGGTAGCGTTTCACCACCCACAATTGCCAGACACTCCTGTTCGTTGACATGATACTTCTGTTTTCGTGAGCTTGGTATTCGCGTACGACACGACATCACGTTTGCCGTTTTCGCCCTCGTGATATAACACCGCCGCAATTCCGATACCACTCGCGTCGGTCTGTAGCACAAAAGGTCTTGTAAAATCGGGCCGATGAAATTAGACAGGCTTAGACATTTCGCATTTAATGAGCTGACATTTCTCGGAGCTGGCTGTGCACCACCAGGACTTGTTGCCGGTCCGTCAAATGGCTTTCTTTGAGGGCCACGAAGTATTCTTCAACTTCTTGTATGAAGTCTTCGGGATCTTTCTCTGGCTCGCCGGAGAAGGTTGTCAGATATTCTTCCACTCGGAACGTGGGAGTCGGAAGTATCGTCGCCGTGGGTTAATGGGACTTCAGGAGTGCCCCCAAGTTTTTCAGTAATTCGGCCATCTCTATCTGGCTGGACTCGTTAACTTGGGCTGGCTTTTCCCGCTTTCCGGGTCGGGTAATTTCAAACCCAAACAGGAGGGTACTGGGGGCTTCGGAGGGAAATTTGTGCACTTATGGGCTGATTTCAAGTTAAAGATAATACCGGTAGTATCTTCGTTTCCATGGAAAAATAAACAAATTCAGGGCTGTGATTCGCTGTTGTCATGGAAAAGTATTAAAATTTGTGATACTACCGGTATTATCTCAACTTGAAATCAGCCCATAAGTCTTTACTATTTTCGGTTTTACTATTTTCATATGACGCGTCATGACTGGTGTGATATGGCACATTTGACGCAGCGTGGGGTGGCGTAGCAGTTCCGCTGATAGTGGCCGAACTGTTGGCAATTAAAGCATTGCGTGGTATGGTTAGTGTTACGAAGTGGTTCTACTCTTATCAAATCCTTTTGGGATAGTATCTTTCCCATTTTATATAGGTGTTGTCTAGTATATTTTTTGTTGTTTCTACGAATTTTTTTCTAGAAGTCCGTCTTGAATTGTACCCTTAGGCACTCCAAATATTCTACTTGCTTTTTTGATAGCACTTTTTTCTCGCATTTTATATGAGATAATGCTGTCTTCAGGGTTTTTTTTTTGAATAGTGAATCATGTGTCTTTTTGTATTGACGGGAGGTTTTTTGGAATTATTGATTTTTTGGGTGTCTTTAGAAGAAATATAGGAATATATAGAAGCATGGCTGAAAACAAGGCACAGGCTAGAAACAGGTACATTGAAATCTTTTACTCGGCCACTTAATTGATTCTGTGGTAACCAAGATTTAAAATGCTGTTCAATGAAATGTAGAAAAAGAGAGAACAAGCGCGTTTATGTCCGATTCTCGACCACTAGTGGTGAAGGGTGGTTGTAGAACGTGACCATTTCGGGTTTGATTTTGTCTTCCGTCATAAACTTGTGTCGCCTTTGTATAGTGTTGACAACAACAGCATATTTTTGTCTTGCTTAGAGGCATATAAAACTAATTCAGCCTCTTTGGAAAAAGCGAACACATTGCTTTTAACTGGTCTTGATCGGTCAATAAGTTTAGGCATTTCTCTTATTTTAAGAATTAGTTAAAAAATTACAATATAAAATATACGTTAAAAAAACGTAGAGGTAAATTGTAAAATTATGATTCTTTTGGAGTAGTTATTTATCCTTCGGCTGATAATGCAAAGAGGACCGTTAAATTTTGCTGGTGCATTATTCACTTATAAACATTTCTAGCTCCCTAGGGTGCTAAGATTTTATAAATTTTGAGTCTTTAAAAACACACTAAACCTAAATATTTCATCGCTTTTGAAATAACGCCTATTTTAACATTAGAATGTAATTTGGTGTTAATAGATAAACATAATGATGTAATTTCAAACATATTGATGTTGTTTTATCTAAACACCACAATAAAATGCGGTGCTTATATTAAACACCTGGAAATAATCTAGTGTTTTATGAATATTATTGTATAACTGAACAACTTATGATTTCTTGGTTTTTCCCAGTTTGTCATAAACTAATCTAAAAACAGCATCCTGATTTTTGTACCGTAATTTTTTTCTATTTAACAATTTATTGATATTAGATATGTACGAAAATATCATAAATCAGACGATGATTTACTGAGAATCAGTTGTCGTAACTCATGTTTTTAACCAAAACATAATATTTTTGCTGATGTATGGTAATAAAGTGTTTGTAACACTACGAAAAACTCTTTTAAAGCTTCTATTTGGTTGAAAAAACTGAGAATTTTTATACTGGGTTTCTACAATTAAACGATTTTCTTCCAAAGGAATGTTGTTTCTCATACGTTCTTTGCATGTGTCACAGGAAATTCTTTGCACAAGCTTTTTACCAACATTATGTTGCAACATAAGATATACAGTATTTCTCAACAAAGTTATGTGAAACGTAATCTCTAAAATTGCTCTTAATGGGTGGTTACTATTTCTGATACAGGTTGTTTAATGAATAATGTTAAATTGTCTAAGGGGCCTGTAGATTGGTCAACTTCACAATTAGAAACAAATGTTGAGCATTTCTGTTTAATGTTCCGATGATCGTAATGCAGAGAAAAATTTTCTACAGCATCTTGATCAAATGTTCGAGGCGCAAAATGCTTAAATTTAAATTCCCATAATTTTGGTGTAATTGGATATATTACAGTTCGTAATGAAAATAACTAGTTTTTTTTTAGACAAGTGGTCTTATTGGGCTTTTGTGAAGTATCTTCTGTAAAATATATTGAAGCTAATACCGGGAGAGAGTGTTGACTGTATCAAATAGTTGATCAAATAAAAGTAATAAATCAGCTGTTTTCTTGGCTTTCGGATTTATACATCGTGTTGAAACCAGTTATTAACAAGAAAAACAAGAGGAATATATTCAATCAAATTAGATGGTTTTTCGTTGAGAAACTCTGCATAAATGTCGCCTGTTAAACGTGCAGGAAATTCAAGAGGTCCTACCTAAAAAGAGAGAAGTTAGTTGACACTTAACTTTATTTTTACTGAAGATATACCACGCGATTTCCTAATAGACCTAGCCACAAATTTATTGAAAATCGCTCTAGAAATTATTTTGGAAATAAAGCATGTGGATTTTCTTTCGCCCACAGGTGGAAATTATGGGCATTGTAACATCCTTGTCTGCTGAAAGTTATTCGACCGAAAAAAATCCGAGATACAAAATCAGGATTGTTTTCTTATGGGTTTAATATCCATGTACAAAATTCTTTTTGCTGCGTTATGTTCTAAATGGCTCACACGTGTGTAATGAAATGGATGACGGTTTTCAGTCTTTATCACTCGATGTACAAATGTTTTAGAAATATTCAAATCGCGGGCTACTTTTCTAATGCTTTTAGTACCGTCTTCAAAAGCATCTAGGATAGCATCTTCATTTTCAACAGTTTCACCACCAATTTCTTTTCTTCTTGGTAAAACTTGGCCTGTTTCACTTGTTCGTGCAATCGGCTTGAGTATGACTTTGTGCTCAGGGTGATTTCTGTTTGGAAAGCTTTGGGTAAAAGCTCTTGCTGCTCTTCTAACATTTCGCCCACATTTCCTATAAATAATTATTATTTCCAAATAATCAGCGGCGGAAAACACCTCAACAACAATTCACGAACAACTCAAATCACTACAAGTGTTGTTTGATGCCTCACAGGTTGTTTACAATAAACCAGTAAATTATACTCCTGTGTTTAGTTTTTCAATTTTTTATTCAGAACGTTTTCGGGCCTGGGCCCATCATCGGTGTTCTGACACGTCAATTATGCTACCCAAAAAAAAACATGAAAAACCTCAATTCTTAAGCTCCGAAATATGAAACATGTACGGTTAAAGTTACAGTTAAAAACAACAACAAATTATTAATTGTTTAAACACGTTAAAAAGGTTAAAAAGTTCAAATTGCATCAGCTGTCAGTCTGTTGTTGTTCTATGCCGTTGGAGGTCAAATCACGTTTGACACTGACGTTAGACACAGTGACTATAAGGTCGCTATGATTTAATACTTTATAATAATAATTAATGTAACAAAATACGTAACCTAGCAACAACAATTATGATATGAAAAAATTTATTTGGATGGCTTAAAACGTTATGCTTGGTCAGATTAAAATGTTCTTATTTTGGTTATTATTTGAGAGAATTTTTTTTTCTTTGAAATAATTTATTTATGCATCATGGTAATTTCTCCGTTTTTCTCTGGGGTTCGAGTACTGGGACATCCTGTATAAAACTCTGAATCTTGAGCCAATTTTTTACTTACTTCAGCCGACAATTTTATGGAGGTAACATCGGCATGACTGAATACTTGGGTCCAATTTTTCACATTCATTTTCTTAACTTTAGTCGGATAAATATGCTCATCAGGTAATTTAGCAAACATATTACATGTGACCAAGAAGTCACACCAATCCTACAGAAAAATGTAAATTTTTTGTTGGCATCATATTTCTAATATATTTTATTAACTGTGGAGTCATACATTGTATGTATGATTTTCTCATCATTAAGTTTGTAATGAAGTAGGTTTAATTCATAATTTTGTATGGGACTCTCGGCCACCACCTGATTAATAGGGACTTGGTTTGCACTATCTTGATCTGAAATAAGTCTTAATTTTGTACATTTTTAACAACAGATTCAATAATTTGTTTTAAGTCAGCAGTTGGAGTTGTTCTACCTTCACATGATGATGTATTTCCATTGTATAGAAATTCTCTTGACAATTAATGTTAAGGCGTGGTCGGCAAATGATAATTTACGATTGCAACTGCTATAATCAACAAAACTATCAACTCAGTCTCTGTGACTATTGTACTGCAATCCAGTTTAAAGTTTTACGCCATCAAATGTATTTTTTTTTAATGAATATAGATTGACTTATTGGTGTTAGTATTAAATGATATTTTATTTAATAATGTGATCAAAACATTTTTCGATGGTAAGTTAAATTTTTTTGTTAGATTACAGTATGCTTTACCACTTTGTAGTTTTGGCTTTTTAACTGCAACCAGATGAATTATAAACTGTGACTTTATACATATTATTGAGTTGTGCTAACAAAAAGTCTTTGCTTTATAAATGTTTAATTATATGTTTTAATAATATTTGACGACTTTTTAACTTACGTAAAACTTTCTGTAAATATCTCGCCCTTTTATATAAAAGTTTTCTCTCAGCACTAATGTTGTTTACACGTGTTACGTCAAAAAAATGCAAGAGATGCGTTTTCTTTTGTGATTTTAATTTCAACTCTGAAACACTTAAGTTAAAATTCTCAAAACTAAAAAATAAAATGATACGAGTATTCTGACTCGAAAACGTAAAACATGTTAATGATGTGAACGTGAAGTTTTGTTCGGGCCGAAATTCTTTCTCAAACGGGCTCACATTTCGTTGACGGACCGGCCACTTCTGGATCATCTTTGGATTCACCGGAAGAGGTTTGAAGATACTCCTCCACTCGGAATGTGGCGGTTGGAAGAGACATCATCACCGTGGGTTGGCTTGATTTAAGTAGTTTTTTCAGGTTCTTCAACAGCTCTGACATCTTCATTGGATTGGGCGTGTTGTCTTGGGCTGGTTTCTTTTCTTGATGCGGATCTATCCCATGTGACGGACTTCGCCTTCTTGGAGACGTTTGTCTTCTTTTTTGTTTCCAGCCATTTTTCTGGTCATTATCTTCAATTGTTTCGTCTGACAGCCGTGTCAGATTTGAGCTAGTACGTTGGACACTATGTGTTACACTTAGGAACGCATTGATAAATGCGAAGTGTAAGGGGTTGATGATTTTTCCAGATTGGACCAGGTATAATGAAGACTTAATATTTGTTAAAGTATAGTAATTCTTTTTATTTGTTAAATTATAGTAATACTTTATATTTATTAAATGAACTAATTAGGAGGCCTCAGGAAGGTGCTAAAGAAAAACTAATTTCTTGTTAGAACACCAACTCGAGACGTGTCCAGAATCAGACTAGCGAGTTGACTTGTATCTTCTCTGTTCCAAGCAGGTGAAGAAATTTGTTTACAATATTTTATTATGCAAGTTTTTTGATTGTTCTTGCTTACAACAGCCTTTATACAAGGAGTGGTGACATATTGGTCACTATTTTGTTTTTTTAAAGTGCAGAAATGTGTAATGCTGCTTTTGTCATTTGCAGAATTGGAAGTTTATTTTTTAAAATTTAATTTGAACTTTTTAAAAGAACTGTTAAATATGTCTACGACAAATTTGTAGGCAAAACTTGACTGGTGCATAATCTCGTATGCATTTTCAAAAATCTCCGGCGTTATTCCCGTAGATACTTTAATTACTTTTTTGTTGCAATTCTTGCAAAGTAAGGAAAACGCAATCTATTAAAACAATAAGTAAGCCTCAATCTCTCTTTCTCTAGAATTATCTCACAATAAAACGGATTATTTTTATTATTAAAATGCCTTAAACAAAAGGGACAAGGAGACCTGTTGACAGAACGTCGTTATAAGATTAAAGAGGAGAAACTGCCTTGCACTTACTCTGTGGCATGGTGTCTTGCGCGCGAGAGGACGCGGGCGAGGGGACTTTCTTTGGGGACAGGCCGTAGGGCACTGTTGACAGAGCGTCGTTATGCGATGGAGTTGGCGGATCAGCTTTGCACTTACCTTGTAATAGGGTATTCTGAGCGTGAGCGATTGCAGCCCTGGGGTTAGTTAGCGGACTGAGGGTTGGCAGTGATACTACAGCGTCGTGGGGCTCTGAGCTGCATCCTGAAGTTGAACCCGTTACCTGATAACACAGTTTGCAATAACAGTGTTGAGGGCGTTATTTATAACATTTACCACGCCTAATTTACGGCTCGCATCCCTAGTGATGTTCTTCCAACCCATTAACTCTGGCATTTGGTGTTTGATGTCTATTAAGGGTTGTATTGCTCCCTCACCGCCACCCACCCGTTTGAAGCATCTCGCGGCGGAGGGTAGCAGCTTTGGCTTTAACCCTCGACTTCCACCTCTCTACAGCCTATGCACTCAAGAATATCACTCAATGCTTACGCGTTGTCTCAACACTTAGCAATTGCTATTTTTTGGCACTTTTACTGCCGAACCTCAAACTATTAAGCTGGACGGCTAATTTCTACATTTATATGTTTCCGTACTTGGCTAACATGAGCCCGTTATGAGCTTGTATCACATACAACAACTGTACATTGTTTCATGTAATTGTACATTGCTAATGAATAACGATCGGATGAAATGAGGGAACAAAAAATGCTGTGCAGTCGTCTAGCTACTCTAACTACTCGCACTCGCCACGCGATAAAACCTTGGAAGTTGAATTGGTCATAAGCGTAGATCTCGTACATTTATAATTGTTTAAAAATCTAATGATAATCTTATATGATGCAGTCGTTGGTAAAAATTAAAAACAAACACTAGAAAAATAAAAAATAAGTCTTCTAAGAATCACCGCCAGTTTTTGAAGAAAACACTTAGATAACAATACATTTTTCTAAATTTTCTTTACTGATCCAGGTTCTATTTGCAGATAAAAGATCTTTATATCTGCTAAGTGATCTTTCTACATCACAACTTGTTACTGGTGCAAACATAAAGTAAGAAGCCAAGTTGAGATGACTGGGTGTTTTTAACATCGAAATAATCGGTTTTTTTTTAATAATTGAATCTATTTTCTATTGAAATACAATTTGCAAATGTCATTCTATATTTTTTAATTGGTTTAGTGTAGACTCAAAACGTTGATAGGCAATTGATGTTTTTAAATTTAGCGTTTCCAGAAGTTTTATGGTTTCAGGAATCGACGGAAAATTATTTGCTAGATAATCTAGTTCGAATTGCAAATCATTATTTATTATTAACTCTTTGTATTCTTTAATGCTTGCAGCATTGTCTTCTAATTTGGATGCAAATAATTTCAGCATTTCTAGACAGAGCGTAAAAACGTGTGATTTGTATGTAATAAAGCAACCAGCAAATGTTTTCTTGTGGATTTACCTAGAAATAACTTTTTTATTACTTAGTAATTGGGAGTTTTTTGTTTGTTTGTTCAAGTTAGGTGAACTTACCTACAACCATATTTTCTTCGGAAGTAGAATTGCGCGATTTCTTCAGAATGTTTACGCTTGATTCACTAGATGCTTTATTTTTTTGACCTAGGTCTATTTGCTTCTCTTTAGGATTGCCTTTTAACACTTTTGCAAAACTATTTACTGCGTCCTGTTGCACTATTGGGATATTTTTTTAGTTGTTAATTTTTCACCGAGTAAGTTATTATTTTCTTTTAATAGTTTATTCTTTTCTTGTACTTCATTCAGTAATTGTTTTAAGAAATTATTTTCCATAATTAGCTTTTTATACATTTCATCAGTGTTATTTTTAGTCTTTAACAGAGACGTTCTTTGTTGACAGCATATAATTCTTGTTTCATCAGTGATTTCATTTTTTTTTTTCTCAACACAGCTTTTATGGTATATTGCACCACATTCTATACAGACTGTGGATGTTAATTTTGATTTGCAGCACTTGAATACCGCTTTAAGTAAATTTTTATCTTGGAGATCCGTATCACTCGCCATGCTGCTTAATTTATGATTAATTTTTCAAAGGCGTAAGTCATTCACCTCACGGCGAAAGAATTATCACCTCCTACTTCCTTGTAAAAAGTGAGATAAGATTGCTTCTTTGCGTCCCCAATTTACAATTAGTTGCAAATTTAGTGTAAAATAATCAGCTATAACAATTACTGAAATCTCATACGAGAAGAAATTTGCAACAGCTTGCAGTAGATGCAAAATTGTTGAATTAAATTTGTTAATACCTTATTGAAATCCGTGTTTAAACACCTCTTAGTTTTCGTGTACACACTCACTCGACACCTTAGTTTTACTTCTTGAGCATGTCTGCAGTGAAAACTGCATAAAGGAGAGGAGAGAGGACAGGGCCTTGAGGGATTCCGGCCTCTAGGGTTTGGGGTTCTGAAAGAGAGTTTGAAATTCTCACCAGGACTTGTCGATCTTGGAGAAACGAGTGGATCAGCTGAATTATCGCCAGCGGCACACCAGCCCGGTGGAGCTTATAAATAAGTCCATCGTGCCAGACAGTGTCAAAGGCTTTAGCCACGTCAAGAAACATTGCACCAGTCACCGATTTGCGGTCGATGTTGGTGGCAGCGACAGCAAGCTGATTGGGCGGTGGTTTTGGGGAAATTTTGGGTCTTTTCTTGGTTTGGGGATGAAGATTACCGTGGCGAGTCTCCATCTTTCTGGCAAGTACCTAAATTGGAACATTTTATTAAAAATATCTGTCAGGGCGACGATGACTTTCAGCGGGAGGTTTTTTAACGCGCTGTTGCTTATTTTGTCTGGTCCGGAGGCCTTCCTTTTCTTCAGTTTACGAATGATTTTGTAAACCTCTCTGGGGGATGTCGGTGTGATGGGGATGAGGAATCCTGCCTCATTCGAAACGATGGTTTCCACCTGATCTTAATCTCCTCGAATTCGTCATCGTCCGCAATTGCAAGATTGAGTGAGCTTTCGCTTTGTCTTCGTCTGTGTAGACGATTCCGTTTTCGCTGTGGATTGGAGGAAGTGGGTTCCAGTAGTTTCTGAGCGCTTTGGCCACTTTCCAGACTGAATTGTGCTCCGTGGAAAGCGATTGTAGTTTTTCCTCCCATCTTGAGTTTCTGAAATCAAAAAGTGCTTTCTTCATTTCCTATTTCAATCTGATTATCGATGTATAAATGAGTTTTTTGTAGTTAGTACACTGTTTTTGCATAGAAGAGGGTAAAGCACTTTTATTGCTGCTCTGCCTTTTCTTGCAGCACTGAGAAGATCATCTTTGTAATTTAATTTTGAATACAAAATTTGACCTAAATATTTCATACTTTTTTCCCAATTTCATGTTTCTGTTTCAAAAATACCTGACTTATAGGATTGGATAGGATCATCGATCTTAACTTGGACGAGATTTGCTATCTCTTTTGCCAAGAATCCTCCAAATGTGTCTTTTCTTTGTGTTAAAAATTGGCTTTTTGTATACTTTCTTTTATTTGTTACATGTCAGTTTATTCTTCTTATTTCCTTTTTCTTATAACAAGTGTCTCGGTCTCTGATTTTTGTCGGCCTGTCAGTGTCGTAATTTGAAATTTCTTTAATAATTGGGTTGGGGTGGTCTGCTGTTTTTTCGTATTTTTTTTTTAGCTGTGTTGCATTTGTTATTATAAATAGGTTCTATTTTTAAGTTATTGTGAATTTGTTCGGTCGTTATATACCACGGGGCTCTGGTGATCTGTCTTAAAATTTTGTTTTGGATTGTTTTCAGGGGTCTGAAAAGTTTCTCTTCTCTTTGAATCATGATCATAGTCGCATAGCTCATTGTGGGTCTGATTATTATTCTGTATAAGTTTAGTTTAGTTTTTAGGTTTAGTTTGTTACTTGAGATTAAAGGGTTTAAGTATCCTTTAATGCCTTTGGCTTTTTGACTAGTTTCTTTTACATGTTTGATGAAGGTTAATTGCCTGTCGAGAGTGACACCTAAGTATTTAACTGGGAATTTTGCAGTTTTTTATTGTAAGGACTTTATCTTCTGGCTTCAGATGTTTTGCGCGATGTGAAAAGATGATATTTTGACTCTTGCTTCTATTTACTTCGATTCTCCATTTTTTTGTACAAGCCTCGATTAGGTTCAGGTGGTATTGCAGTTTATTGGTGATTACTTTTTCAAATTTTGATTGAGCTATTATTGCTGTATCATCAGCGTATATTGCCAGTTTTCTTTTATCTGTTTTGGGAATGTCACTGGTATATTAGAGTACAGGGTTGGCCTCAGGATAGAGCCTTGGGGTACTCCTGCTTTTGTTAGTTTTGAGGTTGATATTGCATCTTGTATTTTGACCGTAAATTTTGTTCCCTTCAAGTAAGTTTGTAGGAAAGTGCGGACAACCCAAGTAACTGGCGGTGTGATCGCCACTGCAGTTAGCGCACCTGGCTGGCACATTGAGGTCTTTCCTGCATGCGTGCGTGTCATGCGAGCCACCGCATTTCACGCAACGGAAATCTGCATGACAGTTTTTGGCGGAGTGGTAAAAGCGTTGGCATCTGTGGCATTGGGATGTCCGGCCAAGCTTTCGGGGTTTCTCAACAGAAGTTGCATGATGACAGACTTCTTTGAGGCTGAAAATTTATTGCTTATCGTGTGGGACTTCCATCATAAGCAAGGGAATGGGAGTCTTCTCGCGGGTTATTCGGGAGACTTTGATAGGTTGGAAGCCTTTTTGACGAAGGTCTTCTATAACTTCTTCGGGTTTCACCCCAACTGGGATGGAGCGGAAGACCACTTGTAGAGTGCGCTCCTCAGCAAGGGTGAAGGTGTAATACGGGATTTTGGATTGATCCAAGAATTTGGACAATCCACGCAAATCTTGGCTCGTGATGGGCTGGACCCGAATCCCATCTTGGCAGTTCTTGGCTTTGGAGTAGCCAATGCCGGATGAAGCCATTTTTGACGAAATGAGCATCCATTTTGCCGTGTCTCTCACGATGACTGGAGGTACACGACTTTTTCTGTCTTGTTCAGTCTTTTCCAAGACCGGGGCTGGGGGAGGTGTTGAGATTTTTGGTCTGGCGTACTTCTCGTGAAGTATATCAGCCAATTCGGAACCACTAAGAGGTTTTATTTGTGGCAAGACAAAATTTGATTGACTCCGGACTAACGGAGGAAAGTCCGGAGCAGAAGGCGGTAGCTGACTGGAATTTTGCCCGGGGTCGATGCCCGAGCTGGAATTTGCAGCTACATTAATGACCTTTTGTTTTTCGGATAGGCCCAAGGGAAGGTTTGACATTGATTAGGTTTTCTGATTTTTGCGCTTTTTCTTGCGCTTGGCTTTTTGCTTTGAACTGCCAGAATTTTCGTCAGGTTGAGCCGAAGGGACATCTTTGTTTTCTGAAAGACTAGAAAAGGGATTTTTTGTCGCTGGGGGCTGAAAAGTTGACTTGGAGGAAGCAAGGGCTCGGCGCTTCCTTCCAGTCGTGGAGGGTTCAGTCAAATCTACTGCCGAAGCGCTCGGAGTGAGTGACGTAATCAAATTGATTTCTGGCCTCGCGCTCGAGCTTGAGCTCAAGTTTCAGATCATCGAAATCTTCTCGCACTGTTTGCCCGAATTTTCTTTGTTCATCGGTGATGATGGAAGTGAGTTTGGCGATGACTTCTTCGTTGAGGAGGAGTGCCATGAAAATGACAAATAATTAATCAAGTGCACAAAGCACGGTGAAATTCGCGTTGAGCGACCTTTAATGATGGTTGCTCGTGACGCAGCAACAGCCTGAAAAAAGCGGGAAAAAGAAAGGCCGCTTTCACGTGTCCAGGCGAACCCAGAGCACGTTACGGCGGTTACCTGACTGTACCTGACAGACCTGACCTGACCTGACCTGACCTGACTAACTAGAGGGGTGGTTTACAATGTGTGGGAGTTGAATACGAAGAACGACGAGTCCGTAGATCTGGTGTTGAATTCCTTCAGGTGGTGGAGTTGAAGATTCTTGGATGTTTTTGACGTTTTGGTTTTGAAAATTATGGCATACAAACAATAAACATGAAAAATTATGGCATACAAACAATCAACAATGAATCATGGCATACGAACAATAACCGAGATTTGAACTGAAAATTTGGGTAGTGGTGATATTTCTTGGATTTGAAATTGATTTTGGAATTATGGTATACAAACTATGTATTAAGGAATTGAAAATGAAAATTTACTATGTATAGTTCTCATGTACTTCTTCTTCTTTGTTTTGGCCTTTCGAGATTGGAGTTGGTTTACTCTATTATCTCTTTATCATGATGAATTTTGTATTATCTTGGCATTTTCTTGGTGTGGTGGTGTCTCATGTACTGCGTTATGCGTTAAATGACCATGTAGGATTGGGGATCTTGTCTCTATTATCCCTTCATCTTGATATAGTGCATGGATTAATTCTTGAAGATTGGCGTGACGTGGTAGTGTAATTGATGATTACTTAATTTTGTTGCTTACATGATTGCAAAGGGATTTTTGTATTCATTTTAATTTAGCAGTCGAATAATTTGTTGAATGTTGGCAATAAATTTATTTGTGGTGGTGAGGTTGGTTGCATTAAATTGTAGTAGCATGTCGCACAAGATTCTAGAGATCTCGTTTTTGTTAATGTTGTTGGTGCTGGTCTGAGAGCGAATCTGTGGTAGGGGAAGCTTGTGGATTTTGTGCGCTATTCGTCTTAAGTGGGGGGAATTGTTTCGCGTTTAAAGTCGCGGAGTCCTGGTTTGCGAAAGGGTGTTCCAAACTGTAGGTTTTTTGTTGTTATTTATTATTGAGGGTTTTGATAGTTTCTGATATGCTGCACATCCTTTGTAGTTTGCAGTGTGAGGGCCTGTGCAGTTGCAACATTTAGCATCGGTGATTGTAGGCTTAGTACATTCGTACGAAGGGTGGCTGAGGGAGCATTTTACACATTTTGGTTAAGCATGGCAGTTTTTTTGAGGTGGCCGTACTGCTGGCAGTTATAGCATTAGGAGATGTAATTGGGTTTCTTGAGGGGTTCAATGCGAATTGAAAGTCCGCAGCAGTTGGTTAAGTTGTAGATGTTTGATTCATTTCGAGGTAGTTCTACAATGACAAGGGGCATGGGGGTTTTGTCCTTGCGACAGACACATGCGTGTTGTTTTGATGGGGTTGAAATTTTTGGATTTGAGTTCGTCGTGAATTGTTTCAGTAGAAATATTTTTGAAAGTGAAACTGGAGCAAAGCGGCAGGTGGTCCGATGTGACTGTTGTTCCAATGGTGCAGTGGGTGCTGACATGTGGCAGGAGGCGTTCTGAAACAATATGATCGGGAATGGAGCATCCGTTGTAATTGACAAAGGTGGGGGTGGTGTTATGAAGGCGGCTGATTGGAAATTACGGTTATCCGTTACGGTTTGTTATTATGTCACCAAAGTCTGTGTGTCGTGCGTTAAAGTCACCAAGAAGAATGGAGTGGGGGAGATTAGAGACGTAATTAATTAGGTCGCGAGAAATTGTGGATTGAGGTGGATTGTAATAAGAGAAAATGACGATATTGAGATTATTGATGAACAAATTAGCTGCGATGACTTCAAGGTGTGAGAGGTGGTGTGGAAGGGGGTGAGGTGAAGAGGCGAAAGAATTAGAAAGTAAAATAGAAACTCCGTGAGAATGTGGGTTTTGAGAGATGTTTTGATAAGAAATGAAACGGGGAATTTTGATTGGGTTGTTTGTTTTTGTTTCGGATAGGGCTAACAAGAAAAGAATTTCTGTGAAGATAAGGGTTTTGAGAAGAGGAAGTTTGCGGCGAATGCCGCAAACATTTATGCAACCGAAATTTAAATTAGCCATTTCTAGCTGAAAATGAAGTGGATTCGATGACCGGAATGGGAAATTTTGGTGGAGATATCGAAGGCGGCGCGAGAAGCTTTTTCTAGGATGTGTTGCATGCGGGTTTTGTCATGCGGGAATCGAAAAGAATTTTTGCAAAGATGGCGACAATTTGTCGGAGGGCTGTTTGAACGGGGTTGCGGTCGACAGGGGGGTTTTGATCATCGTTTTCTTCTGTGAATTCGATGTCGGAAAATTCTGTAGGGAGGTCGAGAATGACTGTCTCGAGATATGGAATTTTTTCCTTGTCAGGAATGGGGTCTCTTTGAGAGTGGGGCATTGCCTGGACCATGCAGGATGGGGGCCTTTACAAAAGGGACAGATTGGGTCAGTGGCTGGGCACTTGCTGGGGGTGATGAGAGCCGGGGCATTTGGGGCAAATGGGTTTGTTGGGGCATTCGATGGGAATGTGTTCAATTTTGAAGCATTTGGAACACTGAACGGGGGTTGTGGGTGTGAAACTTCGCATTGATAAATGCGATGGAAAACTTCGATACCTCTTGAAAGGAGGATATCGATAGTGATTTTTGAATCGGAAACGACACGGATGTACGAAGAGGAGCGGTTGTTTTTTTTTTTTTGAGATGATTCTGAAGAGTTGTGAAATGAGAGATGGGGGTTTGCAATCATAATGTCGCGTTTTGAAATGTCTTGTTCCACGTTTTTGATGACAACGGAGAACATGGGGGCCTTGGGGGTGGAAAGGGGGTTTGATTTCTTGTTGATGGGGTCGATTGAAATGTTTTTGTCGTTGAGGGCGGCGCGAAATCTGTTTTGTGTGTGTGAAGGAATGGGGGTTGAGGTAATGACAAGAGCGGTGTTGTTGTGATTGACATTAAGGGTGGTTAAATTTTTGAATTGCATCGTGGAATTTAAAAAAGAATGGAATGTTTTTTGGGTTGTGATTTCGTTGGGAATGTTACGGACGGTGAATTTAAAGTCGGATGGGGTTTGTGACATTGCGCTTGAAGAGCGTGAGGGGCTGTTAGTTTGGGACATGGTTTTGATAGGGGAACGTGGGGATCGCGAGCGGGTTAAAATTGGAATGGACTCACTTGATTTCCTGGGGCGCTTCGGCGTTGGCGATGACGAACGAGGCAGAGTTGCACTGGAGAGCCGCTCCGATGGGACATCGTCACAGCTCGGCATCAACTCGAAAAGGCTTAACGCATTGCCGAACAGACTTCAGAGTTTTTGGCGGCTGAACCTTCTGTTTTAGGCCATATGTAAAACAGTTGGATTTTAGCCAACAGCCGGGGTGGTTAATTTGTGTAATTAGTGCAAATATTTGTTCTTTGTGGGAAAAGGTGAGTTTATCACAGAGCAATCCTTCTATTCGTGTAGTGTAATCATTGATTGGTGTTTTGAGTTTTACAATTTCTTTTTCCGTAGTGAATTTATTTAATTCAATACCAGAGTTTTTGAGATACAAATATCTTATCATCGGTAGGGTGAGTCCAGTAGCAATTAGCTTGGTACTTGTTTAATGGTTAATGTATTAATGTTGTGATTTTAAATAACGGTTATCTAGTTGTTGGATATGAGTTGATATGTTTATATAAAGTTGATATGTTTTATAAAGTTGAGTATAAATGGTTAATTCTCAAGTGGTTAATTATTGAGAATCTGATCATTATGTTATATTTGAATTAATCTTTAACGAGCAAAAGGTAAACATTTTACAACGTTGAGCCTTGGTATATCAAGATAATCTAATTAAACTGTTCATCCCTTTTTTTTCCGCCCGCTAGGTACTATTTAGGGCGGTTAGGTATGGGAAATCGCTGACACCGTCTATTGCACATTTAGAGCTAGCGCAGCATGACGGCTCCGGGTGAGTCGACAGGTAGCGCCGGCTCCCCCAGGTCCGTGGTTTTGTTTTGTGATGAGTTACTGGAACGGTTACCGAGGTTTGTGGCCAAGCTCTTAGAGCGTTCACTTGCCATTCGGGAGGTACCGGGTTCGATCCCCAGTGCCGCTCTGTCCAGGCTGAGGTTTTTTCTGGGTTTTCCTCATCCGTATAATAGGCGAATGCCGGTCAGATTTCAGGTTCCCCAGAAATCGTCCACATGACCTGCCTCTTCTCGGAGGCATGATTGTGACGACAGCAAACATGTCACCGAGAACGGGCGACTCTGAAAAAGGTGTCAGACCTGCTGAGTGGTCATTGTCGGATGCCATGTTTGCTTTTTACTGGAACGGTCACCAGTTTATGCCACCCAATGCACACCCAGGGCTAATTGCACGTTGCTGGAAGAGAGGTGCCAAAAGGTGGTCATTGCACTCCCAGATCTCGGTGTTACTGCTTAGAGACCCTACAACACTATGAAAAGGGGCAACCATTGCACGCTCGAGGCATAACGTACTTTGCAGCTGAGTGGTTTGCCAAAAGGCATTGCACTCCCAGCTGCTTGTTCTATGTTTTTTTTATTAGGCCACTGGGTGGGGTACCGCTGACACCGTCCATTGCACGCCAGGGGGTCCTGTCCGATAAGGGCTTAAGGCCACTGGCAGGAAGGTACTGAATTGGTACCCATTGCACTTCCGGGGCAAGTGGTGGATGACAGAACGCGTGTACGTCAGAACCGCGAGGTGGTCTCACTGGCGATCTGCGCTCCCTGAGACAAGCGGACTGGTAAGAAATCTGCAGGTAAAGAGTTGACCGCAATTATGGTCTTCCTTAGACTTGTAGATTTCATCAAACGCCAGGGCTGCGTTTTTCACCCCTTTAACACCTGGACAGAGCTCAACTAAATATTGATATAATACTGATACTGGAAAAGCTATTAATTGCGATTATTATTAAATTGTGCAATATTTTATTTAGTTATCGCATAATCACTTTGGGAACCTCCTGCATTGATAGGATGGATTGCTCACACACCCTTTTTAAATTACAGGCATCGCCTTACTATTTTATTGATGATCACCCGAACGCCTCGATACCAGATGACCTTACCGGATTTTGGTTGAAAGTGGTTGAGTAATATTTTTGCATAGTGGGTTCTAGTTAATTAGTTAACATGTTCAACGGCCTTTATTGATATCCTGACCAAATTATTTGTACAATTCGCTCAATTACCGAGTTTATTTTCCACGGTCCTTATTTATAGCTAGATATCAGATTTCAGATATTTAGACCGGCATTAATTCGGTCTCTTTTGCACTTGTGAGTTTTAGTAAAAGAAATACAGGACATTTACATCCCTAACATTCATTCTTTTCTTTTCATCACACATTTTCATCTCACATATTTATACACTAAACACTACGGAATGACTAAAATAAAACCTATGCTTATTTTTACCTATTTTAACTACCCTACTTATATCCTAACTAGATTAGACCTAAAAGTCTGCACGGTAACATAATCAAGCCATAGATCAGAATGAATAATAATTCAATTAGACACATAATTATTCACGTATTCTAACCATCACTTACTCTTTTACAGGATATACGCTGGTTGACACTTCTAATAACTATGGTCTTAGAACTTATTCAATCATTGATTAACTTTTTTATTGTAACGAAGAGTTGTTTTAGCAACTACAACTTTTACAGGTTTTGCTATAACAATGAATATTTGCAAGAAAAGCAGAGGGTATTTATATCCTCAGTTCAGGGACTTTTTGGCATATTGATGTCAAACCAGTCGTAAATTATATTTTTATATCTGTGAATATTTAGTAAGAATTCGGTAGCAGCACGTACAGCACAAATTAATATGCGTAACATCTTGTTTAATACGAACTTTTTGGAGTTTAGTTACGCTCTATTTTTAAGGTTATGAAATTTCTAACCTTTTCACCCTATCCAATGGATAATACACAAGAAAAGTGAACATTTAAACTTTTTAACTACACTATTTACATGTAAGCGTGCAACTACTGTCATACACGTTGCAACATTTTGGTCATTTTCACGAGGCCGAAAATAATTTTTCATAAATGATAACTAAAATAAACGGCTCTGGAGAGAAATAGCGCTAATGAAAATGGCGCGTAATAACATAGCGCAGTTGCAATAGCGCTATAATAATATAGCGCGTATCAAAATAGCGCCGTGACATTTTGGAGTTTGTATATATTTGGCGTGTAACAAGTAGGCGAGTGTAAGACATAAGCGTAACAAATGGACGACAGTAAAAAATAAATCACCTAACCCAAAAGTTTGGTGCATGGTTGTTTCACTGATTCCTTGACGCTTTTTTTGAAGTCCGTCGACTTTTGCAGTCTATTTGTCTGCACTACCAGCTTTGCGGTATCGATCTTCTTGAAAAATAAGGATTTTCTAGATTTTTGGGATTTTGTAAGTTTCATTAAAAGGCTGCTCTCAAAACTATCAATAAATAAAAAAAACATTCTCAGCTGTGAAGATTTTTATCTAAATGTTACACAAATTGTAGTATCTAAAATGTTACACGCTTAATTTATAAGCGCTTTTATATTACAAGCGCGATTTTTACCATATTTTTTTGCGCATTGGTGCTAATTTAATTTGGCGCTATTGTGTTACGCGCTCTTAAAAGTCGACGCTGTTTTAGAAGGCGTTTTTTGTAAAACCTGTTTCAAAACCTTTTGGGTTTATATTTTTCGACTCATTAGGTTTTCGAAAGACATCCCGGTGAACAATGCTTGTCAAATTCTATACTATTTTTTCCCAAAAAATTATTTGGTAACTAACACTAGTATACTACTCCATTGATCTAAACCACAAGGCTAATTGAGTGGTTTTATACCTAATTTGTCAAATAAGTGATTAATTAGATGAAGTACTGTGTGAACTATAAATAAATGAAGTAAGTTAAATGATATTTATGATACATAATCACACGTATTTGTTAATTTTAAATCAGCTGCTATTGTTAAACGATCGCCAAACTTTTTTATTTTGCATCTTCATGTCTGCGTAGTTTTCTGCAATATTTTAGTGATGCCAATTATAAAAAAAATTTTACTCTAGAATACGAAAAGTGTGAACAAATACGTAAAAAAAATTTACTTGTTTCCTGCTGTTTCTTAGGTTTTTGTGGTTCTTAAATGATTGGCGAGTTATTCTTTTAAAAAATTTGTGCTTTGGTTTGAAATTTTTTGTTTTAGAACAGACTGAAGATGAGTAGCTGAGAAAACTGCTTTGTTTCCACTTAATTTACTGCTTACATACTTATGGTCAAAAAATTAGTTAGGTCGTTTAAAAAACCTAAATAAGTACAACCTAGAACAGTATAGAAGAGTTGCTACAATATGTTTACCACATCCCGAAAATCCTGCTTTGGATAGGCACAAAAAAGTACCACCAGTTTAGGTTAGACTAGACTTTTTTTTACTAATCAAAAACCAGATCAGTAGCCGTTACTGCTATTGGAGTACATAATAATACAATTTGATTTCACACAAATGGAACAATGTTTTATAACAAGATGTTTAATATATTATAAGGCAAATGTGCTTACTGGGTTTCAATTATTTTGTGTAAAATCTTGTGAGAATGTTCTATTAAACCAAGTATGAAAGTTTTTCTGTCCTAATTGTAAGGTGTTTTACAAATTCATCGTTGTAAAGTGATCATAGTTATAGTGCAGTTGTTCTTTGCTTATAGTGCGTTGACCGTCATTCTCAGAATTTTATTTGAAGGGTCTAGATTTTCTTGGTGTATTTTATAATCTTTGCTTCAGATTGGGCAGGCATACGAGTATGTGGCAATGGATCTTATTAGGTTATTATGAAACAAAAGCGTGCATTCGGTTCGGAGCAAAAAAATTTTTTTGTGAGTTTCGAATGTTTGTTACATCGTCAAGAACAAATGCTTGTTTTAGTTTTTTACTTTCCGGTATTTTTGGTAATAGTAACAGATAACAAAAAACATGTGTTTTCTTGTTAGTGAAATGTGATCTCATTTTGCATCATAAGGAACAATAATTAAGGATAAGTTAAAAACAAGCTGAATATTATAAAAGTGTGCTTAAAATGTTAATAATTATCACCTTAAGTAATTTTTTATTTGAATAATAATTTTTTATGGTGTGTTTAATGTGAACATTTAGTGGAAGGGTAGTGGAAGGTAAAAGGTATAATTGTGTAATTGGACATTCTGACGTATCGTTCCAGTTGCTCTGGTAATTTTGTGATGAAGTTGGTGTAAGAGTGGAACTCTTGTAAAGTATATATCAAAAAATAGATGGTAAAGTTGTTGTCCAAGCTTTTGGAGAACATTTGAATATTTCAAATTCTAAAATAAGGGGCATTTCAAAATAATGATTAAATGTATTATTTAATGTTACATTTGTAGGCTTAATACTAACATGTGGGTCAAAACATAAGTGATATAAATATGACTTAACATAAGTACATAAGTTGACGTTACGGTTAAACATAACATATTGCGAACATATTCTAGCATTTTTTATATTAAAGCATGCTTATATAAGTACTTCTGTCAACAAGTTTTTAATTTATGACACTATTTTAATAATTAGCAGGTAATAATTTTGGGTTAAGGGCTGCTTTGTGAATGCCGTTGCTTGCAGCCATCTAATACTTCGAGTTGAAACCCATCAGCGGGTGGTAACATCTTAATTACGACTGCTTTGTTAACGATGATTTATTACTTAAGTCAAATTCTTATTTTCTGATAAAAAAAGTATACACAAACTTGTAAGACCTGATAAAAAAAATGTGGTTTCTTTTGAAGGGAATAGAGAACCCTCTCTGAAACTCTTTAAGTAAAAAGTTAAGCATAAAACACGTGGGATCTGAAAATGAAAAAAACAAATATTTAAATATAATAACAAACCAATACATAGAACCCACCTTTCACCTAGAGACGATCTTCGTTATCTCTCTGAAGATTTTCTTTCTGTTCACACACTAAGAGTAAACAAAAACTATTTGGCAAAAATAAATATATCATTCTAAACTAACTTTCAGCTTTCTGTAAGCAAGTTATCTTGATTCTGAGCCATTCTGTCAGCGGTGATAATAATTCTTCTAAACCTCTTGTCTCGAATATGACACAAAGTTGAGAGAAAATTAGCGACCTACAATATCTCACTTTTTTAAATAGTGACAAGACAACGTCAAAATGTTTGTAGAAAATAGAAAGTGTTTGATTTGCTTTATTGCTGTAACCTACAATTCATACTGTTTTATATTTATATTTCTGTTACGCCGTTTTGTTTGTAAAACAAAACTACTTTTTTGTGTGCAATTTACTGCTAAGGCTTTGGTTTTTAACTTGCCTATGACAACTAATACAATTACAAATCGACAAAAAAGCAAGTCGTGAAACGTCCATCTGTAATTTTCAATCTGTACTCCCATGTTGTTAGTTCTAGTTAAAATTCCGTGGGCAGAAGAGCCCCAATCCCAACAGACTGAAGAATCCAAAATTTCTTTTAAAAATTCGTTTGACATTGTCGGTCACAAATTGCAGTCACAATATTTAAGCCGGTTTTTCTAACTTCTCTTACTATTGGTATTTCTTTTATAAGCTTTATAAGTTATGATGTCGTTTGTGACGGTCATAAAGTAAAAAGGACGGGTTGCTTAAATTTTTTCTTTATGCCTTTGAACATAATAACTAGCAACGCATGATCCACAATTTTTTCGTTGTATTGCAGAAGTGTTCTTGCCGGCAAAACGAAAAGACTTTGCAACCTGTAAGACTTCGGGCTTTGTTTATAAATTGTTAAGTTATGTTAATTTATGATTTTCACGCATTTGCAGATTTGTAAAAATAGCTGCAGCAACCTTCATGTTTTGTGATACTTTTTTAAGACTTTCTTCTTTGACAGTTTTTCAACAGCTACTAGCCGACTTCTAAAACTGCGACATTTATTCTGTAATCGTTAGATTTTTGCTTAAAAGCCAAAGCTGTACTATACAACCTCGCTGTCTTCGGTGATAAATACACATACAGCTCTAGCAACACCAACACTTTTAAAAATTCTTCTTTCCGTAATTGATAAAAAAGTTCAGTAAAAGTAATTTTTAAACATTTTTAAAGTGATGTGTTACCTATCCTTGGCTTCTTTGGCGTAGAAGGAATCTTATCTGTTCCATAAACTTTTTAGATTTTAATACTATTACGGAAAAATCTCTAATACTTTTTGTGAGATTTTTCGCTTTGACTACCCAGGGTGACTTTTTAATATAAAGTTACCTTTATAAGCACATCACATCCAGGCCCGCAGCACTTTTGTACACCCATTTTTTCTATTTTTTTTTAACTAAACGCAATAAAGCACTGGAAAACACACTTGAAAGTTTAAAAAAAAGGATTGTTAACACGAAAGGAATGTCAAATGTTGATTGCTACAATTTACAAACAAGTACATTCGTTTCTTATTGGTTGACAAAACACGTGGCTTAGAGCAGGGACTTTATACTAACGGAAGCAGTACTTCTATTTTTAGGCCGCTGAACATAGGAAAATTCTGCGCAATTTGAGATACCACAGCATGGATTTACCTCAAATACTAGCTGTTAAAGACGTCTCTACGCATCAACCACGAATGTATTTAACCAATAGTCATCAATAGTTGCTCACAGATTTTTTTTTGAAAAGGAATGGAACATACAGAAATTACATACTAATAAATTTTTTAAAAGACTGGTGAAAACTAAAGAAAAACAAATCTTACATCAAAATTATATTTTTATCAATAACAAAAACATTTCTATAACACAAAAAAGTAAAAATTTTCTAAAAATGTTTTTGAAAACTAAATCTCATCTGACATATTATAATTAAACCTACAGTGAAATACTAGTAAATACCTAGGGAATTAATCTCAGCATTAAAGTTCTGGTTATCCTGTAAGTAACCAATACTAACCAATACAATAACTGTAAGTAACCTGTTCATTCTCGTTCATGTCTATCCCTATTAGGACATAACGTGTTATACGAGAATTCCTGATTATATCTTTATCTTCAAGTATTTTTAACTAGTTTCTCTCTCCTACAGTTGAGAGAATTATGTTATACTTGTAATTCCTTTCTAAAATCACATTTATCGACAAGACTTTTAAAGAAGTAACCTTAAAACCAAATCATTTATTTTTATGTTTGATTTATAATAGGCGTTCACAAGAGTGCATAAGGGGAGTCGATTTAACAGTGAAAAAATAGTATTAATATATTATAAATTGGTGAAACGTGTCAAAACTTATTATATTTTTCAACCCTATCTACTAGTTTTCTACAAAATGAAAGATTTATTGATTTGTAAAAAAAACATTTTATGTTTTTGCAACAATTCGCATAAAATACGCAAATGTAGAATTACCTTTCATTTGGTAAAATAAAAGAAAAATTAGAGATGATTGTGTGATGATAGAAATGTGACAAATATAGGGGTAGTTGCTCGGTTTAATTTATTTGGTATAAAATTTGTTTATAGCAGACAACCCTTTATATACTTGCACAAAATCAGCCATGTTGTCAGATTTGCATATTGTTTTTGAAATAATGTATATAAATATGTATTATTTATAATAATCATTATATTATTTATAGTATTTTATATATAATTTATATAAATACCTAGAGAAATTGTATGGCGATTTGCTAGGCGCATTAAGATTCGCAAAACGTAAAGCATAAATTAATGTGTTAATTCCATGATGTAGAAAGGAGAGGAAGAGGATACAGCCGTAGGTAGGCTATTATGTCGACTGGATATCAACGACATGCATATTTCTATCTTTCTTCTTTTCAGTCACAGTGTGCGTATAGCTTTGTATCTTGTGGAAGTTCTTCAATAAGAGACCGTCAAAAAATAAGAAATTTTTTTAATTGAAAATTTTAAATTTATATTAAAGCAACAGAAATAAATAATGTTATTGTATAAAAAATGGGTTCAAATAAAATGAGGTGTGATTAAAGAAGTTTATATTTGTAAAATATTTATAAAATTATTTATTACGAAAATGTATTAAGGCGTCTCTTTTTATCTACGTTAACATTTTGCAATTTGGCTTCATGAAACATACGCATTTAAAATATACATTAATAATACATTTTATTAACAAAATGCGGAGATTATCCAAAATATTATCATTTCGAAGATGTGCCAACATGATGATATTTTTAAAATTTCTACTCCTAATCAATTTTTTCTTGTAAGACGTAATTAAACATTCTACTTTTAATCATACTTTAATAACATTTTGTGTGGATGTGACCATTTTCAATCCCCTTTTATGTTTTAGTTTTAATAATATAAAATTTGGGTAAGTTTTAGTCAAAAGGCTTATGCATTATGTCACATTGAAAAATGGTTTCCACTTTTCTAACTACAAATTCTGCAATGTATTATATAACTTCCAACTGAAATGTGAATAAATTAAAAATTCTAGTAAAATAATCGTGATCTTCCATTCTTATAACAGTATTTAAGGTTTCTTGATCTACCATCACAAAAGTCGTTCCTATGAGATGCTCTTCGATATCCACTGCCAACAAATAAAATTGCTGCTACATTGCCAAATCTAGATGGAGATATTTGATTATGTATTCATCCTTTTGTAAGCAGATCTAAACTGAAAAGCAGATGGATTATTATTTGCTCCTAAACTGAAAAGCAGATGGATTATTATTTGCTCCTTCCCTGCTTCGAATTGAGCTAAAGAATGTTTTCAAATGATCTTGGCTGAGTTTAAATGCAATTAAAAATTTATTTTGTTTGACGAATGTAGCAGCTTAAATAACTCGACAATGTTTGCTAAACAGACAATAAATTTTAAAAATCTTGATTTGCGACCGGAGTTTACAAGCAACTCACAGCACCGGTTAATGTAAGAAAGTTTTGCTTTAAATTGTTGCATTCTATTTTTATAAAATTAATATTTTTTTCAGAATCTGGTTTTTATACAGAGAAGGGACCAAGAAGTTTTTACTGTTTAGAATATCAAAACAATTATTGACTTTCAAATAATAATTAGCTGTTCCATCTATGTATATTAGTAAAATCTTCAATTCCAATCTGCTTACAGAATTGCAAAGCAGTACTAATACTTTCACTCAATGTTTGGGTAGCCAACTTAACTTTCATTTTATCATTTTTATAATTAATATGGTGGTCATTAATCTTGGTTGTACAATGCAAACCTTCACTCTTTTGCAGATGGTTAAGTTTTTTAATATGATCCCACTTAATTGGTCATTCCTCTCCATCATAAAGTACTTGTCTGTCCCCCCAGGGCATTGCGACAAAGTTTCAATATGTGCGAAGGGTCCCAAAAAGTATAAACTTTGGATTTTGTTGATGGAGAAAATAAGGTTTGAAATTTTCACCAACGTCGTAGCTCGCTCCGAATTTATTGCACATGGATATAGTTATATAGGCTCCATCAAATGTTATGCTGTGGCACTCTGCATTTGCGTCATGGACTAACATCAAGCATGTCGTTACAAGTGAAGCACGTTGTGCAGCATCCAAGGATCTAACGAGAAACTACCCTAACGATATTTTTCGAGAATTGTTGACTGAAACAGCTATAAACACCAGAGCATTTTTTTGCCTTGTCAGGCTGTTCAGTATCATAATGGCGAAATAAAGCGCCTAAACTCACATAGCCTGTTCGTAAGTGAGATTAAATGTGGTATAGAGTTACCTCTTTTTTCCACGATAATGGTACTTGTTTTTTTTTAATAACATGTTTGTTTCTTGTTACCCAAGTGTGGGTTTTTTAGTTAGTTTGTGGTTGTAGTTCGTTGGCTGCTGTTCTTGGTCTTTTGAACCTTTTTTGGTTGTTTGGGTCGTAGTTAACTGCATTTTTTATTGTAGGGTTATTGTGATTTTGCATCTTTTGGAAGTGTTTTTCTAATATTTCTTTTATGTGTTCGCTCAGAGGTTGAGTTTTGATGATTTTACGTATTTCTTTATTTGGAGTAGTATAATGTACATGTACTGTTGATTTTTGTTTGTAGGTTTGTTCTCGGTGGGGATTTTCGATATTGATTTCCATGGATTGTCAAGTTTTTGGTTTGCTTCTGATTTTTCTTGTTGTAGTTGTGGTCGAGCCGGGCAATTCTTATAAATCGATGTGTGTTCACCTAGGCAGTTATAACACTTTGGTGGTGTCGTTTTGGACATAGGTGGGTGCTATGGTTTTCGGCGCATTTCATACATTTGTAGTCAGCATTGTAGTTGGACTGCGCGTGCCCATACAGCTGGCAGCGGTGGCATTGGATTATTAATTTTTTATTTTTTAAAGGTTCTATTTTGACGTCTAGTACCAGTATGTTGGAGATATTGTAAGTCGGTGCGACGTGCTGTGGTGGGAAGTTGCTACCTGAGTCTTCGATGGTTATTTCGTCGGTCTCGGGCAAGTATTCGAAGCGGTTATTTGTTGTTATTTCTTGTTCAGTGGAATGGTTTGGTCTGATTTTGCTTACTTTACGTGGTTTTTTGTAAGCGTTTGCCTCTTCTGTTGTGTTCGAGTAGCGTTTAAGCTTGGATGTCTGGACTTCAATTTCCAGAATTTATTCGTCATCATAGTCGTTAGATTGGGAGTTGTCTCCATCCATGGGGATGTCGTCATAGTTCGGGGCACTATCACTGTCACTGTTTGTTTTATTACTTCTTTGCCGGCAGTAATGCTAGATGAAGTCGATCTGACTGTCGGTAAAAACATCGAATTTTAATTTTCGTGTAGGGTCTGGTGTTTGCAATAATTCGCGTTCTAGCTCTGCACTTGCTGACATGTTGAATGTTCAGCGTCTCGATTAGAACTGACTCACATAGCCATAAAATTTTTCATTTTTAATTTTAACACACTCTTGAATACACATTTTATCTATAACGAGGTTACCAATGACAGGCTTTCTTTTCGTTTCATGTCTGATAGTTGCAAAAGCTTCTTGGGTAAACCCTGGCTTATTCTACCATCAACCACAGCGTACCAACCAATGTCTTATTGTCTGCAGGTGTGACAGGTCTTGTTGAAACTCATTACGTACATATTCATAAGCCCTCAGCGAGTAAAAATGTAAAGTTATAGCAAAGGTTTTAAGTTCCGGCACAAACTTATGATTTTTACTTTGGAACTGACGACTAAGGATGGATTTAATGGCTAGAGGACATGATTTCTACAAAAAGTTGTGTTAAAACTTTCTGATGATTAACTAATTGACAAACAGTGGTAATAATCACATTTGACTATAAACTACAGATTAGAAAAGTTTTTGTGCTATAATACAAGTTTTATTTCAGTATTGGTTTTGAAAGTTTAAGCAACAGTTGACAGAGTACGAACGCAGTGTCGAGTTACGAAAAAACGCTATAAAGCGCATGCGTAAATGTCAAGTCTTGCCAAAAGACAAATAAAGACAGATTATGTACAGTAAAAAAAGATAACAAGAAAAAGCTATGTTTATGTGTTCACTCCATAGTTTGGGTTTAGACACTATTGCATAGCTGTTTCCCCTCGTTTCGGATTTACAAGGTGGAAGAATAAATCCGAGATTTTTTACATTAATATTTAAAAAAAAATATTTTTACATTTGGATATTTTGAGGAGAGTTTTTGCTCGGGTCTCATTAACAGATTTAATTGTTTTTCAAACGTACAAGTGACAAATGTATTTTTCAATCTTTGACCACACTAATGAAAAATCACAATTTGGAAATTTGAATAGTTCTCAATAGGCTTGCGTATATTCCCGATTACTTTGCAATATTTGCAAGGGCTTAACTTTTCCCTTTCTGTACATCGCAGAATTAAAATCGCATTTTGTAAAAGCGTAAAATGTTGTTAAGTCGGCACATAAATGCGAACCTTATTTTTTATAGTTTTCGGTCATAAATTGTTTATTACCTTTCACACCTGTAGTTTCAAATACATAATATATTAAATTAGCCGACAATCTGTGCAAATTCTGACTGGTACATGGACTCGGATAACAATTCCAACTCATATGAATATGATAGCAACGATTTTGGTTAAGTTTTTTGGCATTAGTTAAGCGTTTTCTTTATGTTATCACTGATAACTTATCAGTAAAATTGTTCTACGTAGAAACGTTTGTAAAGCAGTTAATCTAGATGCAAAATGATTACAGTTTACAATAATTACTTAATAAAACCCTTTAAACTGTGCCATTTATCTAACCAAATATTTTTTTTTAATTGTAATTTAACATCATCACCATGATTGACTTTTTGAAAAGGTCTGCATCATTGATTACGTTTTGTTGTTTCTTTAAAAGTCGAAGTGTTTTTAATAATATTCCACCACGTTCTAATGATTCTGGTCAATTGTGCTGTAGACATTGCTTTAGATTTTAAGCAGGAAATTGTGGAATGGTGAAACATATAGTCAGCCCGAGTAATTTTTAGTTTTTTACAAACGGTGGGGTAAACCGATTTATAATAAGGTTTGTAAGCTTGTTTAACGAGAAAATTTGGCTCAAAATGATAAATATTTCTAATGTTTTGAAATTCCACGTTTCGTATTGCATTCAATTTGTCTCAATAACACTCGTAATAGACAAAAGTTTGGTTTACACTTTTCGAATTCAACCAATATTTCCAAATATTTGTTAAAGATTTCTGAAGTTGATCAAAATGTTTTAAACATGACTCTCTTAATAGTTTATCTGTAATCACATAAAGAACTTTAAATTTACAGCCTTGCACAAAATTGATTTTGTTTTGTGTGCAAGTTCTGTTTAATACTTTGTACTAGTGATAATTTAACAATTTAAATTATTTAATGCAGAAGTAATTATAAACGATGAAACAGTTTTTGTTATTTCATTAGATGAGTAATTAGTAGCAAAATCTATTAAAAATATTTCTGGACCTATAGTCTAGCCGGGCTGTGACATAAATTTTATCTATTAAGAGTACTACAATTCGGAAAACATTTAACAGATAATTTTGATTATTAAAAAAATTATTACAGTACAAGAAAGTTATTTATGTTTTGTATTTAAAATTTGGCGTAGCTGCTCAACAAACTGTTGGTTTTTGCCAAAATTCTGTTTTGTTGCTTGTTCTTAAGCTATTTCTAGCAAGTTTAAACTCTTTTTTAACATAATTGAAGTCGATTCTAATTCTGTCATTATAACGTGATTGTAAATTTGTCAGTTGTGACTATTTTGAAATCTTAAGTTCTAATTGTGGAATCCATTTTAAATTCTTTGGAGTCAGTTCCTCTTTTTTATGTACATTTTGACCTGAAATATCTGGTTAGTCTATAACGATGCTTTTCTTACTCAAAGAATCAGTGATATTTAAGGTGGAAAGATAAAGACTACCATCGGTAATTCGAAATTCCTATCCTGACAAATCAATTTTATTGGTGAAATTTTTGGCTAAGTTTGGTTAAGACAGCTTTTTCGTATCTTTGGAAAACAATCTTTCTCCTTGACTGTGAATCCGATTGTTCACTGGAGTCTTTGATAGGTATAATGGCAAATTGTGAAATATACTGGGGACAGCATGATTTTTCAATCGTAATTTGCTTAAAAGAATTTCTTTACTACTCTCTTAGGGTGCAAATGTTTATCATAGATAATGACCTCTTTAGAGTTAAAATGTAATTGGCAAACCAAGCTTGAAGATAAGTGCACAGAATCATAGTTGCTGTTGCACTCAGGAACACAGCATCGACTGGGCTTGATTAAGTGAATATTAGTAAATAACTAATAATCGAAAAACGGGAGCAGAACAATTAGTTGAACACCTCAAAAAAAACTCCTGAACTTTAGACGTTATATTACTTAATTTACCAATTTGTACATTTGTTATTAATAAGTTAAAATATTAATTACACTTGTTATAAATAAGTGCATTACTTCTTAGATAACTAAAAAAAAACAAAATGAATAATACACAAGAAAACAGAAGAACGCTTTCAAACCGTTTAACCGCACTGTTTACTTGCAAGCATGCTATTACTGTCATGCACAAGCACAGGTCCAGGTCCGCTACCTTTGTTGTCACTGTCACGAGGACCAAAATGCTTTTTAACCTTCTGGCAGATAAATATTAAATGAACGTGCAATTAATGTTGCCAATAGTTTAAAAATTTTAGTACCACGCCAGCTGTCAAAAGAGTACCACAATAACAAGTTGTGTATCGCACCACGCGCACCTCCGATATGACACTTTGGACCGATTGATTTAAGAGAATAAAACAAGTTTTTTGAGTTGAAATATTTTTAAGGGTTGAAAGCATTATTCTACATGTAATGTAAATGTCTCTCGTTGTATAAAGTTGTAATTTGCAGTTTCAAGAGGGATATGTCATAATGAATAAAAGTTAAACAAACACACTTAAAAAATATTATTTATTTATGGTATGTCTGCCCTATATACTATATTGCTATATGAATAAGAAATGTCAATATTTAACACTTCTTTTTAAAAGTCTTTTACTTGGCTCAGAATTAAAACATTTTTCGCTGTTGTATTTTACAAATTTTTTAGCCATACTGAAAGAATTACTAGTTTGAGGAAGTAATCTGTTTCTGTGTTTTGTGTGTTTATGAGACTAAGCTGTGAGAAAATTGTTTCTGTGGCAGCATTATAGCTTATAATATTGAACACAAAGTTACAAATAGAACCGAAACATAAATTAGAGTCTGAATTTTTCATTTTAACTAACTTAAACCAAAGCTGCTCTTTCGTCTTAATTGTGGCATCATCAGAGTGTAGGTTGAGTTCGCTTATGCCTCTGCACTCACTTATAAGCCTCCTTCTCATCTATGTTCTCTTCCTGATTGGAAGGCACCTTTACTAGGATTGGCGGAAGTGGTTGTTTCCTACCGAATGAGTGAATTTGGGCGCAGTACAAAGTCTTGTGCTTCGAGATCTTCTAATTCGGTGGTCGGGATCTTAGACGGGATTTTCCTGAAGACAAACAAGCCTTGTTGATTTCTCTTTGGGAATGGTGAATGTGTGGAAGCGAATTATTTTTGCTTTCATGAATCGAGTGAATGCTCTGTAATTAGAAGCCGTAGCTGAATGGATTCGGATCATTTTACTTACGCATTTTGTTTTTATGAAATGGATGTTTTTGGAGTTGGTGATCGATGAAAATTTTAGCAATTGTGGTGTATTCTTTATTCGCATTTAATAATATGCATATATATTATATTTTTCTAATTTTTTCTCGGTAATAAAGAGAAACCTTTGAAATCAAAATATCTCTAAATCAGAAGCTGTAGCTGGCTGGATTCGGACTATTTCACTTACGCATTTTGTCTTTGTAAAAGAGATGTTCTCGGATTTTGCGATTGGTGAAACCCTGGTCTATTTTTCTGTGTCGCGCAAGTTTACTAATTGAGGTGTATTCTCTACTGGTATTGAAGTATTCATATTTCTCACAATTGTTAAAAGCATAGTTCTAAAAAAAATTCGTAACTTAAATCTACAAGAAAACTTCAGAATTTATTCAATTGTGGTGTACTCTTCACTGGTTTTGAATTATTTATATTTCCCAACCAATCTTTAAAAGCATTGTTTGAAAAAAAAATATATATTTGTAACAAATCTGCAAGAAAACATTTATGAGAGTTCTGTCAATTGTGGTGCATTCTTGTCTTGAAGGTTTACTCTGGTTGGAAAGCTCTTCTACTAGGATTGGCGGAAGTGGTTGTTTCCTACCTAATGAGTGCATTTGGATGCAGTGCAATGTGCTTTGAGGTCTTCTAATTCGATGGCTGGGATCTTGGTCGGGATTCACCTGAAGACAAACCTTGTTGATTTCTCTTCATAGAGGGTGAAAATGTGCAAGGGAATTTTTTTCACTTCCATGAAGCGAGTGAATGCTCTGTATAACCAGAAGCCGTAGCTGACTGGCTTCGGATCATTTCACTTACACATTTTGTTTTTATGAAATGGATGTTTTTAGAGATGGTGATAGATGAAAATTTCAGCAATTATTGTGGTGTATTCTTTATTCGCATTTAATAATAAGCTTGTATAATAATATATTTTTATAAGTTTTTCTCGGTAAAAATGAGAAATCTTTGAAGTCAAAATATCTCTAAATCTACGATACAAAAGGCGTTTCCACTTCACAACTTGTTACTGGAGCAAACGTAAAGTAAGGAACAAGGTGATAAAATTTTGAAAATATAGTTCGTTACACTCTCAGAGGCCAGACTTGTAGTTTGTTTTTGTTTGCTTAAATTTTTAACAGTACCGCCAATTTTGGAAAAAAATTTTCATTTGGTTTCTACCAAATTAGAGGGTCGTCTTTTAAATCTAGTGTCTCAATATATAGATACATATTTATTTATATTTGTTTTATTTTAATCAGAGCTTAATGTAGCACTTAAGCCAGATCTTTTTTTTATTTAGGTTGAACATTATCTCTGGAAGGGTTCTTCTATATTCCTTAATTCTTCTAAAATAGTTGTTTCTACAGCTTAAATTTTGTTTTCTGCTAAATTACTAAAGTATCTGGTATTTTCTGAAGTATGAATTCATACTAGAATTATCAACATATTTACTTACTAAAAAGTTAATTATGTTACTAAAGAATAAATTTTTGTAACTGTAACAGAATCATCGACTTGTGTTTAATCGTGAACAGTAGTGTTTCGCAGTGATAACTTAATTTTTTGAGTAATTGGAAGAATTGCTGAGCAATCATATATTTTTCTCTTGTCATTAAATCTGATTTTTTTTATTGGATATATTATCAATACCTTTTAAAATGTATAATTCGTGAATAGTAAGTATCAGTTCCTTATTGTTCCTCTTGTCATAATCTCTTTGAATTGCAGTTATAGGTAGTTTTTGTTGTACAATTTCTTAATAATATTTAACAATGACCTTGTTAAATCGAGTTTTGGAATGGGAAGGATTTTTTTCCGGAAAATTGAAAGTTGATTGTTTTATTTTCAATTCATTTTATTTTCTCTATTAATGTTCCAGCTAGGTGCAAATAAACTTTGAATCTTTTGTATTTAAATTAAAATGTTTTCAAGATATCTTAATTAAAACACTTTGTTTACGCCTGGATTTAAAGTGGGACCTAAGCAATTTACATGTACTTTATTTAATAACCTAACACATTTTACCATGTTAGACTCTGCTGCTGTCGTAAAAGCATAACATTTTTCTGACAGAATGTCTCATTGGTTTAATTAAGCATTTATTATTTCAGTTAAATTTTTAGCTGTATGATCTTTATTGTTTTGTTTACAGTTTAAACAAACTGACTTCAATAACCAGTCGATGACAAAATGACCCGTTAATGAAAACATGTACTAAATGAACTACATATTTGTGATGATTTATAAACGTAAAATTTTAAAATCTTATTTCTTTTAATTATTTTTTTCAGGTGTAACACTTCTAATGTGACTGTAACTCTCTACTGTAACACTCTAAAGCACCGCTTGGTAGCATTTCATGTTTTTCTTTTTACATGTTTTAACGTGTTTATATTACTAACAACAAGTAAACAAACAAGCTTTTTTGGAATTATTCGAGTTAAAAAATTACAAAAACAAAATCGTTTGTTACACATTTAAAAAATCAAAACAATAACAACCTTCTAATTATTTCAGATCAGTGAAATCTAGATCTGCTTCAAGTTGGACTCGAAGTATACGATTTGTTACAAATTGCGATTATTCTAGAATGGTAAAGTAACTCCAATTTAATTAAGTATCTACTTTGTTTATTTTTTTACTCAAGAAGTGTTTGACTATTTATTCTCTTCCTGATTATCCTACAGAATTCGAAATTGCAGGTGGTAGAACTGCCTTAGAAGAGTCGCTTTATAATCATTGGACAAAAAAGAAAGAATATTTTGCTTGTCAATTAATTAAAAAGGAGGCATGTATTGATAAAATTTTTAGCAACATTATTATTAATGAAGGATACACTTTTACATAATGCTTGTAACAGAGGTTTTGTAAAGGCTTCAGTGTTGCTAATGGAAAAGGAATTGATGTAAATGCGTATGATTCCAACAATTTCACATTTCTACAATTTTTGTGTGAATGTAATTCTTATAATATTAGGAATTACGGCGATATTTTTGGTGCAGATTCTTCAATTAGAGATGAATCTGGATTTGCTTACCCCGTTTGAAAATTTTGCGAATTTTGGAAATTTGGTTGTAGTTCAAGAAACTTTGTTTTATTACACTTATAAGGAATTAGCATTTTTAGAAATTTATTTAGAGACATTATTTGCTGCATGTAACTCATCTTTAATTCATGAAATAATACTCCTGTCTTTATTTTTCTAGTCTTGGATTAGATTCCATTTACTTTTACAGTGTAGGATCTATCTGATACATATTAGTTGATTATATTTTTATTATTGCAGTCGGTATATTGTTTACAATCATTTTAAAAAGTAGGCCATCGTGCCAAACCCTATCAAAAGCTTTAGCTACGTCGATCATTACGGCTCCGGTTTTCCATTCTTTGATAAAGTTTTGTAATATGTGTTCTGTGATCTTGCTTAATTGGTATGTAGCGTTGTGTTTGTTTCGAAATATCTGGGATCGTAGAGTTATTAGATAGATGTTCGTTAACTATCTTGTGTGCTATTTTTTTTGTAGAAAAAGTAATACGCTTACTGAAGGTTACAGACTAAACGGTCAGTAGTTGTTTGGAGCTTGCTTGTGTTGAGAGTCTATATGTAGGAAAGACCGTACCGTTTGATTTTTATTGTAACCGCCTCTCTGGCGATACACCGAAATAGTTATTTACGTTAGAGTGTGGTAAAGTCATATTTTACACCGCGACAGTTTCGTTTGGGAAACGAGCCCTACAGGCTCGTTTCTCATTAGCTGGAACGCTGTAAAATGACTTAACACACGAAATTTGTATAAAATTTTTTGTCCGACAGTTTTTTTTAAATTTTAATGAATCTAATAAACATACATAACCTCAAATTTTAGAGCAAAATGGGAAATTTTTCATAATTTTTTAAAAATTATCAAAATACTAGAAAGAAAAATGGGTAAATTATCAATACAAATGATTCAGTCTCCAGAAAAATTACCACTTTTGTAAAATTGAAAAATCACGACCAGGTCCTCGTTACGTCACTTTGAATTTAAAAGTAATAAGACATCATTGATTCATACTGAGTGGATTTGGAAGCAATAGAATGAAACGGTTTTAAGTTTTTCTTGAATGTGTTAGATTTATAAACTGGTCATTACTATAATTTAAAGCAGTCCTACAAAATAAACAGCAACTTTTAAGGTTAGGTAGGTACCTAAAAACTACAAGCACAAACCAAGTCCCAGCCATTGTAAATTGTTTTTCTTTATACAGCAGTGTTTTTTATAATTATAACTATTACTATTATTGATTGTTAATAAACTGAATAAACCAAAAAATACTTCACGTGTAACTGTATTTTTTATACTCTATAAAAATATTTGGCATTTGGTCGGTATGTCGCTATGTCGGTAATACAGATAATTATAAACTTACTTAAATTCGCATAGATATCGCCCGAATTTTATAAAATAAAAAATAGAATAAATATTTTTAATTTCCTTTTTTATTTGTTGCTTATTATGTAAAGTAAAGTTTTGTGTAATTAACTTTATCGTCATATATCTAACTTATTTTTTAAACATCTTCTAAAGCTTAAAATTTACTGCAGTTTTTGTCGCACTAGTGCGTAAAGTGACACTTTAAGTTACGTCAAAGTCAACTTTACAATTCGGGAGGACAAAAATATATTTTCAACAAAAACTTGATTGAGTCTTGTTAAAAGGAACGAATAGCTTTGACATTCTTGATCTTTCCACAAATTTAAAATGGAATTAATTGTCTGTAGAAGACTATTAAAACAAGGAGGAGGAGCTAACCTCTAAGGAGAATGCTTTTTTTAAATTTTCTGCCCATACTTTGGCTTTATACCAATTTTTCGGTTACTAGCATTCTGATTCAACGGTCTTAGTAGTATGACTGTAAAGGTGTGAAGAAGTAAGCATTAGTTTAACAACAGATATTTACAAATGTCATTGATTATATGAGAAAAGTATTACATGAACGCATTTATGTTGAGAGAGTCATTGGTAGATTAAAGTCATTTAATCTGCGGACAAATAGAGTGCCTATATCTCTTATGACTAATATAAATCAAGTTTATACAGTTTGTGCCTTATTAACAACTTTTAGGTTCCCATTATCTAAAATAAATAATTAATCAAATCTACTGTAAGGTGGAAAATAAAACATATGTAACTGTTTAAGCACATATTTATTAAATCTATCTGTAAGTTCCGTATACATATTTACACAAAATTCCTGGTCAATTTCAATTTTTTTAAGAAAAAGTTCAGTGTTTTTAAAGTAAATGACTAGGTCACACCATAGCAGCTCTGACATCAGCATTTGACCTTGTATTTGATAAAAAAAGCATGATTTCTCTGTACGTTTACTTCCTTCTTGGTGTCTGCAAAGAATAAAACTTTTACACGCGAGCGCATCTTGCGTCGAAGTGGTTTTTTCCCACCCGGACATTTAATCTCTAGCAACCCGTAACCATACTTGTAATCAAACACAAGGCCATTTGGGCTAGATTCCAAATGTGGTGCATAAAGATGTATGATGAGACCTATACCACAAACTTTATTGTCTGTTTTTTTTTCCGTACATCTCCTGGACCAGTGGTTTGTGCAATCTACCATTGCAATTGGTCATTCCACAACCTGCGCCGACAATTTCTTTAAAATTGGAGGCCGTAAAGTGTCCTTGCCGTCATTTGTACTATTCGGCACTGGTACTTTGCTCGTGCGTTCTTCTCGATTGTGTGGGCCATTTCAAATGTTATAGTATTATTTTCTGTCATGTCAGGTGGAAGCAAACTTAATAAAGTACATGTTGTAGTTGTAGTTATTATGGGTAAGGATGGTATTTCATGCTGGATTGTTCTTTTTATAACGTTTTGTTTAGAATACTGCTGGTGTAGCCTTAGTGGTGTCAATTTTAAATCAGAACATTTATTAATACACACTACGTACTTTGTGCATGATATACCATATATTACCTCGATCAAGGTCTTGTGGCAGATATGCAAAGCCAATGTTTTTTTTTTTGTATTGCCTTCAAGTGTCGGGACATTTTATGCAACTTTTGAACATATTATTTATTAATCAAACTACTAAATACGACAGTTACTAAACAAGTCACACGCCTAACCTACTTACTTCACTAATAATACACTTTTAAAAACTCAAACTACTAAACAAAATCTACTTCTACCAAAACTGCTACTACTATAAATGTCATTGTGCTGTCACTGTCAAAAGAAAAATTTAAATTTTATTCGAATTATGGGGTTTACGGCAGAATAGAAGATTTTTTTGGTAGAATCATATTTTGTAATGGGCACTTAGCGAACGGAGAATAGGTTTACTCATCCAGACTTTGTTTTAACAAGTTACGGAATAAATTTCCAGAAGAAATCATAACAGAGTCAAATATTTATACCAATTTGAAAAACTCCCTCACGTCCTTTCGAGAAACAGGCAGCGTCAATAGGAAAGAAGGTACTGGAAAAACAAAAACGCTGCGCTTTCCAAAGAATATTGTAAATGATTTTATTATCAAGTGAAATAAGTTAGGCGCTACGTTTTCAAAATTTTTGTTTTTTATGACAACCTCTGATCAAAAATTATAATAAATCTATGGTATTAATCAACTACGACATACGAAAACACAAACTAGGCAAAAAAACAAGGAAAACAACGAAAGCACTAATTCAGGCACCAAGCTACACTGAACGCCCAAAACAGGTTAAGTAAACAAAACCATTGAGGTAATAATAAGACTGGAGTGAAGGTAAACAAAGAGAAAGAAGTACGGTGACAACATATTGGTAGGCAAAACATTAAAAGTGTTGTATTTACCGTGTTATAGGTGGTATTTGCATTTAGACAAGTGTTAAAATCGCTAAAATTTGCATATTTCTAAACAATTTTAGACCCAATACAGCTAACGAAGGCCAACATAAAATATTCTCAACGTCAACTTCTCAATATTATTAAAAAGGGTGTGAGGGTGTTGCCATGCATGGTGTAGCGCTATGGGCAACAAAGAAAGCGGTCGATTTTTCCGTAGCCCTTTCTACTACAAGCCGTGATGTTAGATGTGGCAACGCCGTAACAGCTGATCTTTGAAATAAACTTTACTTATAACACAATTATTTATAAAATCTCAGGGCACAGGATATACGACAACGGCGACAACTCACTAAACGACAGCATCAACGGTGTTGTCACACTTACACCAGCACGGCTTGTTGTAAAGGGGGTTATGTTTTCTAATAAGTTTCAAAATGGCACCGATCCATACGCCGCTTTCGCGCATATTGAGTCAGTCTTCTCCCTACGTCTTTTTCTCTGAATTGCACTAGTCGTCACCACAGCGCAAGTTACGCAAGCGCCATGCACGATACACGATCCTAAACAAAATGGCGTCGAGTGGTGGCATGTTGCGTGTTTTGATGGTCAAAATTCAGAATTTTTATTAAATCTTTTGTGTAATATATTTTGGTGCAAAAGTGTGTGAAAACTGAAACAAATTCCTAGTTTGTCTTAATTATGCTTTCTCCTACTTAAAGATCTCAATTTTGGTGTGGGACGTTCCTTGCTTGTTTTGCGCAGTTGGTTTGTGTTATTTTTTTAACTTGAACGTAAATGGTCGTCTGTGGACTGTGGTAAGTCTCTAATTATTAATTTTAATAACTTTCTTTAATAATATTTTGAGTCTGCGATTCAAAATATAGTAGAGTTTCGCTAATGCGAACTAATTACTTCATGGTCAATGTTGCCAATATAAAACAATCAAATTATCAGTGTTGCCAAACGCAAATATTAGAATTCTACACCTACTATATAATTAATTTATTTCAGGTTTTGATTTAAATGAGAACACTCCTAGACCGCCAAGACCGAAAAGTCACCGCATCTTAGTGGTTATTTCGCGTAAAATGGTTAAAATAAAGTTTTATTGGATAAATCTTTTAGAATTACGTATTGACTGATAACTTATTTAAGCTTTGGTAACTCATCCTATCAAGGGGTGGTTATAGACTTCATGAAATTGTAACATAATTTTTCTGGCATTCAAAAAATAGTATGTGATTTTTCAGACTTTTTCTGTAATTTCATATTTTTGTATTTTTATATGTTTATTTTTAAACCTTTAAAGTTCTCATCTCCAAACTTAAGGAATAAATTATCAAACATTCCTTTTTATCAAGGTTGAAAATTAACTGGTGGAGTACTTATAGGAATTAAAAAGACTGTTATGCAACGTTTCATTTATTAACCCTTTTAGCCCTGAATTTTTTTAGGGGAAAAAATAATTATTTTACTTAAATATTATTTGTAGATGTGATGAGAACTTTCCTGCAAAAATTTAACAGGTTTTGGACATATACCTATAAACTAGGAAGCTATGACAAATACCACCTGTAGGTTCCAAGGAAGAAAATAAAATAAATATTAAAATTTATTTAGTATGGAAAGTTTTAAAACAGTGTTTAGATTTGCTTAAAAAAGTGCAACCTGACATTCTTGGCACTGAATTCTGCACCGTCTTGGACAAGATTCTAACTTGCAGTGCTGTTTATGTCCTTCCTAATGTTCAGGTCAATGTACAATGTCGTCGAATATTATGTCATCAACAGGTACCTTATTTGGTCTATGATGTCTTTTTGGAACTGGCGAATTTCTTGGACTTATGGTCACAGACTTTGGTCTTCCTCTTTTCGGAGCAGTGACATAGTACCCGCTGAACGCTAAACGTTCTGCAATTTTTATGGTAAATTGTAGTAAATCCATAACCGCACGTCTGCTTCTTTGTGTACAATCTCATTTATATTCCAGCTATGCGTTACAAACAACCAAATTGAAATAGTGAAAAATAACTCGCAAAGTTCATTTACGTGAACATAATGTTCGATAAAGTGCAATCAAAAAGTCATTTTTATCAATACTTCTCATGGACATACTATATAGGCGTATAAATGCTGGACGTTTCACCATTCTGTATTCTCTTTTCTTCTCCTATTTTTTAACTTTATCTTGTTCTCTTACTTTAAGGAAGTTTGAAGCTATATTTACAACTTTATTATGGTATTAAAGAACTACAACAATTTTACTGTCTTTTGTAACGAACGAACCGCAACTGACTCGACTAATTTTTTGTAATTCACGTTCTGATTTTAATGGACATTTTTGGAATCTGTTATTTCTTATAGTTCCTCTTGTAAAAATACCTCGTTGTAATAGCCTCTCAACAACAAAAGTGACGTAAAATAATTTGTCCTTAATGGTCAGGAATTCTGTTAGATAAATGAATCACTAGAGCATTTGTGGCTAATTCTTGCGATGTTGGTGGAATAGTAGTCGATTTTTGGTATACAATTGAGCGGTAAACAATACCATAGGCACCGCAAAGTATAAAAACTTTTACTTTCACTTTCCAAGGATTTGGTTCTTGTTCTGCTCTTTATCCAGAATACATCCATTCTCCCTTGTAGGAAGGTCACAACTCCAGGCTGTTGACATGTTGAAGTTTGTTCTTCAGGTCTTTCTACTGGCATTCTCCGTTGGTGGTGTGGATCCTGTAGGGCTTTGCTTCTCGTTGCGGCAGTGGTTCGTGATACTTGCGGTCTAGACATCTGGGATGAAACCGTTCTGGTGATGCGAAGGATGGGGTTTTGTTATAGTTTAAATCACACTATTACAACGTGATTTAAAATAACTCTTCCATCACTTACATGGCTATTACAAACATAAGGTTATTTTCAAAAAAGCAATCAAAAGTTTTCTATTAATTTAACTGAGATGTATACGGCTCTTCAAAGATGTTACTTTACAATTAACATTTGTTACGCAAATAATAACATAAAGTAATACGACAGGAGTAGGCTTTTCAATTAAACCAATAATAATTCTTCCCACGTCGTTTCCCACTCAACTCGAAAAAAGAAATAAAGAAAGAAAGCATTGAAGTATCTAGATTATTTCAGAATATCCGGATTGGAGGTGGAGATAGTCCTTCTTCCGATTAATGAAAATTTCAAATTTGGTGTTTTTTTTTGTAATCGTAAACTTAACGTTAAATTGAAATTGCAGGAAAGTTGCTTTTGGTTATAAAATGTACAATGTGAAATTGTTTAACTTACATTTACACGAGAGCGAAGGCTCTTTTACAATATCCGTGCAACACAATTTTAAAATAAAGGAAAAGTGTGCGAGAGAGATTTATAGACACGTGAATCTGCCTACAACTAGAAAATTAAGAAATGAATGTCTTATTATGTCTTCATCTTCGTCTTTAATAAAACTAGGGTAAAAGAACTGACAACATAACTCGGTTTTCTGCTGTCTAATCCAGCTTTATTTAAGCTTTTTCTAATCGTTCTGGAAGATATACTCGTAAGAAGATTGTGAGCTGCTAAAAATTTTTATCCTACTGACTTTACTACGATAATTTCTTAGTAGGTGACTTTTACACTAAGTTTTCTTCATTATAATTGAGTGTTGAGAATATGGTTTAAGGTCTGTTATGGTTTTGTAAACGCTGCTGTCGTCACCAGCTATCGTAAATTTACAAATTAATCTATGTGTTGCTAAGCTTTCTTTAAAACCTTCAGGATTAATAAATGATTCCATTGAAGAAGACAAGTCAGATTTTTTTATAGCGCTTATGTTCTCAAACATTTTTTGATTTCCTGTTACTATTTTTGACAAAATTCATTCATTTTCTGCTTTGATTGGCCTATTGTTTTAGTTAGATACTGAATTGGTTAAATTTTTCGTATATTATTTAACGTATAAAATAAAAAACGCTCAGAGATCAAAAGTACTTGTAAAATGTGGAATGAGAAAATTCATTCAAAGCTGTTTTCAAGCATAAATAGATTTCACTACCTGACTCACAAATTCAAGATTTACTGCTACCCTTGAAGGTTGTCCGTGCACAGCGGGCGACACAAAAGAGGCAGGCTTTCGAGAAAATGTAGAGTTAGATACTACTAGCGCCCCTATAACGGATTTAGTTTTCGTAACAAAGTACCCCAGACCCTTAATCTGTATTCTTTTTTTATGTAAAGCAGAAGTGTAAAACTTTTTGGATTTTATAGCCTACTATTGCAGCCGTCCGGACAAGGGACTGTAGTTTGTACGATATAATCGTTAAGTCATGATCCGTCACAAACTGCAGTAATATAAGGTATTCTCTTGTCCGTTACGTCACTAGATTCAATCGATGATTTTCTTTTTTTTTTTACCGGCGTCGTACATAAATTCAACAGGAGTTGATTTTTAAAAATCACATAGTTTGTCTTGAATTTTTTGATATTTTTCCAAAGACATACAAGGCATATTCATTGCACTTGTAGTTCGTTCCAAAATGGCTATTTCCAGCACCAATATTAATAATTCCCAACACAAGATTTATCAGCATTGTGGTTAGTTCCAAACAGATTAGACTATATTGCACATATTACTTTAAAAAAAATATGGAATTGCAAGCTCTTTTTATTTCTTTCTGGACCATCATACGGCTTAGATTGCACCTCATGACGTTGTTGTGGTTACCAATTTGTTTCAATGAGTCAATAAGATGCTGGATATCAACAATTCGTGGGCCTTCTAGGTTAAGTTATCTTTCTTCTTTAGTATCACCAGTCTCAACTTTACTTCATAAGCTTCACCTTTATTGGTGGCATCGATCACATTCGAATCTTCGAACAGTCATTTCAGGAGTTATATTCTCAAATTCTACAACAGTACTTGACGATTTTTTATTGCAGAGTCGTTACTTGTATTTGTTTTTATAATTTTTTTTGTTAATGCGTTTTTTTTATATATCTACTCGCATATATTATGGTTTTATTACTTTTTCTATAATCTTTAATTTTTGCCATACTTATCGTTGAGGTTCTGGTCGTATTTGTATTGCGTTCGCCTTCATTTTTGTCATAATCTCAATCGTCGTCCTCTAACATTGCCACAGTTGTTTTGTCTAATTTATTCACTTTCACTCGAATTGAAAAACAAATTTTGGAATCGGAACACAACAGATATCCGTACTTGCTGAGAATGAGGCTAATAATAAATAGGTAAATGTTATGCACAACAGGCAAAAAATTAAGAAAATCAGTTAAGGCTTTTATTACGCATTTTTTAGAATCTACTAATTTAATCGAATAAAACAATTACAAAATATGTTTTGTCTCTCGCTTGCAGCATAACTCAATTCAAGTTAGAGCAGAAACACGCCAACTGCTCAAAACAGAAGATGACCAAAGTAATAGTTTAGGTCGGTAGATAATCGCGATGTGATCTGGCGTTATCGTCGAGAAAAACAAAATCATCTCCAATCTCTTCGCGAAACGGGACCACAATATTGTCAATGATGTTTTCGGCATATGTTGTACCTCTCATATTTGTACGACTGAAAGATAGAGCTTTCTAGGAGCGTTGAAAGATATTCCTCCCCAAACCATAATAGAGCCTCCACGAAAAGGGTTTACCTGTTGGACTTGGTGTGTATGTCTCGGTACTCTACATCTTGCCCATTGACGTGCTCTTAAGACTATCAGAAAATTTGTCAAACCGGGACTCATCTGTAAATATTCGTTGTCAACCCGTTGCATAAGTCGCCGACTGATAAGCCTTACTTCTGATAACTGTTTGCTAACCATTTTTATTGAAATTGCGATGCCTGTAGCCTTTTGAAAACGTTGGTTTAAGTATCGTGTTGTATAAATTGATTGCCTTTGAGCTGTTAAAGCTAAAAAACGATGTTTCCGTGGGGTTTTCTTTCGTGAAGACCAGTTCGTGGTCTTTTTGCTACAGTTCCCATGTCGCGAAATCGTGCCCATGGTCGAGATATCACACTTTGAGACACATTCATGTATCTCAAAGATATCACACTTATGAAAAACATCTTGTTGATGAAGCCCTGACTGTAACATTCTCATAGCCCTATCTGTTTCTGCAGCACTTAGTTTTCGACGCATGTTTGCTTCCACACTAAATTCCTGTAAAAAAACAAATTTTGCGTATTTTTCGCAAATAGAGTTTGGTTACGATAAGCTATCACCTGTTTCAAAAACGTCAAAATAGAATAAATGTAATTAGTGTTCTGTCTCAGCTTGTTTGAATAATTGTAAACACATTACGTTTTTAATAAAAACCGACATTCCGTCTGACTCTGTAAGAGGTGGTTAAGCTTATCACGTTGTTATCACTAAGGGACCACCAATAATAAAATCCGTACTCTAGTGATAGTCACGTTACAATTTATTCATTTATTATAACCTGATGATGGGTTTTTAATTTAATTAAAAACATTTCGGTTAAGATAATTAAATTTATTTACAAAAAAATATTACATATTTACATAATTCTTTCAAAATACAAGTTTTTTTAAGACGTTTGAGGTTGAGCTTGAGGTTGAGGCATTTTAATTAAATTATTTAAGTCTATTTCAACAAAGATCAAAAATCGTTCTCAGGCTTTTGGAGTTAACATTTTAACATTTAACAGTTTAACATTTCGAAACACTTCACTCAGACACTTTTTTTTATAGTCTTTAGATAGACGTGGCTTGCGATTTGTTTTTAGCCCCAGCGCATTGTGCAAAAGATTGAAATTTATTTTTAGCCTTCGTTGGGCTGAGTCAGCCAGCATTTCTTGAATATTATTTTGGAAAACTTGGACGCCTCTCAAGTGAAGAGCAATAGCGCCGATCACATACCGCAAAACATTATGCTTGAGGATGTGCATCTCTAACCCTTTGTATAACGATGGATGCAAAAATATAAACCATAGACGATGCATCCATGGCTTGTATCTTGTTCCGTACATGGCTCTGCGATATTCTTTTACAGCTAGTCTTCTTCGGTGCATCCTTTCTTTTAAGATTTTCTGTTTTCTTCTGTTTTCAAAAAACCGTTGTTTTATTCTGCACCAATGTTGAACGAGTTGTAAGGGTGAGAAATGTTTTGCAATAGACGCAAATCTCTACTTGGCTTTGGTACGTTTATTATAGGGCAAATAAACAGTGTAAATTCTTAATGGTTTCTCAGGTTAGAATCAGAGGGAATATCCCTAACTTTATTGGAGCTGTTTATTAGTAAGAGGAAAAATATCACTTGACAGTGGCGCCTTGTGTTCTCAAAAAGCATGGGGCATTAACATCGACTTATAAATAAGCAAATCACCCGACAACGAATGTGTGTAGGTCAACAATTGGCTGTTGGTTTTTAAAATACCTTGACTTGGTGTGTTTTTAAGACAAGCACGATTGTTGTCGATTTTACGTGCACGGGAAAATGCAACATATAATATATAATATAACATATAAACCCGGTGAAGTGAGTGAATTCAGAAATTCTTAAGGGTAATTTGCAGCTTCAGCTTTATCGGTTACAATGCCATCAATGCTTTTGGTTTCACCATTGATTCATTCAAAAATTATTAAATTAATTTGATGACATTGAGCAATCAATAATTCAATAATTGCTTTATTGATTGGAACGTCATTTTCTTCAAATTGTTCTTCAAAAACTTTATCAATCAGCTCAAGCTATTGATTATACATCTTTGAGGAATTTCAATAAGTTTATGTTGTAATAGTTGTTTAGTTTGTATGACATTATAATTTGAGAATTTTGAATCTGTGAAGTCTCAGATCGTCGATTGTCATGTTTGTGGAATGTTTTGTGAGAATTATTGGACAGACAATGTTGTGAATTTGTACGATTTACTAGATTCGAATCTAGTTATTGCACGTTATCATCAACATCTATTAAAAAGGTATATTTAGGAATTTTGTCTTGATTAAGAGGCACAATACCAGTTGCTTTAAAAGCAGAAACAGCATTTTGCATTGTGGCTGCTTTAATCCAAGTACCACCCAATAATTTTCCAAATACTATTCTATTAAGTTTTCTGGACGAGTTTATTTTTATAAACTTATTGCATTGTGAGTAGTAATGAGTCGTGGATTTTGCAATGTCTTTTTCCATTTCTCAGGATGGTGAACGGTGGTCGTTTTTGTCTTGTGTTTAGTAAGGGGAAAATCTCTGTCACATGGTGGAAAGTTATGAAAACTTAATAAAAACCTTTTCCACTGATGTAAAATATCACATGGTGACGAAATACTGGTATCAAGCATTATTAAGCCAGTTGTTATTAAGTCCTACGCTTCTATCCGACCATACAATAAATTTTCTTTCTGTATTATTGAGCGGTTGAAAATTTATAGAGATGTTTCAGTATACAAGACGTTATTTCAGAAGCAAATAAAAGCAAAAGTTTTATTGGTTTCCATGTTATGTATTGTTTGATTATTACACGAATATTGGCGATGATAAAATTTATTAGAATGTTTAAGCGTCGTACAGAAAAGTATCTGCTAATGATCTGTATATAAAACCACGATGTTCGGATTATTTTTGGCGCGAGCTCTACCCTTTGAAGTAAAGCAAGTTTTCTCTGCTGTTGTTTGAAGCAAATTATTACTTTCTATTAATATATTTTGATTTTTTTATTTAGATTAAGCGCATATAAGTTGAGTAAACATTTGTCACATAGAGTGCAAGTGTCAGTTCTAGGTGAACCAAACCTTAGGTTAAAAAATGTTTTTGTAAGTGTTTTTACTGCAATGAAGATTAGAAAATTTATTCTTAAAGAGTAAGTACATTTTATGGATAGATAATTCAGGATTCAAAATAAATTTCTGAGTGTTGTTTCTACAATAGTAACTAACTTTCTTTTTCGGATTTTTTTTACAAGTGTTAGCTGAAACCTCAAATAAAACCGATAAGACACAATATGTCATATCTAACTTTCATTTCATTAAAGTTAGAAATACTCGGTTAAACATAAACAGGCGATGAACGCATAGAAATACCAGTCAAGGATACAAGAGAATTTTGTATCAATTTGGTTTCTGAGGATATTTTTTTGTTTGTTATTTTTAACTTTGGTTTTCCTGACACCGGAGTAGTTAGAGTTTTCTGGGCTAATTTTGTGTCTCGGATTTTTTTTACAGTTGCATCACACATTTCAATAGCATAAAAATGCATGGTTGTTGGTTGTTATTTTATGCCGGCTGTGCAATATCTAAAACAATAACTGATGGTTTCTTGCGTATCTCTTGCAGCCAATTTGAAACATTAATTTTTAATATGTAAATGGTAAATCGACAGAATTTTTGGTAGATTTGAAAGTCAGTTGTGTACTTTCAATAAAATGGTTTATATCTCCTGCGTGCAGAACAATCTACCTAAAATTCTCAATTAATTTATTCTAAGACTTTTGCTTTTTCGGTTTGCAAGGATCCTTGCATCTTGGCCAAATCTTCGAACATTAGAAATGATCCATACCCGTTTGAATAAATATATTGTTAATGAAGACATAAGTAGATAAAGGTGTCATGTAACATTTTTTGAAAAAATGACTTTTTCATCTTTTTGACCATCCAAGGCATAGATCCAACTGTCAGCATACTCTGAACTCTATTACTTTATATTTAAAGAATTTAGTAATGCATAAAGGTGTCAAGTCGCACATATATAGAACATTTCGTAGTGGATAAATGTGTCATGTTACAATTTTTTTTACTTAGATTTCGACTTTGATTTTAGAAGGATTGAAAAGCTTATGAGAAGACACCAAACAATTTTAAGTCCAGACCAATATCGAGAAATAATCATAAGTGCCAGTACGAAGAATAGTTTATGTCTTAACATGAAACATTTTTTTTACAATTCAGATGAGCTTCCGGCCAATCTTCGTTTGTATAAAAAATTAAAAAGCACTCTTAATGAAAAAGTAAATTTGAGGGATAATGTGAGGTGGATCAGAGTACAAAAGTTTGGATTTTATTACTATAAAACAAACCTTGATCCGTTCGCACCATTTTTGAAGGTTGATTTGCACAAAAGAGGTTGTCTCTGAGGAAATATTTTTAAATCATCTACAAAAATGTAGAGGTCTTACTATTGAAAAAATGAATAACTTGCGAGAGCAGCTGAAGTTTATTGATCCTAAAATAAATCCTATAAACCCTAAAAAGAAAAGAAAAATCTGTTAGTGGACTGTTAATGTAGTATATTTTACAAGAGTTCCTATAATAAATTTTTTATAAAAGTAACATGTCTTCTTTATTCACATTTTACAACATAACATTTTAGATTTAGCGTTGGTGGATAAAGGTGTCATCTACACATAAATCTAAATTTCCTAATATTATCTTAAAACTTTTAATATCAAAGTACACCATGGAAAATGGTTTTATTTTACATAACTAATGCATTGGTATTCAATAAAATTAATTGACAAATAAAAAAGTTCTAGTTAAAAACACGTATTCATCAATAACTCAAAACTAGGAAAATGTGACATGATACCTTTATCCACGTAAGTCTTTGTTTATTACTTTTGTTTTTGCTTTTGTTTGTATCGCTTATAAAATTGTTTATTTTTCCACTATTTTGTTTGTCTCACTCATATAATAGCCAAGTTGGAAATATTCTGGTGGCGTTGTTGTTGTTTTCTTTCTCGTCAACTAAGACCGTTGTGCAGTGATCATCAGTTGCTTCTTACAAAACAAATTGTTCTTCCTATCGCGTCATCTTCTGGGATGAAAATGCGTTGGGCGAAATTGACAACATGATAGCTTTGAATATCTCATCTTTGGATTTTATTAGACGAGTCATGTTGGACAGTACTTATTCATGAAGTTTTTAAGTCTGACATATTTTGACATTATCTATTAAGGTCCAACACTGTTTTTCTAGTTCTTTGATTTGTAAATATTGGGCTGAACACAAGATCTTGGTCATGTTCGTTATTGTGAAAAATGTGTAGCTGATTTTGAACGAATTATTCGACGTTTTACCGATACGAATGGTTATTAAAGCATTTTATAATCTTTTGGTAATTCACTTAGTGAATCGTGTAATTATATTAGCACGAATTTCTGTTTACCAAAAAAGTTAATGTTAATGATTCTACGAATTTTTATTACACATATACTATACAGACCACGTAAGCCAATCAAATTGTTCTTTTTTTTTGTTGAATATTGTGTTATAATGAGGAAATTGTTTATTAGTCTTATTTCACAAAGTTTCAATTTTCTTTGTTGCTTTCTGGTTCTATTTTGTTGATTTATTAAATTTATTTAACAAACCTAAGACATTATTAATTTTATTGCAGCATTGTATTTGTTAAACATTATCCTTGACAGTTTTCTTAAGAATACTGACACATTCGGTTTGAATTCGTACCCAATTTTAAATTTTTCGATTGGATGAGTATATTCCCATATGAGTGAAGATCTACGTGGTTGTGCCATAAGTTCTGTCTCTAATATGAAGTGCTTTATTTTATAATAAAAACATAACAGAAAAACATTAATTTACTTGAAATGTCTCCCTGGGTCTTCACACATTTTTTTAGACGTTTCGGCTAATTGTCTATCGCAGCACGCACTACTTCTAGACGTATTAGAACAGCTGACTTTATCAAATTGGCCTTTAGGGAATCAATATTTCGGCGAGGCTGGGGGCAGGCTTTTTCCTCTAAAACGTCCCACAAGCGGTAGTCCAGAGGATTGAGGTCCGGACTTTCAAAAGGCCAATCTTAAATTTAGTTCCAACCAATGTTGTGTTGTTTTCGCTTTGTGATGTGGTGCTGAATCTTGTTTGAAGACCCAGTTTTTACCAGTAAATAATTTACCAGTATTAGTGAGAGGCTTAACAACCTTCTCTAAAACGTCTTATTGATAATTAGCTGCTCGAGTTTCTACGCCTTGTTCACAAAAATGCAGTTGGATTACCCTCTCATATGACCCCCCCCAATTCATCACTGAAACTGGATGGTGTCTTTTCTTTCCACTTTTGAAATCTTGTTACTAGTTTCTCTAGAGTTGTGAGCATACACCCTGTCATTTTGTGTCATTTTGACGATTAATTTTTTTCTCAATCGTAAATTTTTTTTTGTTCGAAAAGAGGATTTTTCGGTGTCTGCCATTTGCGTGCTGCTGCAACATTCCTTTGGCTCTTGTAGCTCTGATTTCATCATTCCATCGTTTTTGTACAAGATATTTGCAACTGGCACAATTGACATTTCAACTTAAGATTTCCCGCGCTGTTATTTGTTGTTAAATCAGCTGGAAGTGTGATTAAAGTGTGTGGCTAGTGAATTTTCGCAATTTTTTAGAGATTTGTAAAGGTATTTACAATATTTTTGAAGCAATATTTTCAAGAAGCAATATTTTATTTAATATGACAATATTTTTTTTTTAGAAAGTTAAGGTGTGACTCTGGCAACTATTTTCAGTTATTTAAACGCCACATAATTACTTGTGGTCTTAAATATCGTTTAAGGAAGCCCCCTTAAAAATACAATATGCTAAATTTGTATTAACAGGTACGCGTATAGTTTGCCTGGTGTTGCAAAGTCATTATCGGTAAAATGTTTTTAACAAACTCCCATATTTTTGGTAACGGGTTTTCTCATTCTTAACTTTGTTTCCCAAACTTTCTTTCTATTTATGTATGATGATATACCCAAGTCATTAACGTAATTAATTTTTTGACCATCGATTAGAAAGTGATGGAAAGTTAGTTTCGGGTTGTTTTTATAAACAGAATTACAACCATACACACAGCAGTTTGCCCGGCTGCTCATCTCCATTTTATTCTAATAAGCACTGATCGGTGGAATTACAGTTTTTTTATTTTTCAGCTTTTTATTAATTTTCAGGTGCAGTCACCACCATTATTTATGTTGTCAAGTTTTCTTGTTTAATTGTCATTTTTAATTTTCTCAAGTTTTTTTTTAAAAAGTTCGTGTAATTCGATTTTGTTCTTGTTTGGTAAGTGGATCTATTTTTCGTTGAAACTGCTTACGCAATTTGCTTTTTTCTTTCAGGAATTGGACTATTTTTTTTGGTGTTTCAAAGTCAGTGCTTTTTTAATTTTTTATTTGGCTTTTTTAGGAGAGGGATGAATTTCTTTTAACAAAACTTTTCACTGTTTTGTCTATTTGAGTTGGCGATTTTATTTCGGATTTGACCATTTCGTTTAGTCCCTCTCAAAACTTTTCATAATTTGTGTATGTTTTTGGGATCTTGCTGTTTTCAAGACATGTTTCTTTTATTGTTATTAAGACTGGAATGTGATCAGAACTTGTATATGCAGTTGATGTTATGTTTTTTATGCAGTTTTTCACCAGCATTATGTCGATTGTTTTTGTGTTGAAGTTATAACATTTTAATTGTTGATGATTTATTAAACCGGTTGAATTGATTATTTTTTAAAAAATTCAGCAAAATTAACTTTGCCTCCCAACACCGACTTGATTTGTTTCACCCAAAAATGCTACTATTATATATAAAAAAATAACACAAATTATGCTTCGAAGAACAAATAAATGGGCGAATATTAACTATTTTCGCAACATTTCATTTAAAATTTTAGGCAAATTTAGCATCATTATTATTGATTGCAAATTCGGGGATAACATAGAACATTCTTGACATGCATTGTGAGGTGACGTGATACATGTTGCACATTTACATTTGCATTGAAAAATGCAATGTGTAAGGCGTTGATGATGCCAGTGGAAGTCACTCTCGGAGGGGAAAAGGTTTGTTTGGTTATGGACGATATTTCTAGTGCATTCAATGCCATCGCATCATTGGTATACTTCTTAACTTTGTTTCTTGGAAGTGAGTATTTACAATAAGATTAGGACTTAAGAGTCTCCGGTAACATACAGATAGCTGCCAGGATGAATTAATGTTGAATTGGTCAATGATTTGGCATCTATTATTTCTAATGGAAAATTACCATCAGAGGGCAGCAAAAGTGTTTTACAAAAGCTACAACCCCTATATGTTTTCAACATTTTTTACCAATATATCCAGCTAAATATGCCAATGTTCTTTTGGCTGTACCTCAATGTCAGAAACAGCGTCATGTTCATCAGCATCTAGTTCAGATGTACCGGCAATTCGTTTGCCCGTTAAAAAGCAACGAAAGTTGTCTAGAGCTGCAGTAGATGTAACCGCTTCACAATTTGCGTCTGAGGAGTATCAAGAAAAAAAAATGTTTACGAGTAATGCTTTGAATCCACTTATAAAGTGCGTTAAATCTGCAGACGTGTGGTAAAGCGCATAACTTCGAAGACTGTTAAAAAAAATTTTAGTCCTAGTTTATGGTGCGTGGTAATATATATGCTACTTTCCCTAACAATTTATGTTTTAAACATATAAATTCTTTTAGGGTTTTTATTAAATTTGGGATAGAAGTTATTTTTATTTTCTCGGTTCCATATTCATAATAGACTGTTGACAGAATCTAGATGGCTTTCCGCCAAAATTCTTCATGTCCTGGGGTTTCTGTAATGCAATCTTTTCAATGGCTTACCAAACGGGGCTTTTTTTGTATTTTTATTTACACTGTCAAACAGTTCATCTAATAATAAAATGAAATCTGAAGTTCCTCTGCCTTTTGTGGAATGATGTATTCATTTTTCGTATCTTAAAAAATATATATATATATATTTGAAAATAATTAAATGAAATACATACCCCATTTGTCCAAACGTTTCAACAATCCACAAACAATGTGACTGAACGCTTGAGTTATAACCGAAATATTATTTTGTTTATTTTATTTAAATAAATATGGCTGTTTGTTAATTTTGGGCATAACCTTATTGAATTTAAAATTTTTGTTTATCAATAACTCGGTAACCATGGAGAAAATGCAAAATTTTTATTCTTACGATTTAATTTGGTTTAGCCCACCGATTTATATTCTGAAAGGACGGGCGTCAATTTTGGGACATCCTGTTTGAGTCTTATTTTTTGACACTCTTCAATCAAATCTACAATTAATGTCTTTAGGAATGGGACCCTGACAGAAAGTGAAACAAACAGCTTGTTTCCACTGTGTGTGAATCTTCTTCGACATGTAAAACATTTGCATGGTTTGCAATAAGAGGAATCACTTTGTTTCCATAATCTTTTAATTTCCCAATGCTTCCACTTCTCCTGGTATATGACAGAGATGTTATGGCATTTTATCAAACATTATGGCACAAAGACGGTCATTTTTTGAAAGATTTCTTACTGTTGCTTCCAAACTTTTAAATATCTGTATGATGATTCTAGCACCATACGGAATAGCATTTAACTGATTAGTTAACATGTGATAAGGATAACGGAGGATGGAGTATGAAAAGAAAAATTGCACTTGTAAATTCTCAGCTTCTTCAGGACTTTATTACTCAGTTATTCAGAGACTAACACAGTTGAAACATTTGAACAATTTGAATAACTGAGTAATAAAGTCCTGAAGAAGCTGAGAAAAATCAGCGAAACGTCGACTAATTTACAAGTGCAATTTTTCTTTTCATAGTTCATCCTCCGTTATCCTTATCACATATTGAATATTTCTGGACGTTGAAATAACCCTAAACATGATTAGTTAACGTTTTCTGCGATGGTAGACATTTTTTTTAGACAGAAGTTTCTAAGCTTTGCCACTAGATATTTCTCCTACAATGTATATCGTCTAGCATGACGCTTTAATTTTTGGGATCTAATCTGAAACATAATGAACATATATGTATGTTGGGCTTATTGACCCTTTCTATTAAATTAGAAAAAAAAATCCGCACTGGCGTTACTAAGTCGTTCTTTAAGGCTTTTAATTTTACACTGCTAGTGCAGTTGTTTTGTTAACCTGTCGCTCTACCATTTTGTAAATTTTTTTTCACTTTGGTGTAAGATGTGTCTGTCTCATCACGTTCGCTTTGTGCAAAAAGTCTTTTCTCTTCGATGAATCTATAAACAAATATACCTACACATAAATACATTGAACATTAATCAATGTCATCTATTTTTACCTATAGTCAGAGACGTCACTTTTCTCTTTGAGTGCTATCTTATGAACTCTGAAGTATTTGCCTCTACTTCTCTTATTGGTGTATTATTAGAGTTAGCACAAACTCGCCGCAAACGTAAACGTATTACGTATCCGTTAGACCATTCGGATATATGTATACGAAGATAGGGAGTTAAACCGAATTAGTTAAGACTGTATAACTTGGGGTTTTGCGTTTAACGAGTGTGCGTTAAAGTGACACACACTGAGAATAGCAATAATCATAAGAGTACCTAACCTAACACTGACAGTGTATTGCTGACAACGGATAAAGAAATGAAAAAGTCAGTTCTTGCTAGTCCTATCTACTTGTTTGCATTGTAAACACACTCCTAACCTACTTTCTGTCGCTACGCTAGATACGCTCAACGCAACTGTCCTTCCGTAGCGAATCGTTTCTTACGGCTGTTTATTAGAGAGTTAGCACCAACTCGCCGTAAACGTAAACGTATTACGTATCCGTTGGACCATTCGGATATATGTATACGAAGATAGGGAGTTAAACCGAATTAGTTAGCACTGTATAACGTAGGGTTTTGCGTTTAACGAGTGTGCGTTAAAGTGACACAACACTGACAATAGCAATAATAATAAGAGAACCTAACCTAACGCTAACAGTGTGTTGCTAACAACGAATAAAAAAAATAAAAAGTCAGTTCTTGCTAGTAAGTGTAGAATACACGCCTTGTAAAACACTCCTAATCTCACTTTCTGTCGCTACGCTAGATACGCTCAACGCAACTGTCCTTCCGTAGCGAATCGTTTCTTACGGCTGTTTATTCTCAGGGTCATACGTATTCACACAAAGATACGTAAAATGGGCGGAGTCTAACGTATTTCGCTACGGATACGTTGTACGGCTAAGGTTAAACGCCGCAGTGCTAACTCTCTATTCTGCGAAATGTGTAATGCACTTTGAGTTCCATTCACTACGTGTGTTACTTGTCATTTTATCGTCCTTGTATTTCGAGGTTATCTTATAAGTGGAAACTAGTTAATTAGGACAGGAACAATACAAACAATTTTCGTTTAACGCAACGTTTCGATCTTATATTTGGTCTTCTCTAGGCGTAAACTCATGGGTGGCATGTGGAAGGCATTTGGTTACTGAATTTAAACTTTTCTTTTGTGATTACTGCTTGTAATCTGCATTGTATTGTTTTCCTAGCTATTTTGCCTTTGGGGATAAATGGTATTCCCATTTTGTAAATTAAATTATGATTTAAATTGATTTCTTCCATCCACTTATGGCAACCAACACAAAACACTCAATCATATAACAGAGGGCTCACTAAGCGACTCCCCCAGTGGTTCTTGACAAAACATTACCAGTTGCTTTACCGTGCAAGTCACTCGCCCAGCTTGGTGAGGTCCAAACGAAAATAAAAATATATGTAAATCCAAACCACATGATGTTTATTGATTCAACCTGGGTTTTTCAAGAAAGTAAAAGAAAAAACTAAAGTGGCTTTTATTTATTAATTTAGGCTGGATACAATTATTGTAATGTTTAGTTTTTTAATGTTTAACTCTTTTCGACGATTTTTGTGATAAAAATTTGTCTTTGGACGTTTTTTTATTGATTTCTATATTTGATGGACCATCTATGTTGGCGGTTAATCTTGTGGAAAATTGGCTTTTCACTCTAATAGTAGTGAAAATTATGCCTATTTATTAAGCCATTATGATGAAACGTAGCCTCTACCGTCTTCTGCCAACTTATCCGAAATAAAATTGTAAAAATTAATTTTTCTAGGATAATAATCAGTGTCAAGTAGTTCTTGATGTAACTGCATGTGGTTATAATCCTCCTGCTAATATCCCAGTGCTTTTCAAGATAGCGCTGACTTACATGTGGGTTTTCTACTAGAGATCCAATAACTCTAAATTTATTTTTATTTGTAACGGTTTATTTTTTTCTTTTTTTTCGCTTGCATATAAAAGTCTGTAGCAGCTTCTCACAGGTTCTAAGGTTTAGATGCTTAGAGGTAGCCCCGGGTACTTTTGAGCATAAGCTCTGGATGCTAATAGACAATTTTCTTCGCGTTCCTTAATAATAAGTAATGATGTTGTTTTGTAAAGTGTAATCAGTCATATTGAACGATTTAAAAAACATCTTTACGGTGTATTATTTTTGTAACACTTTCTAGAAAATATTTTTAAAATATGCTCCCTAAGGGATCTACGAGTACATTCTTTTACTAGAGCGGACCGAGACGGTCTTATTGCCCTTACGCTGTAGTTATATGGAGTACATCCGAGGTGTCGGTAATGCCATAGTAATTTGGTTTTGCCGAGCTTAGGAGTCTTGAATTTTTGTTGCCATTGGTGATATATTGAAACAATTTTTGACCGTTTGGTTTTTGGTGCTTACTATGCACTACGTTTACAATTTAAGTCGCCAGCAATAATTATCGATTTGTTATTGTTTTGCGATAATTGCTCACATTGTCCGAGTGAGGTTTTGACGGTTTATTGGTGGAACATGACTGCTCTTTTCAGGTTTTAAGTGATTTCAGTTTTAGCGAGATTTGGTTTTGTGATTTCGTGATAAATGCTTGATTTAATGAAATTAGCCGGGACTTCCCAGGCTAAATTACCTAGGCGCTTAATTATCACCTTATAGAATGTAGGTAAAATAAAAAAGCACTACACACAAAAACGCGATTAAATCTAATTTTTGTTTCTGCGTTAAAATATAAATAATTACCAAAAAAAAAAACAAAAAAACAAGTTAAAACATATTTTTTTCTCCAAATATCTCAAAGACTTTATTTAAGTCTTCTGTTATTATGTGGTTAAGGTTGGTTAGCAGCTGTACTCCAGCAGGGTAAGGCATAAGTTAGTATGGGCCGTATTGTTGATCAGCTTTTTATTATTGAGGGTTACTTTACTTTTACGGCAGAGTAAGAGAAAGAAACTTTTTAGGGCTTTTTTAGCTTTATTTGAAGAGTTTAAAAGATTTGTAATTTATATGTAAGTCTTGGGTCAAGCATTAGTTCTAAGTATTTTGCTTGTTTTGTCCATTGTATCTTCTCGTTGTTAATACTGATGTTGGTAATAAGGATTAGAGTTTTTTTTAAGTGTGAAGAGGATTTTGGATGAGTTTTGGAAGAATTTATTAAAATACACCATTTTTGATTGTAGTTGATTAAAATGTCTGTATGTTGTTGTAGTCTGTCCGTAATAAGTTTGGGTCATTCGAATGTGGTTAGCACTGCCGGATCGTCAGCGTAGAGGGCGAGTTTTGTTTTGGGGTCTTTGCGAATGTCACATGTAAAGATGTTATATACGAGGGCCGTCTGATAAGTCCGCGGCCTAAGGTACTTAATAAATGAAAAGTATAGTTTTATATTTTTTAATGTAACCCCCTTTAATAAAAATACTTTTTTCATATCGTGTATATAAGGTCTTTATGCCACTGAAAAAATATTTTTTTGTTTTTTCTGCAAAATGGATTTCTATGGCCGCCTTCATCTCTTTGTCGCCTGAGAATCTTCATCCCCGCAACTCAACTGGCAGAGTAGGATATTTTGCCGCTTCTGTTACAGTCAGGGGATGAGTGTTTGAGAGCAGTTTGGACATGCCGTTTTTTGAAGTGGAAAAGGTCAAAATGGAGATTTTCGAAGGGGATTTTGGCAAAATGACTTGTCGGGCTGATACAAAGGGCTTACGGTCGACTCTCTCTACGTCAGAATTTTCTGGGTCGTGCTCTTTGTCAAGGATTTTGACGGGTACTACTGTAGTTTTGGGCATAATTCCGTCTTTTTTCAGAAATTTGGGGCAATTACGGGTCTAGGCAGAGTGACGGGTTGGTGCACGTGGCGCAGGTTAGTTTGTTGAGACGCTGCGAAAAGAGTGTTCGAATTTCTTGTCATTTCCTTTTTGTGTTTCTGTTTTTTTAGGGGTTTACTTTGGTAACAATGTTCGTATATTAGCTATAATAATAATAATGTTTATTTACGGTACCAGATCCTCTACATTTACAATAAATTGATAATTAATTGATAAATGCGGAATTCTTAGGTTGATAAATTCTAGGAAGTGAACCAGGTGGTTTGATGGCTTTGATAATTGTTTAAACAAAAAAATTTTGAAACGTTGAATGAGAAGGTTTTTATTCGTCGTTCAAGTGTGTGATGAAAGCCAAAAGTTTTGTTGCCAATTCCTTGGCGTTTTTGGCTGTGGCTATTAAGATGGCGAGCTTTTGTCTTTGTGCAGCAAACTTTGTAGTTGGGGGCGGTAGACCTGAGGGCAATGGTCTTGGGGGCTTTGCCCTTGGGTTCGCTATTTGTCTTGGTAGGTGTCGTTTTTCGTGGTGATAGGAAATGAGTGCATCCTCTGAAGTTTTCTGTGTGGGGGACCTCACAGTATGCGCACTTCGCTGGAGCTTCTTTCGTTTTTTTTTGCACGAGTTTGTCGACTGCTCTTCTTCGCACTTGACACATCTGTGCCCTGCTCTGCAGTTTTTCTGGGTGGGGTGAAATTTCTGGCATCTGTGGCATTGTTATGCCACGCCAGCTTTTCTTGGCTTTTCAGCCTTCACTTGCAGACTGCAAAGCGTTTATACCTGGAATGTTTTCTCACCCTGGCTGGAAGGCTGGTGTAAAGATAAGTGGAAGTGGCTGCTTCCGGCCGAATAAGTGCATTCGGGTGCACTGAATGGGGGCGAAGCCCTGTGCTGCAACTTTCTTGGCTGAGAACTAGACGAGTATTTTTCTGATGACGATTCTGATGTTTAGTTCTTCTGGGAGTATGAAAGTGTGGAAGGAAATTTTCTCTGTTTTTATGAACCTCGTGAAAGGTCTGAAATCCTGTGCAGTAGTCGGCTGAATTTTGATCATGTCACTTACGACTCTTTGCTTTTGTGAATCCATTCCTATTGAGTTGGCAATCGAGGAGACCCTGGGCCACGACTTTATAAAATAATAAAAAATGACGTTAATAGCGGCCTGCCAATTTCGATGAATTCCAATTGTTATCGTGATTCCGGAGAAACGCCACTTTCTGCCGTATTGGCGCTGTGCACTGTTGCACTATTTCTATATACACTGCACTTCTCTGGGCTGAATTGTCAACTTAAGGTTAAAACAATGAGGTTATGTCGAAGTCGAACCATCGGTCTAAGCAAAAAAAAAAATTGTATTTTGGTACATACAACACTTGTTCGCACCTAGATTTAACATTAATACGACACGTGTAATTCGTTAATTAGTTACAGTGCATGGTCATAGCATGGTAGGGTACAGATCGTGGGATCGTGCAGATGCTTGTATTAACGTGCTGTTGCCTTATGCTTATGGGCAAACCATTGAGCTGATTGCTTTTCAACAATGTGATTTTAAAGAACCATAGGTAAATAGTTAAAGTTGTGTGGTCCAAACATTTGGACTACTACTGAATTATGCTGAAGCTATAACAAAAAAAGTTTTAATTAATACATACCGGAAAAATTGTTGGTACAGCTCCTTTTTTTAATACTCGTTTACCAGAAGGTAGTTCTCTGTAGCAGTCATCTTCAAAATGCAAATTGCACAAGCGGGAATTTTCGCGTAGGTGTGCATTTTCTAGATTTTTTATAAAATATTGGGCCTTTTTGTATGAAAATTTTTATATCGTTACCACAGAAACGATTAATATTTTTTATCCACTCATTTCTCTGTGTAATATTGGACGGCATTTCATAAAATGATTTTTGGTCAAGAAAATTATGGCACTCCGGTAGAGAGCATCTGTGTATTCGCGACATGATGACTAAAATAAAGCAATATACGAAGTAAGTAATACTTTTTAGCAGCTAAAACCCTTTTAGTTACTTACAAGGCCCCTGTGGCGACCAATAAGATATGTAGAGAAGATAAATGGATTTTAAATAAACAAGAAGAGTTGTAACTAAAAAACTTAAAACAAACAATAACTAACTGCAACTTACAAAGAAAACAACTAACAAATCTTATATAATGCAAAAAATTAAATACAAAATTTGAATTAGTTCATATTTGATAGTTGTCACGGTGGATATCCATAGATAAGATGTATATGCAGAATACGTGTATCGTCAAGCAGCGCCAAGCGGAGAATCACTGTAAGCTCGCCACGCGGCAGGCTTTATATGACGCCTTTTATCGAGAAGGTTATGCCTTGGGCTATTGTCCTGCATCGCGCAACCAAAACTCGATCGTTTTTACGATAAGAGAATTATACTAGAATTCACCAATGTTTTTGTTACGTCATCAGTTCTTCAACTAATCACAGACATTTTTGTTTTATGTCGTTCTCTGTTTCACTCACACTATTTTAGTACGCCAGAATGAAAACGTATGTCTTCCATTTCTGCAACAATCTGCGCGTTGCGCCGCGCATCCGCTCTCTCACTCTGCCTTGCGTTGTTGCAGTTGTCAGAGAGAAACAGTAATAATAATATTTGATGCAGTAGTTTAACAGATGCCATGTTTTCTCCAAAGGCATACGCTATGGGTTACGGGTAAGAGGTAAGGTTCATTTTATTGTACCTAGTTTTATAATATTTTTATATAAATCTATTAAAAATTTTATATTTTGTTGATACATGTTTTATTATTAAAATAGTAATACTTAATTTTAATGTTTATTAAGAGAAAAAGTGCTTAATGAAAATACCTGGAAAACGTTTGGACCAATTTTCTCGTGGCTTGGTGCAGAAATTAGCTGCGTACTTTAGTTAAGAATTAGCTAATGGTGATCTACTTCTGTCATTAAATTGGGCTTAGGAGGTAAATATTAAGTATCTATTTAAGACGTTTTATTTTTATTTTTTCAAAAATAACCTCAAATTACTATGATGACAGTATGTGGCAAATGCGTTGAACATTTCATTGGGAACGGTGAGAAATGTTTTTTAAATATAATTTGGCTGCTTTGGGTCTTAATAGATGTTTTCTTTAATTTTATATTTTTTGTTGATATCGCAAGTCTAGGGGATCCTCCTGACAGTGGCCAGTGTTACAGCTGACATCCCTTAGAAACGAGACGCCATTGCCCCAAACGCCACATTTACTTGATTCGTACTTCTAAAAGTGATGACGTAACGACAAACATTCGTCAATAATACTATAACAGCTTTCGTGAAGGAAAAACACATTTCCGTTTGTAAACTCAGTCTTAAAATAGACTGCGAATTAACGGATTGTGTTTGGCTCGCTGTGTAACACTGCACTCTTCTGTTTATAGACACACACTAAAAAATGTGTGAATTAGCAGAATAAATAGTGAGAACACAAAATTTCTCAATAAAACAGTTCTGTTTATAGACCAGTGTCGCAAAATACTTGAATTAACAGAACACGTGAAATTATTAAAGAAAATACCTGATTTCGTTGGTGGCTTTCTTTTTTGGTGGCTTGGCGTCGTTTGGCGTCCGAACACTTCAACCTGTCGACTGGAACGGACTGGTTTTGGTTGTTCAAATCACATCAAATACGTTTATTCATTAATAAATATGTAATTACATGATTAATTTGGTTGTAGCCTTTAACACAAATCCACGGAGACTGTTGGCTTTTGGTTTCTGCAGGCAATGGTTTGAGTTTTTGAGGCTGAATTATATTTATAAGCGTTTCTCACTGGTGGGAGCCATTGGGAACGCATGCAGTGCATGGGCGGACCCTCTGAGTGTAGTTTCGACAACTCTATTTTTGAATTACAACCAGCTTGCGATTTTTTGGGCATGTTTATTTCCTATTATTACCAAAATACTTTAAATACGTGATTAAAAATACAATAAATGGTATACGAAAACAAAATATCTATTTACATATTTGCAAGGAGATTAGGTTTATTTTTCGGTAACATTTATATGATTTATAAAATTCGTTCTCCGTTGGTCTGCGGGTTTGCACTCAATAAAATCAATTATTATTGCTGCTCACTTCTTGGATATTTCAGTTTTTATGCCTATAAGTGTATTTATTGCTTGTTCTGGTGTAGACAGGTCTGTTTATTTGCTGTTTTTTCTGTTATTTTTTCTCTTCTCATCGACATTTGGGTGGTGTTTTTCTTAATTTTGTAAAATGATTTACAATTTTTTTGTATTTGAACTCTTGCCACTTCGATGTGTCTAATGTTGGATTTGGCGGCTATAAACCAGCATGGGGTTCTATAGGTTAGCGCTGGTCTTATCACGGAAGTGTATGGGAGTCTTTTGTTAGATAAGCTCATATTCTTTTTAGAGTTTAAGTGAGTGTAGAGTTGCTCGAGGAGGCCTATTTTTTTTGCAGATTTCGATGAGGTGTTTAATGAACGTGAGATTGTTGTCTAGGGTCATGCTAAGGTATTTAACACCGTTGGGCCAGTTTATCGTTGTACTGTTAATTTCTATTTGTGATTGGGGGTAAATGTAATTTTTATCTGTAAAGATGATGCTTTGTGTTTTCGTAGGATTTATTTTCATTCGCTATGTTGAATAGTACTTACAAGCAAGTCTATATGATCTTGTAGGTTTTTGGTCAAAAGTTTGTAAAAAAGTGGGCGAAGGAACCCCCTACTTGCGGTATGCTTGATCTGCATTTTCTTGTATCGAGAACATGTTGTTGTGTTTACCTTGAACTGTTCTATTATTTAAAGAGAATATGATGAGTTTTATGAGTCTGAAATTTACTTTGGATTTACATTTAAGCTGGGCGATGGAGTCGATATAGAGATGATATGGGGGTTTTACCGCTCGCCGTAACTGAAATTTTTAAATCTGTAAAAGACATTTTTTTATTTGATGTTAATATGAATGTTTTTTTTTATGGAACTGTACTAAAAGGGACTATACAATTTACTAGCGGGGCGAAGTAGAGAACAGTGTGTTCTGGATATTAGGGAAGACCCAAGAAAAGTTGTCCTGGTCTAACACGAATTCCAGTTGACGACACAAAAACTGCTTTTGAAGCACTAGTGCGGAGGCCAGCACTCGAGCTACGGGGGCTACTAATATGAACGCACAAAGTTTTAGAAGTCATGCTATTTTCGTCATGAATATGACTTAAGGGTAGGGGTAAAAAGATATTTAAATATTTTTTATTTATTTATTTGATTATTTTTATTTCGAAAAGACTGCCAAATCTTATTTGGTTGATCTTATGGGTTCAGAGAGGCAAAAAATGACAGGGTTTCTTAGTATTACATTTAAAGAGGGTGTGAATATAAAGGGTGCGAATTCAAAATAAACCAATTAATAATCAAGATTTTAAAGTTTATCTAAAGGCATCGGACCAGAACTCCGAGTGCACAGAGTTCCCAACAGTCGCTGAACCAAATACCAACTGTACCTCGCTACCAAAATGATTCTACAAAAAACAATATCTCGATTGTGTTGCCACACAGCGGATTGTTTGACCAAGTTTACAGGTTTTCTGTTTGTAGAGGGAAAAGCAGCCTACAACTCGTAGAGATTGAGGATACAGTTCCATTTTCAATATACAGGACGAGACAGACTAAAAGAGGAAGAAGTCACATATAACGTTACTGACTTAAGTCCAGACCCCGCTCTCGTAACAACTCAACCGCCTCCACCAGGCAGAGAATTAGTCTAAATCGAGAGAAACAAAAAAAAAAGTTTGTCGAAATGATTGTGACCACGACAATTTCGAGAACTAAACTAACAAAACAAAACTCGAAAATCCAAACACCCCAGCATTTGGAATTTGTTTGCGATTGGGGGATTATAATCTTCGGGGACTGAGTTTTTAATTTTTTTGCTATTTTTCTTGCATTTATGAATTCGTTTTCGTTTTTATGAGTACTGAAAATGTTGTCATGGATATTAGTAGAATACTCATCATTTTAATGCATATCATGGCTGAAATCGAGGGAATTATCCTCAAAGCTGTCGTTGTCATCGTACATGCTGTTCTATTTGTTTTAATACTACCGAAGTCATTAGGGTTTTTAGCTGTCTCTTGAGAGAGTGTTCAGTTTAATAACAAGATGAATAAGATCATTAGCACTGGTCATGATGAAGAAGTATCTATTTCACTATTTATTTTAGTTATTGGGCTAAGTGTTACTTTTGTTTTTGTTTTGAAATTATTTTTGATTTTTGCTTCACTAACACTTGGTTTATATACGCACATATTACCGCGTGGAAAAGGCCGCCGGAACGGAAGTGAATACGCATGAAGTACATTTGGGAGTGGCAGACAACCTTCTCGTTGGGTGTCTGACAGGGAAATTGTATGTAATGTCACTGCAAAGATTTGAGGTCGTAAATTGGTTATTTTTTGTGGTGTAGAGTTGACTTTTTTTCCATTAAATTTGTGTTGTTCGGCAACAGATCGGTTGCTTTATATTGTTTTTAGTAGGTTTGTGGTCATTCTATTAATGGACCTGCTTTGCAAGTAGATTGTGGCATGGGTGTTGTTGGTTTTTTTTTTTTTTTCTAGCAAGTCTTTAGTGAAGAAATTGTATAAAACTGGACCGAGGACCGACCCTTGCGGAACATCGGCTATTATGTTTTTGGGGATTGATAGTTGTCTATTTATTTATGTGAAAAATGTCTTGTTGCTTAGGTAGGATTTGATAATATCGAAAATTGCCATTGGAATTTCTATTTTTAGTAATTCATATAAAAGTGCCAAACCAACAAAGTTTTAATATGCTGTTGTAAATTTTTCTTTAGATTAAGGGCCGGTTTATAAAGAGTAAATTAAACATTTAATTGCGAATTAAAACTTAATGTCGAATTAAGTTAATGATGTGACGTCACTAATTGCGATTAAACAGCTTTAATTCGAATTAAACTAATTCGAATCGTAAACTAATTAAACTAATCGTAATTGAGTCAATATTTCGCTTTTACAGAAGGTTACTTAACAATTGTGTTAGCTAATTTTATCTGTTTTAAATACAATATTCTTTTTAAATCAACATTTTTAGTCTTTTTTCTTTACAATTTCATAAATTATAATCCATGAAATCCATGATAATCCATGTGTAAATGTCTACTTACAAAAGTAGATGCAGATTTTGTTTTAATTTCTATTACTTTTCTCAAACTCTGTCGGAGTTTTCTGAGAAATACGAGTATGTATATCTATGGATTATAATTATTATTATAATTAGTTTTCTATTTTTATCTCACATATCTACATGTTATATATATAACCTATTATATATGTACTACAAACACTGTCTAAATGTAAATAAATATACCTATATATAATTGTATATACTATAAATTGTATACGTATATATAATTTATTTTGACGTTCTTTTAAACCTATAATTTTAAAAATATATTAAAACATTTTATTGTTATCATCAAAGTCGGAATCAGATTCACTGAAAAAATGCGAATCACTACTGTCACTTTTACCAGATAGGTTATTTATTATTGGTTCAATTTCATCTAAAAAATGTTCCCGTTTCCACCATACTTTTAAAATCTGTTTTCTACACTTCAGGAGTCGCTTGATTTAAACTTTAATCCCACACTATTGAAATCTTTTCATCCGCGAACACTGCTTCTCCTATATGCTTGTTGTAATAGTTTTTACATATTTCTTATACTTTCTCAATGGGGTTAAATTGGCAATGGTAAGGTGGTAAACGAAGTAGGTACTCTGTGTCCTGATTTTAATGCCATTTTATCAATTGCATATGTAGTTTCTTTCTTATGAATTTTAGCAATGGCCAGCAATTCATTTTTCAAAAGTTTATTGGAGAGAGAGATTATTTTAGAGTTTAACCAGTGAGTTATGTCTTCTTTTTTTTAGTCTACATTAAGTTGTTTGTTACTTCATAAAGACTGTTTCTGAAAACAAATTTATCTTTTAAGTAATTAGGAGATAAACTTAGTAAAACTTTATGAGTACATACAGAAAAGTGATATTTAAATAAATTGGTCAGTTTCAACCAGCCAAGCTCATCAATTTTATTTGATATTTTTGATATATTCATATTTACGGAGTCCAAAAACAAATCTACAAGACGTATTTTGTATTTTTTGTAGGCCATTACAACTAGAAATATCTAGGTATGGATAATACACAGTTATTATTTACAACAATTATTTAAAACAGAGAGTACTATTTATTTACAAAGTGGTTTGCCTCTTATAATTAAATTATAAACGAAGAATAAAAATTAATTAATAAAATAACGACTTTTGATGAAAATATTTGACTACAATGTGGAATTTAATGCAATAAGTTACTCTAACGGTGTACAGGCAAAACACCGACAGTTACCCTTCTTAATAACCCGGAGGTTTCAAACAAAATATTTTATAAGAAATAATCAAAGTACTATTTCTTGCAGTGCGGTTAAACAAACCGCCTGTCACATTCAAACCGACAAAACAAATAACAAAAGTAAATTAAGGAAATTATGGTTGCTGACGCTCCACCTGATAGGAATACGGTTATGACCGGGGGGCTTTAGCAATTCTCTAGGCCTCCGTGGTCCGGATCCAGTGGTCTCAATGCAAACCTCAATCACCGAGAAGTAGTCTAACTTCAGGAAAATTTGCAATTCAACGAAAACTAATTTCGGGGAAAACAGTATTCCAAAATAAAAATAAATATTTAAAGATATTTAACTTGAAAACCCATTTTTATTTAAATAAAATTTACCCTATGATGGCGGACGGGGATTTAACCATGTGCTTAACACAACAAGTTTATATAACTCAGAATAGGCCTTAATAATACGAAAACAAACTTTTGCTTTTCAAAACAATTTCTCAAAAATTTAAGCGAAAATGCACACAGAGTTGCACTAATGATTCCAAAAACCAGAACAATTAAATTTATATCGCTACGCGATACACGGCTTCTCTCTTTCCTGACCTCATCATTAAATTTTGTTTGAAAAAAAGTCAAGTTGGTCTGATGTCCCGTTTGTGTGATAGTCCGTTGATTCTTCGGGGGCGATTATTTGCAGATTTAGATTTTCTTATAGAATGTTTCTTAATAGCATTTTTTCTTTGATATTTGTATTTTTATATTTCTAAATTTTATGTTTGCTGTTGAATTCTCCTCCAATGATTTTGGTGATTTGTTTGTTCTTATTAATAATTTTGTTTAGTTTTTTTTTGTTTATCTTGTTATTTGGTGGGTTGTATGCTGCGTATACTTCCATGAATTGTTTTTTTGGTGGTTTTCTAGAGTTGGTAATGGGTGGTGATTTATATTTCTTCAAATAAGAACTGCTGCTGCTCCTCCTGATTCTTCTCCTCTGTCTGTGCGGCAACATTTATAGTTGGATGTATTGAATCTATCAGATTTCTTGAGGTAAGTTTTGAATTGGTCGTATAATGTCTATTTCTTCCATTTTTATGAAATTTTGAAGTACCAGTTTTTTTCTTTTATTCTATTGGCGTTCCAGTTTAAGATTTTTATGTTTGTTATACTCATTTTGTTTGTTTTAATTCTCTAGTAGCGTTAAGATATTAGTTATATGATTGACGAAGTTATTTCTTTGTTGTCCATTCGATTTTGTTTGGATAAATTATGTCATGATGACTGCGAGTTTGGACAAAATTTGTGTTTTTCTATCTTTATTTGTATTGGTTTTTTTTTCTCTTGTTTGAGTGTTGTTTTTTCTGATTGAGTTCTTTTTTTGAATTTCTCTAATTGATGTTGTTTCTGTTTTGTTTATTACTGTCCAGACCGGATTGTCATTTTTGGGTTGTGGTCTTTTTGGTCATTTTTTTGAAATGTTAATGTGTTCTCCGTCACAGTTAGCGCATTTCGGTAGCGTTGTTGTTTTGTCGCAGAGGTGGGTACCATATCCTTCTTCACATTTCATACCTTTATAATCATTATTGCAATGTCATTGTTATGACATGTCCGAATCCTTGACAGCGGTGGCATTGGGTTTGTTCTCATTTTGATCTGAGTGGTATACTCGTATTAATTCTAACTCGAATTGTCATATGACAGCAGATTTATTCTCACTTTTAGCATGAACAATAAATAAACCGTGTAGAAAGCATTAGGGGTTTTGCTAGTTTTTTTTTCAGATCTCATGCCGGAAAACTCATGTCTCATCTCTCATTGAAAAAAGTCAAATGCTAAAGGCTTTTCTAAATTAAAATTAACAACGTAGAGCGAAAGAAAGCAATTATTCTAAACTAACTATGTGCTTTTGTTCACATGGACAATTTTTATTTGCAGGAACGGCTAGGATAAAAACAATCTCTATTTGAGACCTTTTATTCAAATGAAATCTCGAAAAACTGAATATATTCGCATTTTAGTCACATTTGTGGGAATTCACGTTTTTTCTTTATCTGGATGTTTATTATTATATTTTTTACATATCTGTTCGACTTTTCAATTGGTATAAGTCACAACGAGGTATGCCGTCATTTATAAAAACTTAAAAGGCTTTACGTGATTAACCTGTGACAGTAGGCACTAAATTCCGAGATACTTAAAATATGCTCTAGAGATCGCGCTCTATTATTGGAATTACAATTTTTATTGTCTGTTTCAATTAATTCTTTTTTTAAATTCAATAACGTTGAAAACATTGATTTTTGTGAAAGTCTGGAATTTGACGTTTTTTTAGTAATTACCTAAATAAAGAATACGACGGTACGGAATTTGGAGGGTTAGAGAGCCATTGCTATTTCTACCATTGGCATTTCTATGCTCCGTAAATGTGAAATTATTCTGAATTAACCCCACACAATACAAAGCTATGTTGTTTTATAATAAGTAAAGTTAGATTTACTTTACGAAATTTTATTGAAGTTGGAAACACATTCTAAAATCTGCCACGCAGTGGGCAAGACTGTAATTGCTATCGACTACGAATATATCTTGAACAATTTTATTATCTGTCTTTTTCTTTATTTTATAAAGGTTTTATATTTGAGATGCTGTTATGTCTGTGTTATTTTCTTCTTGAAATTGCTAACTTACCGAGGGGCGGGTTGGGCGATTTTAAGAAGAAGCGTGAAATTTTTTTTTGCTGGCTTTTCCATGAAGATTGCTTCGGATTTGAACCTCATATAAGTAGCCAATGCGTCTCTTTTAGTGGGGTGAGTTGGGATGTAACATTGAGAAAATTTCACCTGAAAATTTTAACAATTTGCAAACAGTAGGGTTTTGCATCGGGCGGCTGGATAATAATGGGCGGTTGCAAGGGGACTTTCTTGTTTTTTTGAAGTTTGTATCGAGCTCTTTTATGTAATTCTAAAATTACACGGTGGTCTCACCTTAAATTAAGTAAGCCATCAAAAATTTTAAATTCAATCAATAATGTTAGAAAAAAAAAATTTGTTATACGTTGTTTCTGTAAATGGTTGAGTGTATCGGCAATAATAAATTTGCTCTAATTTACTTTTTCTATGTCAAAAAAAAACAACCCACAAATGGTTATTTTATGTCTAGAAATATTTAAGCACTAATTCACAATACTAAAAACGTTACAAATTAATTTATAATAAAAGTTATCGTTTGTTAGGTACTAACTCAGAATTGTCAACAGATTCAAACATTTACCTTGTATGTTAAAAAAAATAGAAATTATTTATTATACATACATAACTATGATATTATTATTTTCATCTCTACTTATATCAGCACTGTCCTCATTGGGGCAAATAATGATTGCTGTTTTTTTTGGGTCCTCTCCGGGTTTGGGGATGAAAATCACCGTGACGAGTTTCTATTTTTGGTGGAAGTACCTGAAACAAAATGTTACGTTAAAGACACCTTCTAGTACTCCTCGCGAAGCGATGGTTTTTATACCATCGTTTTTGGTAGTTTCGACGTGGTTCAAGTCTGCATCTGCAAGATTGAGTAAGCATTGTCTGCTCAGACTCAATCCAAACATTTCTGCTTTCTCTTCATCGGTGTATACGATCCCGTTTTTGCCATGAACGGGCGGAAGTTGTTTCTGATGAGTTCTGGCTACTTTTCAGACTGAGATGTCGTCGGTGGAGAGTGTTTACAGTTTTTTGTTCTCATTTTGAATTTCTGCAATCAGAGAGTGATTTTTTTATTTTTTTTATCTCAAACAGTTAGCTTGTCTTCAGTCTACAGCAAGTCAACTCCGTTGATTTTTCAGCAAATCCTGTAGATCGTCAGTAGTAAGTGGGCCTCTTCAGCACACAGCACTTTTTAAGGTTTTCGCATTTTTTTGCTTTTCTGTATACCCTTGAAAATCGGGGTGTTTTTTCTTAAAAAGATAGATTTTCCTGACGCCCTAATACAGGACGTCAAGAAAATTGATGTCAAAACAGTATTTATTAACGAACCGGGTTTGTATTTATTAATTAACGAGTTTGAAAAATGGGATTACGGTGGCTTTAAAAACGTGGGTGTTTTCACGATTTTTTCTGCTTTTCTGTTTACTCTTGAAAATCAGGGTGTTTTACCTTAAAAAGTGCTGTGTGCTGAAGGAGCCCACTTACTACTATCGTTTACATCATATAATCATCTAATTTATGTTGATTTGATAACTTGGACTAGGTTTGATGTGGCGGAACTAGAGATGGCCTTTTGGATTTCTGTCTTCATATGTTGAGTCGCTTTTTTGATTTCTTCCTCTAAGTTGATATATGGTATTGGACCGAAGTTTTGCTTCTATCTTTCGCAATAAAATAGGGTATATTTCCCATCATTATTTTCACTGCTGCAAAACCAGCTGTCCGATTCTTCTTCTTTTTTATACGGTGTAGATATGCATCGAAGCATCCATGGTCCGTTAAGATCTGTGACTACCAATAGTCTACTTTACCGTGCTTTCTTCTTGTGCTTTCTACCAGGTGCGGAATAAGCGCTTTGGTCCATTGTTCTTTTTCTTTGTTTTTGTCATGCTTAGGTATCGTCCCTTCTAAAATCTAAAGTTCTGGTGAATCTAAAGCAGCGTCTTTTAGTGACTTCCTGATAAAAATTGCGGTTCTTGCAGCCAATTAGAGCTTAATTACGAAGCCAGCGAAACCAGTTAGCAGAAATGTGTGTTTTTTTGGATCGCTTCTGATCTCAAACACTACTCTGTTTCTAAATCCAGGTTGGAAAAACCCGCAAATTAACAGAACTTGTGAATGACGTCATTTTCTGTTGAATAGGGAAAAAAGCACTGACTCACGCTTGCTTTCCTTGACTGGATCGAAATGTGAATATGCGTTGCTGTGACGCTTTCAGAATTTTCAAGTGAACCCAGTTTTTGGTATAGGATTAGTTTGTTCGAAAACAAAAACTCTATTTGTAAACACAAATCGTGCGGGTCGAGGACGTTTATATTGCCCAACATCACATCATTAAGATACTCGTAACTATAGAGATTTTTGAATTTATTACTATTTGTTATAGTCTTTAAATTATGTTTACATATTAAAGTCTTTATTATGTTTTATAACAAAAATGATAATAGTCTATTGTTGCAGTTTATAACGTTTTAAACTAGAGCTAAACAATACTTCCTTTTACATATCGTTATAAAACCATTAAAGACTGGATACTAACTAAAGTAGGTTAGTATTCCAAGGATCGAAGCTATCGGATGTGTTAAGGTATTGCAGTTATTAGTTAAGGTAGCGAGTTATTACTAGTATCAAAAATAACGAACTATTAATATAGTATAGGTTTGGTTCAACAAAACAAATTCAGAACGTTTTGAAACTGAACTGAGCATGCGAAATAAGATATTGGCTCGCTAAACGCTACTGCGCAGTTCTGAACCGTTTTGAAGTATTGTTTTTTTTTATGTTATGCTTTGGCACAGTCAAGGAAGACTGCTCCTGTTTTGTTGGATTTGTTGAAGCCCTTAATATATATTTGGGGAGTCTGGTTGAACCTATGTCAATTCGACCACGCCTGTAGGGGGTCTGTAAATCCTACCGGTCATTCGACGATGATATTAAATACAAAGGATTAACTTAATAAGAGAGGTACCTAGATAACATTTAGGAAAGATAAAATAGTTACTAAACAGAAAATTTAAGTCTGTGGGACTTGAACCTTGGGAAGGACAAAGTATAATAAAATATCAAGTATCAGGTAAATTAAAACATTTTTATTTTATTTTATTACAGTAAATTATTTTACTGGTCAGGTTATTTTTTCTCTAAATTATTCATTAATTATTACATGTTTATAATTAAAATTTTGATCAACTCATCAATTGATCAATTTCGGCCACACAAACAAATGACTTAAAAATTTCTGCCACCAACTCCTCAACCATTTCAGAAACCGGAAAAATGTCTTAATATTTTATTAGATTTCTTCTGAAATTTTTGACAATGGTATTATGCCGTGTGTTTGGCGCAGTAGCCTTCCATCGGGGAGGATTCGAGTTCGATTACCGGTCCGACCGACCTCGACTTTGGATTTTTCCAGGATTTTCCTCGCGTCCACAGTCATTGTGCGTGGATCTAAAGAGTAAAATGCCGGGTCGGTGCATCTTTTCTCAGTCCTGTTCCTAGGGAAAGGACTGCTTTAGATCGAGTTACATGACCGGCACAGCTCTATCGCTCTCACAGGTAAAAGTGGTCGTTACCGGCACAGCACTGGGCATACATAAATTTCCCAGACAAACCGATTACGAAGAAGTATACGAATGAAAATCTATATAAGTGTGTTGAATGTGGGAAAAAATGCTACACCCGACAAGGTATAATTTATAATATGAATAATTCTACGAGTAAAATAAAAATAAAAAAGTAATAATTAATTTTTAATTATTAATATGTGATTAATAATAAAGAATCATGTGGGGAAAACGGTCTAACCACGTTCAGACGAGCAGATTTTTTTAATAAATAATCTATTTTTATAATATTATATAGTTGGTTTATTCAAGAATAAGATTTTGGCTTTAACCATAAATTACCTCAACAAAAGAATCCAAATTGACCAATTATTAGTCATGCCGATTTATGGTGCTTTGAAAGGCCGAAGAAGCAAATAACCTCAGGCAATGGCACCCCAGGCGGGGTTCGATGCTGGGATCCTTTCTACCTGTTTCTTGAAATAGAATACAAAACTCAATGCACGTGCAATAATTTTTAACTACAGTGTTTCCAATTATTGCTTTTCATTTTATATCAATTAAGATTCATAATAATTCAAATGACTTTTACATTTGACAGTTTATTTTAATATTTTGTTAAATAATTTATTTCTTTTTTTTTCAAATCAAAATCACTTTTACGAGTACCCTCTTTGGATACTCTTATTCGTTACCGATTACCTGCGAAGCTCAGGTTAAGTTGTAGATACGAAGTTTTCCAATGGCGACTGATGTAAAAAACTTGAACATTCAAAAATTGTTGTTTAGACATAATGTTTATAAGGTAACTCTATACAATATCGCCATGATAAGCTTCACAATTTTTTTTAAATGTAATTATGTTTTTTAAGGAACTATCATCTGTAGGGAGTTTTAGCTATACGATTTTACTACACACTTGGACAATAAAAAGTAGTTTTTAACTCTTTCGTGTTTTTTTTAATAAATATTTTTTAAAATAACCACAATTGGCAACATATATTGCCAACAGGAGGTCGTCAATATCGCCAACCTCTGTATTTTTAAAAATCACTGGTTTAAATTTCTAATTTCAACAACGAAAAGACCCTTTGCTTGAAAAGAAACTTTATTTTAATGTAATTTATACAAACTAATAATTAATTAAAACAAACTAACAAAATGGACAAGTGAAGTTATCAGGTGGATCATCCTTTGTGAGTCCTATACAATCATCATGAAGATAACTTTTGCAAATCACAGAAAGTCACATGTCTGCGCTTCTGTCTTCCTTGCAAGCTTAACAATACCACGATTCCTTGTTTTGTTTCATGCTTCCTCTTTTTTGTTTTGAAGCGCTATTTGGACTTCGGAATAGAAGTATTGTCAGCCAGATGCGCTTTATTGAAAAGTTTTTTAGTTACAACCTGTGCTCTACTGTTAATTGCGGATCTTCTCGGTCGAGTCTCATATTTATGAGCCATGTCTGGTGTAGAGAGCACTTTCGTGAACGATATATCTTCTTCATCATTACTTTTCTCGCTTGATTCGTGTCCGTCCTTATTTTCTTTGTTGGAATATTTATCAGTTGAGTATTGTCAATTTGGTCAGAGTCAGAGCTTTCTGACTGTATCGCAGCACTCCCCTTTTTGGCAACTTTGGAAGGTCCTGGAGGTGGTGTCGTGACTCTACTTTGGGCATTCTTTTTTTTAGAGCTGCTAGCAGTTGTTAATTGTCTTGTAGATGATTGGTTGATACTGTTTGGTGCTATTTCTGAAGTATTTCTTTGTGCAGTTACACTGCTTGGAGCAAATGCTTCGACGGGTATAATATCCGGGTTGAAGGGGTAGATGCCAGTTGCATCGAATCCAGATTTAATTTTAGAAGGAGTCATACATTTGTTCCAAACTGTAGAAAGAATTGATTCAAATCGTTGTTTTGTTATATAGCGGTTTTTGTGTTGTGTTCAGTACTTTAGAACTTTCTCATCCCAATAGTGCTCCAACGAGCGAAATACGGCTTTGTCCATAGGTTGGAGTTCATGAGTTGTATTACTCGGTAAGCAATATAAGGTAATCCCTAATTCTTCTGCCACAGTAACAATTGAAATGTCCAAATGGCATCTAGCGCCATCAAAAATCAAGAGACAGGGACCACCAACTTTGTAATTTGCAAAATGATGAAGCCATCGTTTAAATGGTACAATGGTCATACTTTCTCATCCATATTGTAGATGTATTCTGCTTTGTCGAAAATGTCCGATTGCGTCATACTTTGTCGCAATTTTGCAAAATGATCGTTTACTATAATCTTGTTCAATTTTTGGGCCCGCGCAGGGTTCATATTTTGAGCTTTGCGATTTCTAATTTCTCTATGTCGACTTAAGAATGCTTTAAGCCAAACTCGACCAGCTGATTGTGTATTCTTATTAAAGGGATTTTCAATATCATTCGCTTCGTAAAAATTAAAGACACAACGACGTAACACCGTGGAAGTTAAAGGGTAACCTACTTCTACTAAACGAAGCACATGGCCAGTCAACTCTCTTTCTTGTTGTGTACTTAGAACTGTTTACGTCCCATAGAACGTTTTTTTAAGTAATCCCTCAGGGTTCCACGAGATACCAAAAACGTTGTGCTGGCAGAATTAACAGACATACCATTCCTCCTCACAGTCTCTATGGCACGTTGCATGTTTTTTGACGACCACATTTCTCGTATTCCACGGTTTCTTGCTTTCCTTTCGTTATCCTGAAAATAAACTCATGGTACGAACAATTATTTACTTATCTATTTAAGTCAAATATTTTGTAACTAACTTATTTATTTTGCTGTCAAATAAAATCAGAAACAAAATACAGTAAGTCGTGCAATATTGTCATGGCGATATTGCCATTAGGTTGATTTGGCGATATTGCTAACAGTCAAGTGATTCACTTGTTGCATGGTTTACTACGCTGCACTACAGTCTTTGGAACAATTTCTAAAGCCATTTTATTTTTAAAACACTCTTTTATAAGAATAACAACTTAAAAAAGTTCTTACCGCCATCGTTCTTGTAAGTAGAAAAAAATAAACTCGTCTTCACTTAATTCTGAATGGCTTCAGAACGTCCATTTTTCTGTAGCACATACAGAAAACTGTTTGTTAAGTTGTGGATGTTAATTACAGGTTTCATTTATAGTGTAGAAGATAGGGTCACTTAATATAATAAGGGTAGCGCCAACTCTCTATCTCTCTCTTGAACCTCTCTTTTAATTTGAACCCAAACTATGCAAAACTAATTACCAATGTAGGCAACATAATATATCCAAAATCTCTAGAAATGCATTTAAAATCAGTTTAAAACTATTTCTATCTTTGTTTTACTGATGCGTGTATATAGCTGTCTCTTTTAATTTGAACCCACGTCTAGTGAATTCCATTGGCGCTACCCGTATATTCAGTGATCCTAGTAGAAGATTATGCTTAGCGATATCTACCCTTGCAACTTATAATTTAAAAAATATAGCATATTGGCGATATTGCAAACATAGCGATATTGTATAGAGTTACCTTAATTAAAATTTTTATTTATAATTAAACCAACTCCCTCCCGAACCATTTCAGATTTCAATATTTTATTAGATTTCTTTTGAAATTTTGGATACTAATATTATGCCGTATGTTTGGCCACAGCCAGCCAAATACTATTACGGTCGTTTCACACCACCCCCTGTTTTCTTTTGCTCAGTATGTATAATCTTGCTTTTGTCTTTGATTTACATTCTACGTAAAAACGTCTTCATTCTTTTGGAGTTTTTATTAGACCTCTAATTTTGTTCAGTTCTGCTGCTATATCTTCCCATATTTTTTTTAATTCTTCTTCTTTGCAAAGGTTGGTTTTTAAGGTTAAAATTTTAGAATTTTTTTTATCACTGATAAAATTAATTAAGTATTCCATCTGTTGAGCATTAACTCTTTTACTCCGAGTTTTCTTGAACATTGCTATATACAGTACAAATTTATTTATTTTTTCTTGTAAATTTTACAATCTTGAACTTATCTGTTTCCATAATAAAATGAATTCTTAATAAACTTTTTTTAAATACTCTAGAATTTAAATGTCAAAATATGTGATAAAAATGCCATCTCGTCCTATTGTCACGTAGGGCATTTTGTTTCTTTTTGAATGATTTTTACTCAACGTGTGAATAGGAAAAAAATCTTGGTTTGTAACTGTTCTTTGCAGAATTTTAAAAAAGTTAACTTTACATTAATAAACGTTAATTTAGCTTTTTCTTTTAATTTGAAGATAATTTTCTGTGAAAAATTTGGCAACTCCGATCATGGTATTTAACGACAGTGGATAAACAGTGGAACACTAAATTGTTTATCAATGTTACAAACCGAAGTGTTTGTAGAATACCAAAAATTAAAAAGTTATTTAAAAAGTGGATAATAAAGTGAAAAATAGTAACGTCACTAAGATAATCACTGTGATTTCCACTTTTTACAGAATCGGACAGAATATCTACTCAGATTTCGGTGGGTAAAAATAAAGCACTCAAATATAAATGTGCTAGGTATGTAAGAAATTTTTGAAAAACATGAATTGAACGTTAGAAACAACAATAAATTAAAAGTACAGAATAATTTAAAAGCGTTTTTATATTTTATTCACCGCCCATTTTTTTGCAAAAATGTATACCATTGCGATCGTGTTTGTGGATTGACCGGGATTTCAAAAAAAAGGAGGATTTTTGTTTTTACAAGCAAGACATGTTTTACTCATTTTATTTATTTTTTGCTTGTTCACTTCGGGAACATTTGAAATTTAACAATAAAATTCAAGTTTTAAATATCAGAATAATGACATTTAAATGAAAATGTAAATTAGGTAACTGGATTTGTTTCAATAAATGATATGTAGATGGCGCTACAATTGGGACCAATTTTGTCAGTTCAAAGAGTGAGACGGCCATATAGGAACATTACTGGATATATGTATATGCAGTTGGCCATGGTTTTGCGCGGTAGCCTTGCATCAGAGAGGATTCGGGTTCGATTCGGTTTGGGTTTTTCCAGTATTTTCCTCGGGTCCATAGTAATTGTTCGTAGATCAAAAGGGCAAAATGCCGAGTCGGTGCGTCCTATTTCAACCCTGTTTCTAAGGAAAGGACCGCCTCAGATCGAGCTACCCACACAGCTCTATCGCTCCGACAGGTAAAAGTGGACGTTACTACCGGCACAACACAGAGCATACATAAATTTCTGAGGCAAACCGATTCTAAAGGAGCATACGAATAAAAAACCATATGAGTGTGTTGAATGTGGGAAAAATGCTACACCCGACAAGGTATAATTTATTATGTGAATAATCCTACGAGTAAAATAAAGATAAAAAAAGATAATTAATTTTTAATTATTAATATGTGATTAATAATAAAGTTTCATGTGGGGAAAAAGGTCTAACCACGTTCGGAAGCGCAGATTTTTTTAATAAATAATCTACTTTTATTATATTATATGTATTTATAAAATTGTTTCTATTCTGGGTACTATTATTTATAACAGATTAAATTATCAAAGTCATTCAAAGGCCTACAGGAATGCGAAAACTGGTCAAGAATCTTAAGTATTCAACAAGTGACATTGAAAATATTGAAAATTGCTCAAGCTTGTCAAAAACTTCGAGTCTTGAAGTGAAATTTTGACACTGATGTTACGTCGTGTGCTTGGCGCGATAGCCCCGCATTGGGGAGGATTCAGGTTTAATTACCGGCCCGACCGACCTAGAGTTTGGCTTTTATCAGAGTTTTCTCACGCCTCGCGTCCACAGTCATTGTTCGTGGATCAAAAGGGCAAAACGCCGAGTCGGTGCGTTCTTCCTCAACCCTCTTTCTAGGGAGTGGACCGCCGCAGATCGAGCTACATGACTCACACAGCTCTATAGCTCGAAAGCTTTCCACTGTGCTTTATTTTTTTTAAAGTGGTCATAACGACATAAGTGACATATCAATAAACAGCGATAAATTCAATGCTATATTTAATAAATATAGAGAAGCTTTAAAGTGTAATAATTTCATTCGCATTAATGTATTTTAATTAATTTCAATATTTTTTTTTAGAAAACAAGTGGAAAATGCTTATAAATTGTGCATTAGCATTTGCATATTTTTCATGCAGGATTGGGGAGTTGTCCCTTTCATCTTTTCGTTCTCCTGATTATTGTTGCTTCATTTTGTGGGGTGGATTTTTTGTCCTAGTTATTGCTTGGTGCTGCACACATTTGCAGCGGGCGCTTATGGCGGAAGTTTGTGGTAGTGTCGTAGTCCGTTGTGTCGATTATCAGCGGGTCGTGTGTGAAAGTCAGTATTAAGTTTTTGGATATGATCTGGGAGGGGTGGGATATTTAAATGTTTTTCGAGGAGAGAGTTGCGGACAAACCAGGGGGCATTTGTAATCATTCGCATAGTTTTATTTTGGATGACCTCGATGTGATTATGTTTGATTTTGTCCTTATGGACCAGCAGGGGCTGCCGTAGGTTAGCGCTGGCCTAATTATTGATGTGTATAGTAGTCTTTTGTTTGTCAGATTCATATTCTTTTTAAAGTTTAATAGGGGGTATAGTTGCTTGAGTAAGCCTCTGCCTTTTCTCGAGGCGTTTATGAGATGGTTCTTAAAGGTGAGTTTGTTATCAAGTGTTAGTCCTAGGTATTTGACGTTGCTTTGGCAATTTATTGCTGTGTTTTGGATTATAATGTGTGTCGGTAGATGTGTTTTTTTTATCTTTTCAAGATGATGACTTGAGTTTTGGTTGGGTTTATTTTTATTCCCCGTTTGGCATAGCAGTTTATTAGAATATCGATGTGATCCTGTAGGTATTTAGTTAATAGTTTTGTCGATTTTGATGTTGTAATTACAGCAGCGTCATCTGCAAAGAGTGCTAGTTCAGTTTTGGGGTGTTGGACTGTCATGAGTGAATAAGTTTAAGAGGGTGGGCGATAGCACCGCCCCTTAGGTACTCCTGATCTACATTGTTGTGATCAGAGCTGAGGTCGTTCATAATGAAAGTGTTAATTAATGTCTTGTTTGAGGTTTCTAATTATGGCAATGTCGAGTATGTTCGGAGTTCTGCCGTAATATGTAAATTTGGTTGGGCCTATTACTAGGCAATTTTTTTGATTTGAGAGAGCGGCAACAGAGCGGCTGTTCCAGTCTCGATGCTTGCAATTTAGATTACCTGCTAGAATTGTGGGTATGTTACTGGCCACGAGTTTGTCTAGATCGGTGTTTAAAAGAGTTTTTTGTGGCGGTTTGTAGGTTAAGATAATTTGAATTGGGCCGTCTTTTGTTTGCAATATTATTGATATGTTTTCGATGTTTTTGGTAATAGTTTGTGCTGGCTGGTAGTGTGTGAGATTGCATTTAATATAAATGGCAGTGCCACCGCCTTTGTGTGTTAGCTTGTCGTTTCTGTATTGTGCATAATTTGGAATCTTTAGTGTTATGGATTAAATTTAGAGTCTTTGGATTGAGGTGATAAATTTATTGGTCGCTTGGGCATTACTGAAGGTTGTATCATATTGGAGACTTAAATCGCACAGGGCTATGGTAATTTCTGTTTTTTTTTTTTTTTTTTTTTTTTTTTGATTGGTCGTGTTGTTTGTTGCGGTATTACTTTTGGGTTGTTGGAGGTGCGGCCTCGTTTTTAGGGGGGGAAAGTTTGCTGAATTTGTGGGTGGTGGCGCGGGTTTTTCTGTTGCATTTTATGAGTTTGGTTGTTTTTTTTGTGATTGATTTGATTTGGGAGGTAGGCTAGACTCGCTGGGTGTGGGCCGTTACAATTTTTTGCAATAATTATTTTTGGTTGTGGACATTCTTGAGATGGGTGTAGGCCGGCGCACTTAACGCATTTGGGTTGTGCGTGACAGTTGGTGTCTAAATTAATTTTACTAAACAAATTTCAAGATCTTAAAATTGGATATACGGGGATAACTCCCGTAGAGAATGAAGTCATACTGACATTTTCGGGGAGGTGGACGTCCCATACGCAGCATGATTTTTGTCGGATAAGTTGACCACTATTATAGTTTTAAAATTTAAAAATTGTGGTCAACTTATCCGGCATAAATCATGCTGTGTATGGAGTGTTCACCACCCCGAAGATGTCGGTATGACGGCATCCGAAAGTTTCCAATTAGATAAGTTTGTCGGACTCGTTGCAAGACAGGCACTCATTATGTTTTACATTTGTATGTGTCAAAATTTTTTTTTAAGGACATTTACTGGGGACTAATTGTGGAGTGACTTTTTTCACTGTTTTTACTTAGTAAATTGCACTAAAATTGTTTGTGGTTTACATTTGTTGCACTGTTCCCTAGAACACGTATTTTCAACGTTCGTCACGCTGTACGAGACTAGCATGGGAACGTGTGGCATACACAAGGAAAGATATCGCAGCGGATCGAACCGTACACTTCGATAGCTGTCGCTCCTTATAAATTGTGTAAAAAATGTGACAAAGTTATGAAAACAACTATAAGTAAACAAAAAGCTTCGGATTGCAAATCGTTTGGAAAACCTCTTAATTGTAAATTGTAAAATTTCTTAATTGTAAAGCAGTAGTTATACGATTGGTTTCATCTATTAATAACGAATTTGTTAAAAAAAAAACACTTAGAACACGTTTTTATATAAGACATATATATATAGAGGGATTGCAACATGTTTGAATTTATAATGTAGAGTTTACCGTAATCAGAAAGATGGTTCCCCCAAGGTGAGGCCTTTGCACTGAGTTTGGGTTGGCACCTGCGATTATCCATAAAGCGGATTCCTAATTTCCGCTCATCCTACCTAATTTTAAAGACGCTCTCCCGATTATTTTCTTGATTGGATAAATATTGGTGTTAATATATTGTTAAGAACGTTTGAGCCAGCATCAGGCTATGAAAGTGTAGTCATAGTGTTGTCAAGGAAGTTTTTTTCGTTGTCAATAGATTTTTTGTTTACATCGTGTGTTGGAGTAAAATTGTGTTCTCCAGCAAAAATATAGAGAAACTAAAACTAGAAGTGTTTTTATTTAACATATATCTATTAAATGATGTGTGACAAAATTAGAAATATTCATACGCACCAGTCCACCCAAACAGCTGAATTATAAATATAAAATGACTGGAACTCGTAAAAAACAAATTTTTTGAATTTGACATTATTCTATGTACCACGTAAAATTATTTGGGAAAACGGCCGAAGGTCTTTGGTTTTGGGCATCTGGTCAATATCTTATTATACGTCGCTAAAAATACCTTCAACGTTTAAAATTTGAATTTCTGGCATTTAGTTACGCACATTTCTATCCCCATTACTACAAATATTTCTTTCATAATTTCATTGTAGAGCAAATTATTTACTTTGATATAATATATATATTCACAGAAATATACCGGGATACCGTATCGCTGTGTAAAATAATAAAGTAATATGATTGTAGACGTAGGTATTTATGTATAACATCGCGAAAACTTTTACAGATAGTTTGTAAAGGGATATTTATAAGCAGATAACAAAAGCCGAAAAGGATCTAATGCTATGGAACAGGACAGTTGACTAATTAGTTAATATGCTTACTGTAAACAGTTACAGTAAAAATTATTAGTTCCATCCAAAAATTGAATAAAAATGACAGTGACAAGCGTAGATTAAAAAAAACAGTTTTACATTTTTATAAAAACAATTATTTTATATAATTTTTATTTTAAAAAACGCAATTACTAGATATTATTCGAGCATGTGTATTAATGTTAAATATGTTTATTTTATTTTGGAACCATAACCTACTTTATACGCCCGCAAATCAGGGCCTAATCTTTATTTTTGTAGCACTGATTTTTTTTAAAGTTGCTACGCAACAATCAAATAAATAACTGTATGTTCGTCTAGTTGTTAAATAAACATTAAATAATAATTGAAAACGTGAGTGGATAAAGGTGTCATGTAACATTCTTATAAAAACCTATATTCTCTTTTAAAACAATTTTTTTGTAGTACTCTTTCAATGAGAATAGATTTGCTATCATTTTCAATTAGTTTTAATTTCAAGTTTTAGGAAGCTCTTTGGAAGCTCAATTTCAACTAGAAATTGAATTATCAAATGCTTAATGTGTTAAGTACAGAGTTGATCATAGGAAATGAGACACTCGGGTCGGCTGCTCGGATAGCTTCCGAGAGCCAGCAGCTCACATTCTAACAACACAGTAAATACGGGCATTCGGTTTCTATCATGTCGCTGCTTTCTTTCTTTCGTCAACTGAGGACCGAAATATTCAAATTCAGATAATATCGGCAGCTCGACCGGTAGTACCTAATCAATTTTCGTTTCTATAAAAAATCAGAAAAATCCGGATCTACAACTGTTTGTTGCCGCAGAATAGTATTAAAATTTGCGATATTCTCGATGGCACTTTAACTTGAAATTAATTAATAATAATTTTTTTAAAGATTATTTTAGTAAGTTTATTCAATAAATTTCGATTAGGTATTAATGACGATTAATCAAATATTTCTTATGGCAATTTGGTAACTAAAAAAAATTAATCCGACTGTTTATTTTAATTATTTTACAAAAAGCAATACCGTAAAAAAATAAACAACAATTATTAATAATAAATGGTTTGAAATAAACTTAAAAGACAAGACTTATTTTACATTCTTATAATAAAGGCGAAAATTTTTTGACACATTGTTTTAATTATAGTTAAAGGTTACTTATTGGCATTTTATACGATATACAGAGTGGCTGTAAATGATTTAGTTTGTTGGCAAACCTGCGTTGCCTCTTTTATCTTATTCTGTGTCAGAAAAATATCTAAATGCTTGTAAATATTTAGTCTATGTTGAAGAAAGATTAACTTTTGTACGTATTTTGTTTACAATATTGAAAGCGTTAGAAATTTATCTAACATCAAAATTACTAACTCAATACTGCCAACAGCCACTCCGTTGTATAGGATAATAAAACGCTATATTATTATTTTATTGTTGTATACTCGTATTCAGTTTGCAGTAGTCGAAAAATCCTGTTACTGCTTTCTCCCGTCATTTATGAAAAGGCGATATTATGAAGTTAAAAAATATTTTTTTAAAGCTTCTTCTTAAATTTGTTCAGCAATAGTTGTGCTTTATATTTAACTGATTTATAAATTATTTTTAATTTATAATGCAAATTAAATACGAAAACTTAATTTTCATTATTAAAGTAATTAATAACCCAAAGGATATTTAATTCGACAAGTATTTTTCTCATAGAAAATCATGTCCGGGAATGCACAGAACCGGAGATAGTGCCCCTGAATATAGGCAACCACTCAACACGACTTACTCTTTTTCGTCTTGACAAGGCGTATGAGGTGAACAAATGAAAGGTTTTATTTGTAGCACGTACAAGTTTATTTTTAAACAAAGCTTTTAGGATCAATTTATTTGTCAACACAGCTAGCCATTGCAGCTAATTTACGTAAATTAGCTGCAAAAATTATTTATATAAAAAATAAACGTTAAGTATCTGCTTTTCTTACTTACTCTAAAAGAGTAAGTCGTGTTGACTAGTTACCTACATTCAGGGGCACTATCTCCGGTTCAGTGCATTCCCGGACATGGGTTTGTATTTGAAAAATACTTGTCTGCGAGCCCTCTACCCGCCCTGTTATTTATGACATATCATGCTGTTACACCCTGTTTATTTACTCACAATTCCAGTTTATTAATTGTCTATAAACCAACTGTTTGAATTTATAACAAAGACGATTATTATGAAGTTTTTGTTATTACGTTAATTTTTAGTTAAATTGTAACTACTGTATTTAATGAAACATTATACACCATATATTATGCTGTTTTTACTTTTATTTTCCAGCTTTTATTTTTAAAATCGACACTTCCTTCTTTGTTTTGTAATAATACTCCCATAAATAAGAATCAGTGTAAAATTTGACGAGAAGTAAACATTTAAACATGATAAATGAAAAAACTTGCTTTTTTGGGTAAAATTTATTACAAATTATTGTACATATTTGTGTAATCTGTATTTTAAAAATTCACAATGTTTTATCAATTATTAACTATGCGTTTGTTCAAAAATTGTATCTTTATTCTTTACATTAAACAATATGGGCATAATTTGGTAATTTAGTTTTTCTCGTTTTACATTATTATTACATTATTATTTACTTATTTGATGTAAATGAAAATAAAGAATCGAAGCTCTAAAAACTCTATCCCTCCAAAACAGAAGTTGTGCATGGGGCCTGACCGAGCGGTTACCTACTTTTATTACTTTATCCCTGTGTTGTTTGTTTATTACCTGCGAATCACTTTCTTTTCAAAGCAGGGTGCAAATCTAGTATTTTGGTTACGTTGTCTCTAGTTTTGCTACACGTCAGCTTCAAATCCGAAATTTATCGCTAACTTTAGGGTATTTCCCCCTTAACAAAAGGGAATGTAGATATTGTTTTCACATGATATTCATGATTTTTTTTATTAACATAATTTAATTTATTTTCAACATTTTTTCTTTGTGACATATTGAAACTTACACTTCTAATTTTAACATAAATTTCTGTTTGAAAGTTAATTAAATTTTTTGTAATTGCAAAAATTTTTGGATGTGAGACGTAAAATGAAGGAAAATTTTAAAGTTAATAATAATTTATTTTTGTTTGAACTCTGAACCTAAATTCTTACACTTTTCTAGTATAATCGTTAAAGCACTAGCATATGATTCTGTATTTTATCTGGTAACAAACAAAAAATTACATGTATACTAAACATTTAGCAAAAGTTACAACAAAATTTAAAAATACCATCTATATATACTAGATTAACCGAATTCAAAAAGTATAAATTTGTGAAACACGGATAAATTATTGAATTATTTGTTTCATCTACGGCCAGCACAAAGTTTTCTTCCCTACCCGTTTTTGGGTGTAAGGACTTCACTGCTGCTAATACCTACAAGTTACTATCATTATTATTAACATTACCTCTTGACGATTTTTTGGCAACGTAGGTAAAACTTTACGCACCTCTATATCTTTAACGTTAATATCTGCCTTAAATTGGCTTTGCTCTAATTCGTTGTGAATAAGTTTGGTGAGCTTTTCACATTTATCTTCAACTGCCTTTCTTTTTAAAGATGTGCTTAAAGCCTGTTTTCCAATATTTGGACATTTTTGGTCTAATATTAAATTTTCGTTTGAAACAGTTGTATAAATTTTAGCACCACATGAACGAATGTAACGTCTCCAACGAATCACTCCATTTATTCCCGTATGAGTTTTTGAAAATTTAATAGAATCACTCTCTAACATTTTTTTTCTTTTTCAATGAGAATACTTTGCGCTTGTTGATTTGCCATTATCTCTAATAGGAAACCGCTTCTGTGGAAGGAAACTGAAAGACTAAAATGTGACCGTAATTGAATTTTAGGGTAATTTAAATCTTAGGGTAGTTTATAGTTGTCTGGAGTAGATAAAATATTTGTAATTTAAATTGTACAAAATTTATGAACTACATAGATTTAAAAAAAAAACTTGAAAATTGTCTTCGGCATTATTTAAATGTATAATAATTTCAGAAATTTCTTCATTTTTACGAAAGAATTTTCAGTTTTTATTACATGTTTTAGGCAGTTACTTCATAACTCTTTGTTAATTTCGAAACTTTTTTTCCTAATTAAGTCGACAACACTTGCGCTTAAATTGGGAGATCTATTTTCTAAGTTCGAATTTTAATTAACTTTTAAACTGACTCTATCGGGTTTAAAGTACAATAATAAGGAGGCAATCTCCACACCGTTTGACTTGCTTCACTATTCATTATGTTTACCACGTTTTTAGGTTTTTTTTTACAATAGACCCAACAATTGTCTTTAAAAAATTTTTTTGTGTTTTGGGGGAAGTTTTAGGTACATATACTGTTGCCACATTAAATTTATAACATGCTGCTTTAAAGAACTCTTATTTGACACTTTACTAATTAACCTACAATTGCCTACAATGACGTAAAGCATTGTACGTAATGATTACTGAGTTGGGGGTAAATTAGGCAAAAGTTGATTTTGCAACCATCTTTTAAGTAACTTTGCATTCATTTCTTGATGGTAATCGGAGGAACAGGTTTTAATATATTTGGCGGATATTAAAAGGCATTTTGGGACTCATCCAATTTCATGTTCTACATTTAATATTCGTTTTTTTCTTGATGGCGGAGTTTCAATGACATGCATCGGTTTGACTTATCTACCCATCTTTTAAAAATCGAATCATGGTAGTCAAACCACGTTTCGTCGATATAGACGATTTTTATTTTAAATTTTTTTCTACAAATTTTTAATTGTAATGAGTTCATTTTGCTGGTTTTTCTATTTATCTTTTTATAAGTGAAACTCATGCAAATTAACGTTTTTCTTAAAGTTTCGTTAGAATTCGGGAATTGAAAACTTTTATTCAAAAGTTTTTGTCTTATTGCGTCAACTGTCAGATTTTTTTTTTATAGATAGAGTAGTTTCTCGAATTTTGTTTATAGTAGGAGGAAAACATCTATCAAACTGAATTGTGCAGGAATTTATTAGTAGCCAACCCCTTACCGATACTAATCTTGTTGCGGTCAACTACAAAAGATCTATCGACGGAAAGAAAATTTGTGTATGTGCAGTGTGTGTTGATGTGGGGCGGAAGGCGCTCTGAAACAATAATATGATTGGAAATGGAGCATTCGTTGTAATTGATAAAAGTGTGGGTGGTGTTGTGTAGGCGCCTGATTGAAAGTTGTGAAATTAGTCTATTTAAAAGTCGTGAAGTAAAGTCACCGAGGAGAATGGAATGGGGAGATTGGAAGCGTAATTAATTAGGTCTCGAGAAATTGTGCTGGTTAAAAATGTAGCTCAAAGGTTGCTTCTATGGCTTTTTTAGAGCTCTGGCAATTATTCCGGCAGCTGTACTGCCGGTACTGGATTTTTTCTTGTTCCATCATCTTCTAACTTGATTACTTTGTAATTTTCAATTAATTAATAATTATAAAACCAATTACTTTTTCCCGCCATTTTATCAATGCAAATTGCACATAATTTGTCATCATTGCCCATTTTCCGAACTTTAATTTTTTTTAAATTCAAAGACTTAATGATTAGTACCTACAGAAAACTTGAATTTTTTTGCATATTTTTCTAAAGTTCCTTTAGATGGCAAAGCAAAAGCTTTTTTTAATTGTCTGTAACATTTGGGTTTGAGATAATACAGAGGCAAAGCATATCTTTTGACTTCATTAGAGTACTTCTTACCAAAGTATGTTTTGTTATTAGCCAACTCTATTTGCGCCTTAAGAAATTTTGCGAGTTTGGGTTTAAAGCATTTATCGCATAAAGACTTAAAATGATTAATACTTGGTTTGTCAAGCTTTTTATGCAACTCATAAATTTTGTTCTTCAACATTTTGTTCTCTACTAACAAACTAAAAATTTCACTTTGTAGTTGTTTTTTTCTTGGTGAAATTGAAGACAAACTTTGTGATGTTTGGGTTTCTACGGGTGACACTTTTAAAGGGGTTGTAACTTATGTCAAACCTGTAAAAAAAGGTATAACTTAAAGCAGGTACAGTAGTAGCACAAGTCGAAGACGTGTGGCTTATTTATACAATAACAACAAAAACATAAGTGTATACGTGGGGGATTCGCCAAAAGAATTGCATAACAATAAATGTGTTAAATACACAAGAACAAATTTAATTTTTTGGGTATTATTTTATCTGATTAAATAAAATTTAGGTGCCTACTTTCAAAACTTTGCGAATTCACCTTGGAAGTTGAAGCAACTGCTGAATATTTCAAACTTCTATTTATTTTTAAAGAGAGAGCTTGTAAAGCAAGTGGAGGTACAAAAACTAAAAATTAATACGTTTATTTATGTTAGCAGTTGCTTTAGATTCATCAAGATAAAAATAATTACACATTTACTAAAATATTGACAAAATTCATCGAAATCATAGAACGCTTTATTTTAACCGTTTAAGCGGCATGTTTTTTTATGGCATTAGGTAAGCAATTGTAAAATTTTATTGCATGAAATCCTGTTCCACTTTGCCTTCTAGATCTAGACACTTGTGTTTATTTAGTCACTAGATTTTCATTGTTACGAGTGTTGTAACTGTGAGTGTTTTTGTGTGTATTAAACATAGACAAATTGTTCTTAACATACGTACAACATTGAAATAAATACAAACAAGGAAAAGTCAGAATTTTTAAGTCTAATTCATAAATAATACGAATAGCCCGCCTTTGTAAAGAAAATACTTGGTGACAACAGGAAGCATGGCCCCAAATTAAGATTCCATACATTAATTGAATTTGAATTAAACCGTAATAGGCAATTTTAAGGGTTTTCTGAGAGATTTTGGATAGATTTCGTAGAAGAAAAATGGTTTTACTAATATTATTGCATAGAGTTTCACCATGCTTTTTCCATAATAGAGTTGAATCGAGAGTAAGACCAAGAAATTTATTTTCGCCATATAAGCCCTCGTCACTCATGGGTGAAGACTTTTTTAATACGTTTGTCAACATTTATTGAGAGCCCATTATTGCCAATTGAAAAACTTATAATAATATTTATATCATTACATAATAATATGTAATTCGTAAGAGTACGGCAAATACTTATATAGACCTTTAGTATTTTATAGTATTTTAATATATTTGCTTGGAGGCACCGGCACCGTTGCGTTGCTTCCACCCACCTTTTTTCTTTTTGAAGTGTCGGAATTTGCTGATGATTGAGGCTTAGAATTTGAATCTAAAAACGCAAAAATTAACCAATAATCTTAAGAATATCATACTGAGTAAAGTTATAATTATTTGATAATTATATTTAATAACTCTAATAATACATTAAAAAAACACCAGTGATACACTGTTAACATTGCTCAAAAAATGATAAACAGAAACTTACATGTAGGCACATATTTTTTTGGAGTAGGATAAGGTAACAGTCGGCTGTTTTTTATATCAGGTTCAATATAGATATCATTTTCAAAATGTAAGCTGCACGAACGATATGACTTGTTGAGACGAATGATATCTATTCCCGACAAGTCTTCTCAACCAGCTGCGTTAAGCCAAATATCAAACCTTTTAAAAGAAAAAAATAGTAGTTTTATATTATTAAAGTAAACATAACCTTACAAATTTTTATCTGTTGGAAACCTAAAAAATCTAAGATTACTTTTGCTTTCATCACTTTCGTAAAATTCGGAAGACCAAAGTCTGTAGCTGCATCCGATACCAGTTTTTTTTGCTTTATTTGTTCTTCTTTTATTTTCAACCGTTTTTTCGTGTTCGACGAACTTTTTGTGGCGCTAAATTTAAAATTATTACTAACTGATTTGTAAATCTTTTAGTATATAAATAATGCTTATTTTTATTAATTTATATTCATGTAAGCTGAGTACCTACAAGTTTACATAACTTATTAAAAACGCTTACTGTAAATTATTTTTATTGACTGTATAATTATTATTAACACTTGAAACTTAAGACTCAATTTGACTGTCCCGGGTGTTCCACCTGAGGGGGATCGGTGTGTTACGAGGTAGCTAGTGGGTTGGACGTTCAAACCTTCCCCACCATATCTATTCGCAAACTTTAAGGTGGAAGGGATATTGCAAGTTTGAAGAGGCATTTACGAAAATTCAACCCGGATTAGTAATCCGTCACGTGACCGGATCCGTCAGATCCATCTCAGATCAGTGATCGGGGTTAGTTATTTTCGAACGACACAAACCCTGACTAATGACCTTGAAAGCATTTTCTCAAATTTCACAGCAATTATTTTTTTTTAATGTAACTATAGCAACCTGACATATTAATAAACAAAAAATAAATTTGATACATTGTCATTTTGTTGTGTTTTCGCAGAGACGACACAATTAATCTTGTCGAAACTTCCAATAAATATAAACACAGAATGATTTATTTGGTAGAATCAGATCTAATAAAAATATTTAACAAAGAAATCCAATACAAAATTCAATATGATTTGATAAAACCACCAAGTTTTATCAAATGCGCATGCGGATCCATTTTGCTTGAAAACCCTGACCCAACTGATCGAGTTGAATTTTCGTAAACGCCTAAGGTTTTATCACTTTTATCAGAGCTTGACTTGTTAAAGTATTAGCGAAGCGCATCGGTGAGTCTATCTAAGGAGAAAAAAATTTTTCGAGGTGGAATGATATGGGACCTACACCATATTTTAAAGAAATGTTCAAATTAACATATTCCCATTTTGCGATCTGGTGCTTTAGTTATGACAAAAGTTATAAGGGTTTAAAGTCAGGTTTTTCTTTCTGGTGCACTATTAATGATTTACACATATTACTCCAAAACTATCAAGCGTAAATGACAATTTTTTTTTGATAAGTAGAATACAACATGTACAATAAGTTCATGTTAAAAAAGTTTAGTAATTTGAATGTAATTACTATGAAAAAAATAATTTTATTGAGAAATTATCGACTAAAATTGTAATGTACTGCATTTGAGTAAGCATAAACTTTTTATTTCACGATATGGATTTATAATTTTTTTATACCAGGCGAATCCCTGATGCTTTGGCAATATTGTTATTCGTATAACCTATTGTGGCGTTTTAGAAATAAAGGCTCTAGAGCGATTTGAACGTGAACTTGTTTCCTTTTGCGGATCATTTCATCTGACGGGAAGAAGAGAGAGATAAATAAAAGAGATAGACTGAACTAGTATAATTGTGATATGTTTAATATTTAACAAATATTTAGCTGATGTATTTATTTAAGCAAGCAAAGTAAAACAAAACATAATTAAGCAAATAAAGACATTTTACTCTAGAAAAGTAGAGTAAAATGAGTTGTTTTTGGGAAAATGAAATTAAATTTGCTTAATTAATAGATATTAATTCCTTGAAAAAAATATAAAATTTACAGTATTTTTAATGTAATTCTAAATGAAATGATGTTGAAACATTGTTGTGTAAAAAAATATTTAAAAAAATGTAGATAACTACAAAAAATAATGTAATTAATTGTTTTGTAAAACCTATTTTGGTGCAGCACTGCCACGTTACTCGACAATGGGGTGGACACATACTGTTTACTGTTCCGCTTCTTTGTTTTTCCCACTTTATTGGAAAAAATGGCGTAATCCTAATTAGTTTTCACACTGAGTGCAAATAAATTAAAATTTTAACAAAATAAACAGAATTTTTGAGATTGACATGTTATTGAACGTCTTTGAATTTTTGATTGAAAAGATGATACCTAAAATGTGGTCTGTAAAACAACATTATAGGTCAATAATTGACAAATTATGTTCTGGGAGGATTTCGAATTGACATATTCCTGGAGTGTCTTCCTATTGACATATTCCTGGGGTGGATCCACCATCTATGGCAACATACATTTATTGTAAAATTTTGTTTGAATCATTGAATCTAAAATAATATTTATGTAAATATACAGGGTGATTCAAAATTACGTGACATAATTTTCATTTGAGATACTGCACCACAAATGAGAAAAATCTACACACATTTTCTTATCTTAACAAAATAACAGACTTTTTAATATGAACATAAAATAATTTTTTTAATGTATCTCGAAAACCGCTAACCGATTAAATATGTTTTTTATTGATAACAGTAAAATTTTGCTACACATCTTAATTTCCGGTTACGGTACTTTTGTTGCCCTTTTTGGATAATTATTAAATTTTTTTCTAACCTTCAATTTTTGTAGCAAAAATAAATATGCCAAGAAATTTTAAATAAAAATATAAAAACACAAAATTTTGCTAAAACCGTTTTCGGCATATTTATGTTTGAAATATGAAAAAGAATTTTAAATTCCAACTTCGGCGTTTTCTAGCTCCTAAACGGTGGAATTTAGCATAAAGGTAAGTTGTGTTACATCGCTTTATTTTAATCTGAAAAACCTATAGTTGCTCTATGTTAAATAAAATTTGTTATTCGTTTTATAGTTGTTAATTTTTAGGTTTTAATATTGTTATCAGTTGAGATAAAACAAAATTTTTTACAAATCTTTATCATTTGTAGTACTGTCGTCCTCCCCAAATTTGGAAAAATGACTTAAGTTATAAATCTTACAACAAAGAAGCTTAGGACCGAAGTTAAGTCGCCCGCAATAAAGTGTACCCCTACTTTATACCTGCGCCAGACCGGCAGAAGCCAGATTTTAAACATCTGTTTCAATAGCCAGGAAAATACCTATTGTGCACTTTATTGCGGGGGACTTAACTTCGGCCTCAAGCCCCTTTGTTGTAAGATTTATAACTTAAGTCATTTTTTCAAATTTGAGGAGGACGACAGTACTGATGTATTTCAGATTAAAATTATGCCACGTAATTTTCAACCACTCTATATGTAAAATATAATAATGACTGATACATTTGTGTAAAATGCATAAAAATTTAGCAAATGGTTTTGCTTGATTAAAACAAAACAAACTTATGCACTAAAAGATGACTACTTAGTAAAAGCTTTGCTACTCTTTATGCATATCACCCAATATATCCAAATTTAAAATGTTTGAAAACTTACATCTTAGTATATAATTAGATTTTTTTTAAATATACTACAACTATTACAAACTAAATTTATTCAATTAGCTTCGTACCTTTTGAAATTTCAAGTCCAAAGGAGAGTCTACACAACAAAGTAACAAAATTTTTTGCTACTTAGTTGAAGTTGGCCTTGAATTTGGTACATGTAATTATGGTTATTTTTTTAACATAATTGTCCATTTACAATATTTCCAAATTTAATTTTTTTATTTTTTATTGCTTCTTCTACAGAAAATTTTTCTGTAGAAGCTGGACACTTTACTGCGAAAACTCCATCATTCCCTATTAAACCATCCGGGGTAGCACCTTTTAAAATATAAAGAATATGATGTTTTATTTTATAACATGTAGGTATAGATAATATTACTAACCTAAAAAGTTGTAAACTGGATGAATAAACAGACCACATTCTGACACTTTGAATCCAGTCATTTCTTCAAAGTCTTTTATAGCAACTTTTTCATGGGTTTTTCCATATTCAGTTGCTCGATTGCCTAAGAAATTTGGATAAACCAAATTTTTAACTAATTTTGCACATGAAGTCTTTGGCAACATTTTACAAACAGTTCCAAAATTTGAAGCAGTTAACCGTAATGCTCGTTCCTGCTTCCACAAAGCAGAAGAGTTTTGTTGTCTTGTATTTAATACAATACATTGTATTTCTTCAAGTGATTTCGATAAATTTTGCTAAAAATGTTGTTTTTCTGTCTTCAAATTCTTGTTCCGTAATATCAGGAACGCCTCTGTAGTCTTCGTCTGCCTCTTTAGATTTTATAACTTTTTGTAATTACTCTTCTTTTTATATAGTTTTTTTTGATATCTTTCGAGACTACGTACTTTTTGATTTATATATATTTGGGTGTAGCGTCCTGGATTTTTAATTTAATTTTTTTTCAGTTTTACTTATTTTAATAGCTAAAATATACTTCAACAAATAATTTATTAAATTTGATAGAATGATGTAATTTTCAATTTAATTTTATTTAATAATTTAAATTTAATAAAAATTATTTTATTAAATATTAAATAAGCAGGCTATCTTTTTGTCGTCTACCGCCTGTATTTTGTCATCACTCACTCGCATCAAATAATTTGTGTGACTAAAATAATCACACGTTTCAAATCGCTCTAGAGTTTTTGCTTTATTTCTAAAACGCCACAATAGGTGAAATAAAATCTTGCCAAAAATAAAATGAAAATGTTGCTAAAACTTCAAGAATTTGTTTTGTATAAAAAAATTTGAAATTAATATCGTGAAATAAAAAGTTATGCTTATTTAAAAGCAGCAGTACATAACAATTTTAATTGATAATTTTTCAATTAAAATATTTTTTTAAGTGATTAAGATTAAATTACTAAACTTTTTTAATATAAAAGTATTATGCATGGTGTACTGTATTTATATAAAAAAAATTTTTGACTTGCAGCTAATGGTTTATTTTAAGTAATCTGCTTTTTATTAGTAGTGCATCGTTAAAAAAAAAATCCAAATTTTATTTTAAACCCTTTTAAATAATTTTTGTCGTGATCAAAGCAGAAGGTCCGTCCAACGAACATATGATAATTTGAACATTTCTCTAAAGCAGTGATCCGCAACCTTTCCTCATCTGAGGCACACCAAACGGCTCCCTAGAATTTCGTGGCACACCAAAATCTAAAATATATTTATAGCAGTGGCGTAGCTAGGTCGGGGGTCAGTTCACCTCATGTATACTAATTATTTATGGATGCCCAAACTACCTTAGTTTTTTTTATTGTTTTAAAATGTGAAGAAGCCCCTTTCAGATTTGGGGCATCAAAATTTTCACTCAGGACATAATACATATTTTTTTTTATTTTTTATTATTCAGATATAATGAGAAATACAAATAGGTACATACATGAGAACTATACTAAATACTAGGTAGGACAGGTAGATATACTAAATTTAGTTCTGTTGACACGTCAATATTAATAAATATTTTGACATGATGATGCTGATTAATGTGATACCTGCGCTTGCTTCGTTGAACACAAAAGTTTTATATTCGGCTCAATTTTAGACAGCGCAACTCTTATTTCTTGGTCCAGATCTTTTAAGCATGACCGTTTATCATTTTTAATTAATACAAGCGTTGAAAAACTTTGCTCACATAAATATGTTGTGGAAAACGGAAGTAGTGTGAAGATGGCCTTGTCGGAGATGCGTGGATATTCTGTCTTGATGGAAATACAAAAAACATCTAACGGAACTTCGTCGAATTTAAGTTTTAGGGTCATATCATTACTTAATTCTGTGAACTCCTCTCGAGTTTGCAATGGCAGTGCTTCCGAGGAACTTATTGCATTGGTTGCGAAAGGATTTCGAATCCAATTGTATTGTTCCGTGTTGATAGAATGGAAATAATATTCAAATTTTTGTTGAAGCATACTTAAATGTTGTTGGGCCAAATCCACAATCAACTGCTTGTTTTCGATCGTACTGTGGTTGGTCCTGTGATACATTTCTAGACATCCTTTTTGCAACTGTTCCTGCCAAAGTTCAAGTTTCTTTTTGAACCCTTGTAATTTATCGGAGCACGTCAATATATTTTCATTCCGTCCTTGCATTTTTTTATTAAGTTCATTCAGATGTTCGAATATATCAGCCATGTATGCAAGTTTGGCTATCCAGTATTCATCATCAAGGTGCTGGCATAGATCGTACATATCTTGACTTGAAAGAAACTCACGCACTTTGTAGCGAAGTTCAAACAGTCGAGCTAAAACTTTTCCTCGGGATAACCAACGAACTTCTGTATAAAACAGTAAGGATTCATGTTCGCTTCCCATTTCTTCACAGAGTATTCCAAAGATTCGCGAATTTAAGGCTCTCGATTTAATTATATTTATGATCTTAATACATTCATTCATTGTGATCGAAAGCTGTTCGGGCAAATTTTTGACCATCAATGCTTCTCGATGTATACAGCAATGTGTAATTTGTATTGACGGATTTTTTTGTTTTACAGAAGATACAAAACCTTTCTTATTGCCCATCATTGCAGCAGCACTATCTGTACAAATAGCAATGCAATTGGTCCACTGAATATTATGAATTTTAAAAAAATTATCAGTTACTTAGAAAATTTGTTCACCGGTGGTTCTTTCTGGAACCTCCTTACAAAAAAAAAAATGTTCTTTAATAGAGTCCTCGTCAAAAACGTACAATAGCCATCAGTTGTGCTTTATTTTTAATATCGGTTGATTTGTCGATTTGATGCGCAAAAATTCCAGCCGAAATGATTTTTTTAATTAGTGTTCCCAAAATATCACTTGACATATCTTGGATACGTCTTTTAACAGTATCGGCTGACAAAGAAACTTTACTCACTTCCTTAACTTCGTTGGGCCCAAGCATAAGTCTAACAATTTCCATGCATGCTGGTTTAATAAGCGTTTCACCGATAGTGTGCGGTTTTTTTTGTTGTGCAATTAATCTTGCAACAAGGTAGCTTGCTTCTAATGCCTTTTCAGAAACCGTAACCGCCGATTTTATAAACTGCTTTTGTTTCTTATTTTGATCCAAGCGCCGTTGGAAAAATTGAATGTCTTTTTTGACGCAACTGGGATGATTTGTGATCAAATGACGGTTTAGTTTGCTGGGTACCATTGCTTCATTTGACAACTGTTCACCGCAAATGACGCATTCAGGCTTTGGAGCCGCTTCGTCGCAACACCAAGTGAAACCATATCGAAGGTAGTGTTGATTGTACTTCCTTTTCAGCACTTTTTTTGCTCTTTTTGCAGCACTTATACTGGAGCTTGTGCTAGGTTCTTCGTCATCTGCTCGTGATTTCAGCAAAAATTTATCCATATTTGAATCACTATAGTTATTTATAAAAGTAGATACTACAACAAAACTTAGTCCAGCTTAATTTAATTTATTTAGACACAATATGGCCAACAACGTAAAAAAGGAAACAGGAACTCTAAAAATAACACTTAACTAATTATAACTAATTTATATTCACTTATTTATAAGGCACAAGAATTTATTTATATAGCATATCACTATTTACTTCACTCTACGATTTATTTGTTTGCCCGCGTATTTAGTTTAGTCGCCTTCGAGAACCAAGCCGCCGCGCCGCGCGCCGATAGACGTTTACCATCGGCGCTGTTGTCAGATTGCTTTATTTTTCGCGGGTCTCGCTACAACGCGGCACACCTCAAGTCGGCTTACGGCACACCAGTGTGCCGCGGCACACCGGTTGCGGAGCACTGCTCTAAGGGATAGTAAAGTTCCATATTTTTCTATTTTGAATTTTTTTAAAAAGATTTGGACATCGAATTAGCTTCACTATTTTCATTTGGATACTGCGGTGGGAGGAGCTTAAGACTTACGGTTAGCGTCAAGAGAGGGCGTCACCTCCTAAGCAAACTAAATACATTCGTGCAACGTCTTACTAATTATCATTTTGTTTATTTAAAACTAAAACTTTTTATTAAAGGTATTAGTGATAATCACAGCCAAACGTATGTACTTTCGTCCTACACAGAAAAATCATGTAAAAAAACATTAAAATAATAATTTATAAGAGGACAAAACCGACTAACACTTCAAGCAATTTATTAACTAATATGTTGAAAACAAAATCGGAGAAATCAAAATTTACTACGTACGTCTATTCTGTGAAGCTTAATCTACAACTTCCATCTTTTTTCAACTAAAAAAATTATTTAATAAAAGTCTGAGATGAAAACTCGTACTTGTTTGGAGAGCGCACTAATTTTTGCGTTAGAATGTATTTTTTATAACTTTTTAAAACATAGGCTACTCCATTTGTAGAAGAAAATAAGGTTTTTCGGGTATTGGAAAGTATTGCATTTTTTCATTTCAAAAAGTACGCTAATTAATGCATTTTAAGTAAAACTTATTGTAGCGTGTGTATTACTGGTTGCATTTTATTGAAATAGAACCTTAACAAATTCAATTAAAAATTGCGTCAGGACGTTAAGTTCTGGAATGGTTTTTCATATTTTCTTTATATCTAAACGACCTCCACAAATAGAGCAAGTGGTAAGGTTTTTCGTTTGTGAGGATCATTACATGATTCTTTAAAATCCCAGAACTAAAGAATCGCTTTTCGCCATTCTTTAAACAAATCTGTCATTTCTGTTTTTAAATAATGTTTCATATTCACATTGCATCTATAACGTCGTTACTGTCTGTGAATAAGTCTTGAGTGTTGTTGATATCCGGATGATGTTAGAGACCGTTTGCCACAAACGTTGCACTTGAAAAATCTTTCTCGAGTATGTATAATACGAATGTGATCGTTCAATTGCGAAGGAATTGTAAGGACACGCAAAAGACTTTATACATTTAAAAAAATGGTTTTACATAGAAAAAGCCTTAATAAATACGAGATTTATATCGGTATACGTTTTGACTTTAAGCTCTATCTTCAGGTTTTTTACATTTATTTCTCTAATAATATGGTGCTATCGTCTATTTTGTTTTACTTTACAGATGGGGAAATAATTTAGTAATTTTGGAGAGTAAGTTTGTGGAGTGCTTTTACTCCATTTTGAAAGCCGTCAAAAAGTTAAATCGTTTCTTAACGTTCAGTTATTAGGAACGGAGTCTATTAAAGAAATAGGCGCTCAATAATTTTTTGGAAAAACTTTTGAGAGGAAAGGAAAAGATACGGTTTCGTACAAACAAAAAGAAATTCGTCGTTGCCTACTCAGATATCATTTACTTTGAAATGAATTATACAAGTGGCCATAAATGTTTTTATTTTTATTTTATACAAGGTGCTTGAACAACTAGGTTATTGGCATCAATTGGTACATTAATTTGTAAAGTCAATACAATAGATATCGCATATTATACACAACTTAAGGATTGAATTTTTTTCAAATATTTTTGTTGCTTTCCACTCTTAAGGGACTCTTTGTGTCTAAGGCTTTAGCTAAACTATTCGGTATATGGTGTTTTGTACGGGCCTTGGCGTATTTAGGGCACTCCAGGAAGATATGTTTGACGCTTAACTTGCATTGACACGTTAGACATTGTGGGGCCGGATTCTTTTCTAAGAGATGTTTGTGTGTTAAATTTGTATGGCCTAAGTGGACTCTACTTAGTTGGCAGTTTGGGCTTTTTGGTATGGAGAGTACTTTGACATTCTGTAAGTTTTGTTGTTTTTGACTGCCATTGATTGTTCCACATTGCCTTAATTTTTACTCTCTTGACGTTTGTTACTGCGTCTAAAGGAATTTTTGTGTTGATTTTTTTATTATGTGTTGCTCTATGGATGCTGCTTGCTATTTCGCTGCTCTTAATTTCACAGTGGGACGGGACCCATAAGAGTGAAATTGCGTTTTGTTGCTTCTTTTGTTTGGCCAATGTGCTTCTAATTGCTTGACTAATTGGGTTTGTTGGATACATCTTTTTAATTTTTTTAATAGTTGCGAGGTTGTCTGTTGCTACTACGATTTTTTTTAATGTGCGTGTTGTTGTAGTTTCAAGTACCTTCAGCATTGCACATATTTCGGCAGTGAAAATGCTTGTTCCAGCTTGCATTTTGGATTTTTGATTTCATGGGGGGTTACGATTGCAAAACCGACACCATTATTCCCTTTAGATGCGTCGGTGTATGTTATTTCGACGCCAGCGAAGTTCTCAAGTATTTGCGCAATGTAGTTTCACTAAAGAAGATATTTTCGTTCTGTCATATATTTTCTTTATCGTATCATTTTCTTGTTTTGTAGGTGATCTTGATAAAGCATCCACATACTGCCAGGCCGGTGCTTTATGACAAAATCGTATTCTTGAAGGTTACTTATCCAACGACAAATTTGGACATTTTTCGTTTTTAGTGTATTCAGTGACATTAACACTTGAGAGTCAGTGAGGATAATAAATTTTAATCCAATTAAATAATTCTGTAATTGTTCTACTCACCAAACTACTACTATCTAATTCTTCCTGCATGTCTCGTAAGTTTTTGTTTTTCTCTTCGTTTTGCTTGTTTTGCCGTTTGACTTTTTGTTTTAAAAGTGTAATTTCTTTTTCAAGTTCTTTAATTTTTTCATCCTTTTTGTCTTTATAGTGTTGGGACAGGGAAAAGGGAAAAAGCGGTAAGTAACTTGAGGAAACATTGGATGAGGGATGCTGTAAACATTCAACATTCTCCTGGTTTTGTTCTACAATCTAAAGAAAAATAAAGTTTGTGTTTGTTTTTAGAAAAAAAAGAGGTGGATACCTCAACTTCATTAGTTGTCAGGGGCGATGGAAAAAAGGAACTTGTGCAGGAAGAAGGAAAAGAGCACTGGAATTTTTTATTGATCTTTAATAAAAGAGAAATTGATTGAATAACAGATAAAATCACTCACTAAGCACAAATTTTACTTATTAAAAAATTAGTGTTATATACTCTTAGAGTTATAAAAAAAGTTCTCAGCAATTTTTTCGGATAAAACTTTTAAATTTAAAATGAGACATCAGTAGATAAAAATGAAAAATCTATGAGGACTTCATGTAAAATAATAAAAAAAATTACCAGAAAAATTGTGGGTACGGCATTAATAGTCAATAAAAGGGGTGATTCTGTAATTAAAATGGTTGAATTTAACATGCGTTAACATTTTATATTTTAACCCATGGTCTTATTCTGTATGACAATATTTTAACGTTTTGTTAAAATCCCAATATTTAACGGTACAGTTAAAATATAAAAAGATCGGAAAAGTAGGTTTAATGTTCTAAATAGTAGGCGCTTCTGCCGTTTTCACTGCAACATAACCTCAAATTGTTAATTAGAATATTAATAGAATTAGCACTAATGTGACGTGTGACTCCAAGAAATAAGTAAGTATGAGTGCTTTAAAGTGATCATCACGAATGACTAAAATTCAGAAAGAAAGGTTGATAAATTTTTTGTAATTACATAAATTGTTAATGTTTACAAAAGTTTTAAAAAGAATTAAAGAAGTTTAAAGATACATGGGAATAACTTGCTAACGAATTGAATAAGTTGCCAGGGGCAAAAAAATCAGTCGATGAATGGAAATTTGCATTCAGTGAATTAAAAAATAACTGTAGAGCGAAACCTAGAAAATTACACATAGAAGTAACTGGCACTGTAGGAGGTCCAAAGTCTGTTAAGCCACTTTCAGACTTGGAAGAGAGATTGTTAGCGTTTTTGTCTAAAGTTTGCATTACAGGATTACCTACAATAGGTGAAGCTGGATTAAGGATTGTCGGAGACGCAAATCAAGTGCAAAATTTTTAAGAGCCAACTCAAATTGTGCAAGATGTAGATACTAATATCACTCTTACCATAAATGAGGGGGTTGTTATCGAAGATGACCTGATTTTTCCACTTGGAGAAAAAGAAAATATTTCACCTGAAATGGAGGTGAAGACAGTAAGTGCAGAAACACCAAAGGCAAGTAGCATTAGAAGAGGAGTGGATACAAGATTGAATAAAAAATGCAACAAGAATATTGAGACTATAACTCAAGACCATGAGTAATGTTTAAATTTAGCGGCTTCTAATTACTATCTAGCTGAAGTAACAAATAAATTATCTGTTTCGCTGATGAAATTTTAAAAACAACGATCTGGTGTATTTAATTTAAAATTTTAATCATTTTATTTAATTCAACAATAATAATAATTAACGAATAAAATAATTTTTGATAATGTTGTTTCTTATTCTATTGCTTTTATTAAACCAGTCGTTTCCTTCATTTTGGATTTGTTCATCTCTTTCAGGATGTAATGGGGGTGGTAAGTTTATAACATCATCAGGTAAATGTACATTATGTCGTCGACACATGTTGTGAATTTTTATTTTTTCCCTTAAACTTCCAACACCCCGAGTTTTTGTAAGGGAACATTTTTGGACCATAGTTTATAAAGCAAACTATCATTAATTTTTCATGTAGATTCACACCCTTAAATATTTGCATATTATTAAGGAACAGCCTGTATATACCACAAAAATCAACAAAACCATTTTCTACGATAAAGGATATTTTCAATTTTGCAAAAAATTAATTAGATTTTGACGCTGGATGCACAATCTTCAGAAAAAATTTAAAAAGCATGGGCTAGATATGAAAAAGTAGATACTCAAAAAAATTTAATTGAATCTCTTTGTCTACAATCGCAAAAAATTAGATTTTTAAGAGAATATTTGCAGTTTTTCAAAAATGAAATAACTTTTATATATCTAGATGAGACCTGCTTGTACCAAAATGATGCGCCAGTTAGAAGGTGGGTGTTTGAGGGTGGCAGGAGAGGGATGCCGGCCAAAGTGTTTACATCTGAAAGTAAACGTTTCACAGTACTTCATGCTGGAGGCAGAAATGGTTTTCTCGAAGGTTGTGAGTTGTTTGTGGATAGTAAAGTAGAGAGACTTATCATAAAACCATGAATGGGGAGAAGTTTCAGCAATGGACCTAAGAGCAACTTATACCAGCTATTCAATCGCTTGACGATAATGTGGTCGTTGTGATAGATAACGCTCCATATCATTCGGTTCATAATGAACCAGCTCCCAATCTTTCATCGAAAAAATCAAAATTTCAGTCTTGGCTTTATCACCACAAAATTCCCTTTGATAACAATTTAAATAAGATACAATTATGGGCGATCATAAAGCAAGTGCCATGTATAAAGAAATACAAAATTGATGAACTATTATCTACGCATGGAATAAGTGTGTTAAGACTTCCTCCTTATCACTGTCATTATAATCCGATCGAGATAGTATGGGGATTATGCAAACAACACTATAACAAACATATTGCTGAACAACCTTCCGGAAAGTCGAAAGTTTCTGATGTCTGGCATGAAGCACTGCTGAAGTTCACGCCTGAAATGTGGTCGAATAGTGTAAGTCATTGTGAAAGAATAATTTGGGATGATTGATTGGGTGCGTTTAAAGGGTAATATTCCTTCTGTAATAATATCACTTGCAGATTCTGATAATGAATCTATTGTGAGTTACACATCAGAATTTTCAAATATTATATATGTTAGAGTGCCTAAAATTTAAGTAAAATAGTGGTCAAGAGTGAAGGGAATTATGGAGCAATCCGCGCGTAGGATGAATGTGTGACCTAATTCTGGAATTATTTGTTACTCATTATTGGCACGTGGTTTTGAAGAAGCTGTAAGATGACGCAATTGTTTTTAAGAACAAAGGAATGAAATCTGGATCAAAGTGGTTTCATGGTCGCACGTGCCTCTATAAGGTCAGAAGGCGTGGGATGGATTCGCTATATATTCCCTTCCGAGCAGAAGAGGGGTACTGTTGATCGGCTTGCGAGTCGATGAGTACCTAAGTACCTGCCTTGAGCACTTGTATTGTATTATTGTACTCGGCAAATTAATTAATAAAAGTGTATCCTGACACCAGAACATCTTTGTGTTATTATTATTATTTTTGGTCTGACATATACGAAGAAAAAAAAACAAAGTTTGTCTGGTAGCGGTAGTGAATGTGAAGAAAATGTTAGTGGTGAACAAGTAAATGTGGATGAATGTGAAAATGAAGATGTCGAAATGATAATTGTTGAAATTGTAGAATAAATTTCGGTATATTAAAGTTACATTTATTTTTCGAAACTTTTACTATTCAATAATTCAAAAATACTTTTTATAATTTTTAACACATAATACGAGTGATATTCTTGATACACTTTTAAAAAAATGTGTATGCTGACGATATTTTTCTGACTTTTCAACAAAAAGAATTTTATCAACTGGAAAAACAATTCTCCCAATATACTTCTGCTTTATGTGATTACTCCAAGCAGCGGCGTCTATGTGTAAACCCATCAAAAACAAGATTCCTGCTTTCATTCATCAAATTCTCAAAAAGAAGAATTTAAAAATCTCTTGGTCTTACTCCTGACTGTTTTCTTACTTAAAAGTTCCACATACAAAAAATAAGACAAAAATTAAAAAAAAGAAATAACATTTTATTAAAGTTAGCTGGTTTGATTTGAGGTGCTAATACTAAAATTCTTCGTACATTATAGCTGTTGGATAAACAGTTCACATACAAACAAAATAGATACACAATTAAAGACTCTCTTGCATCTCATAACGGGCTTCCGATACTCTCTAACATTGCTCTGCCTATTCCAAGAAGAAAACTTTGAATAAAACAGAGAACAAGAACATCCAGAAGACTATCCAATATAGTCTGATCTGATTGCTCCCGTGAATCAATCAAAATCTAGAAAATTCTTCTGGGTTGAAACAACTAATATTGAAAACTTTTTCGTTTTTCAAAAATGACGCAATTTGTGTAAAAAAAAGCACCTGGAATGAATTAGCTAAGATTGTTCAACTAGTAATGATGAATTCAATGTTGTTTAAATGGAATGCTGTGGAAAATTTATCCTGTCAATGTGGTCAAGTGGAAGAAACTGTACATCTTGTTAAACAGTGTCGACTTTTGAGTTTTCAAGGATGTAACGAAGCGTTCCAAGAATTCAGTAAACAAAACAAGATAACGCCCAGCAGCTGATTCGGACCGCGTGACCGCGACGTCATACGTATACGTCAGGGCAGTAGTGGTGGTATAATTCCCACCACACCGAGAACCACCACCAACGCTTCGCTACGATACGCCTCTCATACCCCTCGCCTACAAACGAAGCCTATATATTGCGCCTACCGCCTCCGATACTTGCATACTTGCGGGAGCATTATCCTCGTAAGTAGCCACCCCCAGACCCGTCCACCCCTGGAGCATTATCCTAGGGGCTTCCTCTCCGATACCGCTACCCACGGAGCATTATCCCGTGGTAGAGTCCTCTCCGAAACCGCCACCCACGGAGCATCAACCTGTGGGTGAATCCTACCTCCCCTCCATTACAAGTGCGAGCCACCGAAGCCGACACGTCGAGGACGAGGAGCCGAGGGCGAGGAGACGAGGACGAGGAGCCGAGGGCGAGGAGACGAGGACGAGAAGCCGACGACGAGGAGTCGAGGACGAGGGACCGCCGGGGACGAGGCCGTGTCTATACTAGTAGAAGATTCGTTTTGTTTTGTTCAGAAGTATTATTTTATTTTTATTTTGTACATAGCTATTATTGTCAATAAAACCCCATCAAAGCCGCTCTTCTCTCTCTCTCTCTTTCTCTACGATACCCAGAACCCGACACGGAAACAACCGTTACAAGGAGGCTTTACCAAAATTCACAACTAGTCGCCAGAAGCTAAAGCCTGGTTGTCTACCTGCAAAACCTTATAATTCCTCCTGTTGTTTTGTTTATTGTTATTATTTTTATTTATTCTTTTTGTCAAAAATTTTAACTTCGTTACATAAAAGAGATATTTATTTGTCATTATTTATATCTTATCACATGTAAAATCTGTTTAGGTAGCGAGCCACATGCAGAGCTTCGTGATTTGGTTAATATTTTTCTAATTAACTTCAACCTCAAGCCATGAGATTAAATTAAGATAAAAATTGTAACAACGTTTGTTACAATTACTAATAAAAGCAAAAGATGGACAAAGTGATTGTTTAATATTTGCGTCAAATGAAACCAATGTGTGCTTAGATTTTATAAGCAAATTGGTCCGGGGTATTGGGATCATTTTTGAAGGCATTAATTGTGATTTATATCTATCACTATTTAGGCAAATACTGTTTATATGTTGTAGATAAATTTTTATTCTTTATTTATTCACTTACTAATATACCATATAAAAAGCCATTTTAATTATATCTTTGCTTTGTCAAACGAAGTGTATTCAATTTGTAATATTAAAATAAGTGATTGCGATTAATACCTAGAAGATTAATATAAAACACAAGTAAATATTTTTTAATACGTAAATGAGAATAGTCTTTTTGAGTATAAGTTTTATTGTTTAATTTAACTACGGCTTGCTTTTTCTCATTGTTGATGAAAAAGAGTAAAAGTCACTTAAATATAATTCGCACAACGTGTAGCAGAAGAAATTAAAGATTTCACACAATACGTCAACAATAACAATCTTCCAAATCTATTACGATTGACACCAACACCATGTGGTTAGTTTATATTAAGAAACGCTGCTCAAACATTCCAACGCTTTATGAATGAAGTTTTGCAAAGTCTTAAGGCCTAATTACACTATTCAATTTCCTTCAAAGATTCGTACAAGTAATTGTATGAATTTCTTGAATGCACCTCTTCGATGTGTTTATGTAGTGTAAATTGATAAATTTCGTTTGACATTTCTTCAAAGTAATTGGATGTAAATATTTGATGAAAGTGGGACTTGATCTACTTTCAAGGTCACTTGAATGAAATAATTTGAAGGGAGCATGCGCACTGGTGCGTAACTACCGCAAACCTCAACTACTAAAATTAAAAGATGGCGACATGTGTTTTTTGTGTGTTTTCATAAGGCCAACGCATCTCCAACGTTCAGTCTAATGTTGCCATTTAACGTATTAATTAGTAGATTGTGCTGTATATACTGTGACTATTGTGATTACTGAGACTATTGTGACTATTGTAATTATTGTGATTACTGTGACCAATGTGATTACTGTGACCATTGTGATTACTGTGGCAGTGTGGCTATTGTGATTACTGTGGCTATTGTGATTACTGTGACTACTGTGTAGGTTGTATAATACAGGATGTCGGATTGGAACAGAGAAACAACTAAGTATTTAGTTGAATTGTATGAACTTCAGCCTTTCTTTATAATGTTAAGTCACCTCTTTATCACAACAAAGGTGCAAGACAGCGTGCAATAGAATGTATTACTGGAGAGTTAAATTTAAAATTTAAGTGTAATTTCAATAATGATGTGGTTCTTAAAAAAATCAATGGATTAAGAACACAATTCAACGAAGCTCGAAAGCAAAAGTTACCTACAGGAACTGGATCTGACGACGAAGAACGAGAGGAAGTTAGTAATAAGAAAAAAACTTGGTGGTTGTATGAAAATTTAGCTTTTTTAGAACAACACATGCAACATCGAAAATCTTCATCAAGCATTAACAAGAAACAAAAGGTAATTCTCAAAGGTGGTACAAATATAACAATTTTATTAAAATGCATTTGCAGATAGATGTTGTACCTACTGCTTCTACCTCACTAGAAAACACTGCTCAGGATGTATTAATTGATTTTAACAGCAATTATTGGAATGCCGACGTTACAGAACACAATGAATTTGATGAAGAAAATATTGTAAGTAAAAATGCTTGTTTTGTTTACGCACTGGTATCAAGGTGTTAATAAATTCTAGGAAATCATCGATCCCCATCTGCACTCTGATAATGACAAACCTTCTCGTCAAGGTACTTCTGATACTGAAGGAACCAGACAGGATACCCCAGTTATAAGACGCAAAAGAAGAAGAAAGGAAAAACAAACATCCGAAACTGCTATTGCACTTATTGCAAAAAGTGCTAGTGACGCAATGGCAGCCGTTGCCCAAAAAGAAGAGGGATACATAGAGAAGAGCATGAAATACTTAGGAGCTGAATTAGAAAGCATAAGAAATCCAAATACCGTTTGAACCCTCATTAGAAATTTCATACATATGGTGCAGGAAGCTCAAGACGCTCAAGATCAAGCGTGATTTTTAGGAAAAACTGAAACTAATCTTTAATTTTTTTAATATATTTTTATAAATAAAAAATACTTTAAATAAACTTATTTTGCCATGGTACTGTAAATGTATGATTAAAACAATGTTTGAATGTATTACAAATGCTAATCGCTTCCATGGTAGTTCTGGGTTGCTTAAAAGTTGCACCATGATTAAATGTTTCCCTATTTCTCCAGTCTCCAGGTTGTATTAAACCATCTTCGTTTTCCTGATCTACACATGTTCTTGTAATGTATGTTGCTTGTTCAGTGTTTAATTAATTATGTAAGATGCAGCAAGTTAGTGTAAGTAGTTCAACTTTTTCTGGAGGGAGTTTAATTGTAGTTAAAAATACTCTGAATCTGTTAGCTAAAATTTCAAACACATTTTCTACAACTCGTCTACCTCTGCTTAACCGATAGTTAAATATCCTGTCTTCATCCGTCATATTACGAAATAGATATGGTTTTAGTATATGTTTTTGCAAAGGAAAAGCAGAATCAGCAAGTATAACAAATGGTGTGGGATGTGATAACCCAGGTAGAGGCCTACCATTTGGTAATTTCAGGGTGTTGTTGTTTAACTCCAAATTAAAATCACATGCTGCAAACACTCCACCATCACTCACTCGTCCATTTGTGCCACAATTAATATATAAAAAATTATAATATGCATCAACAAATGCTAGGAGCACGATTGAGTTAGTGTCTTTATAATGGGCTATTACACCATGAAACGAAATCGAAAAAAAACATTATACACACAAAATATATATAGGAAGAAGCCCTATGACACAATTGGTTATGTCAAAATGGCATTTGATTTTGAATTACGGGCATTAGAAATTTAAATCTGGAGGCCATGACGTAATAGCCCTTAATGACTCTATCAACCAATCGTGTTCAAGCTCGATGAGTTTTAGTTAGTTTCGATGTTGCGAGAAAATAGGTTGGTACCACTTCACTTCATTTGACATGTGTGATTTGACAACTGTGATTTGTTTTTGTTTACTAACAGTCGTGTTTTCGTTTCTTTAATAAAAGTGGAGAACACGTCATGACGCTGCGTACAAAGGGACAAAGTTAATAAATAAGTGTTAAATAAGAAAGTTTTGGTGGAGTGACCAGTTTAGTAATAAATCCCGTGTGATAAATTTGAACCGTATGGACAGAAGTAACCACTCTCTAAGTGCAGGACAGTTATAGAAAATACTTTTTTTGTATACTACATAATGACCAATAGACTGGAGAAATAATTGCAGATACGTACTAATGTGCGGAATAATTTTATAATGATTTAGAACAGTAAAGGTTGGGAAAAGCAAAACGAAACAGAATTGCTGCACAACTTATAATAAATATGTAAATTCTATATTTGAAGTGTTTTAATCAATAAAAATATTTATTTCTTCATTTACTTTTTAACACAAAAATTAACAAAAAACATAACTTAATTCACAAAATAAAATCACCCAAAAAAAGCATTCTGATTTAAAGAAATCATTTTCCTCTGATTCCTACTTGTGTTTCTTGCTACTTGTAACAAAATCTGCAAAAAGATCAATCATTCTTTCCCTTTGGCTATGTTGCTCGCGTAATAAAGTGGACAATGTGTTGAAATTTTCATTATTAATTTTACGGTCTTTTTCTAATTCTTCTTTAACTACCTTCATACATATATGTATTATGTATCTGTGTTTGATTTCACTAAAGTATATTTTTTATTTGCAAATCGGTTTACGATATTCTCTTTGTCAGACACTGCTGGCTCCTCTTCTGATAGAGTCCTTTGTTTTTTTCGGATTAATTCTGTCCTTTGTACCTAATAATACAACATTACTAACTTTTTATTGAAATGGTTAAATATGTATAATTATTTTTTACCTAATATGGTATGTAGTCTTTCAAAATATAATGGGGTTTCCTGTTCTTTTCACCTGTAGTTTTTACGTCGGTAATGTGGCTAATATATTGCTTCTAAAGATTTGAAAATTTTTGTCTGCACTTCTCGGCCCCATTTTTTCCTATCGTAAAACCAATGGCTTCTAACTTATCAGCAATTCGTTACCATAAATGCACTTTTATGGAAGGTGCAGGTGAGAAACCATCAGATTCAGTGTTGTCTTGGAGTATGCAAGTTTCCAAAAATAATTTTGCTTGACTGGAGTCTACGATATACGTATTATTCGTTAATATTTATTACAAACAATAACCTTTAATGTAATTCAAGTATATAAATATGTACAAATCACTACGTACCCTTAAATAGAATATTTGCTGTTTCTAAATCAACGTTCACAGCCATATCCTGTACCTCATGGTTTGAGATGATTGTAACATCATTATTATTATTATCCATAATGATATAATTAATAATAATATAAACGTTCTTCAAATGTTTTTCAAGGCACGTGACAATATCACATAACCTCAAATAACAAACTTTAGCAGACATACTGACCGGGATGTGTCACCAAGTATATTTTTGCGTTGTTAGGTGCGGTAGTAAATTTATTAATTTACCGTTTACTACTGAAGCGGTTATCGATAATTCGCCAAAAAATCTCTTTGTTTACAGTGACTGGTCGAGTGACATATACAGTTAGAAATCTATTGCCAACTTAAATCGAATATATCGGGTCGAATGCGCATTGACGCAAATTAGTGCAATAACGCAAGCACAGGGCTATTACGTCACAAACAAAATTTGAAATTAAATATTTTTTTTTTGTGCATTAGGGCAATAATAAAGTCCATGATAATAGCGTCAAAATTTAAGTTGAGATAAATACTTTTAGATTTTGCAATAAAAAAAATGTGGTGTAATAGCCCATTATAAAAAAAAAAGATCCTGACGACTTTGGAGCTTGAAATACTACATGCTTGCCGTTCATTGCGCCTATACAATTTGGAACTTGCCATGCTTTGCAAAATCCCTTTGCTACATTTAACCACTCTTCTTTGGTAGCAGGAAGCTATGACATGAAAAAATTAACGGGTGTTATTTGTAGGTAAGTACATACATACCCTAACATATTTTTCCATGAGTGTATCACAGATGGCTTGGCAAACTTCAGGCACAATTTTTGATATTGTACATGCTGCAACACGTGTAGAAAACGACAAACTCTGGTAGGACTCTACCGTTGCAAGAAATCTCAATGTTATGGTTAGCCTATCTCTTGCAGATATACTTTCACGTAAATGCGTGTTTTTCTTTTCTATTGCTGGACTTATCATTTCCAATAACATATTAAATGTGGTAATATCCATTCTTAAATAATTTCTAAAGTTGCTCTTATCTTCTAAAGACAATTCATTGTGAACCATCGATAATACCCCTAATCGATTACTGTCTCGTCGTCTTAGCCATTGTTTAATCCATACGCGTTTTTTTTTTACGTTTGGTCAGTGCTATGGTGTTAATAGCTATGACGCTTATTAACGCCACTTTCTTTATTTTGATCAGTTGCTCTTGCTGTATATTAAGTCTTATAAGACACTCTATTAAAACTTTTTTGAGGTTATGTTTTTGACGTTTCATTCAATATCTTGAATCTTGGATGCTAGCACGTCACCCTACGTCATTCAATATTTATGTTCAATTAATTGAATGGTATCTTTGAAGGAAATTGAATAGTGTAAATAGGCCACAACATATTCCTACATTGATGACATTCTTATAGCTTCAACTTCAGAAGATAAACACATCAAACACATTGAGCAAGTACTTGAACGACTTAACGAACATGGTGTCGTAATTAACATCACTAAATGCAAATTATTCTTTAAAATACAATGATCCATCTATAAAATGCCTCTTTTTTATACTAGTAAAGTAAAGTAACTTTATTTTCAAAACTCGCAAAATCCAAACTTTCAAAATGCAAAGTCATTGTTGAAATCCTTACTAGTACATCACTTTCGATAAGCACGGCACGTTTCTTCGTATACATGTCTAGATTTTGCTGCTAATAGTAAATCTTCAGCAGCAGCAGCATCAATGTTTATTATTTTTTTGTTGCTTAAAACTGCAGAAACACAGAAACCACTTAATGCACTTTCAAACGGCTGTACACGCAAAAAGGTGCAAATTAAACACACAAATGAAGCCGTTAATGTTTTTCGCAAATGCCAAGAAAATTTAGCAAACCCTACCATTTTAGAATTTCCGAAAACTGATCTTGAACTTCGCATTGCTACAGACGCATCAGATACTTCAATTGGAGGAGTATTACAATGGTAAACAAAATCCATAGCATTTTTCTCTATGAAACTTAAGCTATCTGAACAAAAATATAGCACTTACGACAGGGACCTTTTGGCGATATATAAAACGATCCTACATTAACATTTTCTCGAAGGACGACATTAAACTTTCATGAACAATAATGGCTAAAAGGTATGATAAAGAAGTTTTGTTGCCATTTTTTAAACTACTTGACGATAAAGAATTAAGACAGAATGAGGCCGTATTATTTTTGTCAGATTTTTCGAATCGTACTTAACATTTTTATCTCAAGATTTCAATGAAAGAACGAACTGCAGATTTAAAGTCAGCGACCTCAAAAGCATATAAATGATTTTTTTTCTTTTTCGTTGCTTGATTTCCGAATGACCTTGAACATGACGGAATGGAGGTCAACTGACCCTCTCATCATAATAAGCGACCCTAAAAACCCTAGTAGGACCTAACCACTTTTGACGTTCCCGCGTGAATCAAATGTTGATATGTGTTATCAATTTACCTCATAAAATTTGCCGAAATTTTATTAAGTTACGTGATCGTAGTAAAACTGTATAGTCACGTACGTAAATAATGTCAGCTATATAGTCCTGTTTGGGTCACAAAATACTGAGCCGAAACCAACTATTTTTTTTTGGTTATAAATTTCAAAAAAGATTTTTTTGAAAAATTTTATTCCATATAGATGCACTTGAAGCTTCACATTTTTTGATAAGGTGCACACATTATTTTTTTCTCTTACCCAAAATAAAAAACTTTTGACGGTAAAATAAGCTGACGGATAGGTGACCTAACCCCAATATATTTTGTAATGACTTGACTATAATAACAAGAACTCTGCAGAATTTTTATATTTTTGCCTGATTGTTGTTAAACATGTTGTATGTCGAGGCACTTATTGTGTAAAAATCACATTTTTCTATCAAATACAATAGCTGAAGGAACATTTAGAATTGAAGGGTGTCAAAGTCAACCTGACCTGACCTGACCTGACCTGACCGACACAGGTTACCAACTTACCGACATATCCTAAAAAAAAATAATTGAAAAATTTGTGAACATCTTAGCATCGATATAAGCTAGTATTAGAATTCAATAAATGTTTTGTTTAAAAATTACATTTTAACAATTAGTATTTCGTACTTTTCAAATTTCCAGTTTACAGGGCGCCACTATGCTTGACAGATAAGGATTTGTAATGTCGGCATAGACTTCCACAAAAATTTAAAAAATTAAGACGCTCTACCTAGAATAAATAAAAAGCTTTAATAAATTTTCAACAAACTATTAGTTTTGAGTACCTACTAACAATGGAAAATATTGCCTCCACCAGCAGAAATTGTGATAGTAGTGACGAATCGATGAATTATACTCCTGAAGAAATTGTGGACAAGGCACATAAAGTTTCCTTGAATCTCCTTTCGGACATTTCAAAACAGATATATGTACTTCAAAGAAAATTTCCAAATGTAGCCAGAATATGGTACTAGCGTACCTATCAGAGCTATCAAACAGCTATAAAAGGTTATTATAAATGACTGTAGTCCAAGCAGCCTGTGTCTGTGCATTTTAGTGTTTGCCACTCTATTTTAACATGAAACAAAAACTATGACAACTACACTGCAGCTACTATCAGATTATACATAAACATAACAAAGCAGCAAATGGCAAATTTTACATTGCAAATCACGGTCAACTTCGACTACAATCATTTGTAGTGACCCTGTAAAAGTTCCATAATGTGGTCTATTTGGTGAATGTTAAAGGCCACATTAGTTATAAATTAAGATGACTACAAAAAAGTTTAACAATATATAAGAAAAAAATCGGTTGGCCACACTCGAAAAAGTCTAAAGTCTTTAGCAAAGAAGATATATATTTTTTACAACCGCGTCAGACGAAATATATTTACTGGAAAAAGTAAAATTATTCAAAACAAGTTTTTAGTTGCTGACTTTTTGCAATTTCAGGTTGTATTAATCATTGGTGTAAGAGGTGCTTGCAGATCTAACGAATTAACAAACAAGATGATTGACCGTTTGATTGAAATAAGGACATAATTATGTATTGTTAAAGTGCCGGATACAAAAAATTCATGGGTCCCGAACATGTACAATTCGTAATTTTGACAAGGACTCTACGGACATTGTTTCTATTTGTACGAAATATTTCAAGCTGTGTCCCACTAATTTAACTTTGCAAAGAGTTTTTATCAAATGTACTCGAGGCAAATGTTGTGCTCAAAATGTAGGCCATAACACTGGAAAAATACCTTCTAAATTAGGGAATTATTTCAATTTGACGAAATCTTAACTCTGGTAAGATAAGCAACAAGTACTTCTAGATGTAAAAATACTGGTATTGTGTTTGTAAGACACTTTATTCAACTTTAACTATAACAACAAAATAATAATTGATAAGTATAACATACAAAGGCAATCAAAACAATTCCCGGAACAACGCAACGTCCACGCCACATGCACCAACACAATACACGCCTATGCAACCAACACAACCTGCGCATACCCTTCCCCGCGTAAGGATTTCATTCACAAGTTAAAACGGTCAACTGGCTTACGTGCTCGAGACGATCTTTTAGGTACCATCAAGCTTTCTGGTTCACGACTTGCTGGTTCCGCTTGTTTTTCCGGCTCTGGATCTCGCTCTGGTATAGGTGTAAGTTCGGGCAGCTGTTCTTTTCAACTATGGGAAGCTCCTGTTCTTTAGTGCCAATTTCTAAGTTGATTGGAGTTCCCTGAACTCGAATTTGTTCATTGTATGGTAGCAGTTGATCTACGTGTCTTCGTTGAATCCGTCCATCCACCTTACACTTACATCGTAGTCTAAGTTCCCGTTCATTTTTAAGAAATCTTCGAACTCTTCTGACATGAAATTACTGCCATTATCTGATACCACCGTATATAGTAATCCAAAACGGGCAAATGTTTCTCCAAGAATATTAATCGTAGTATTTGCAGTCATGTTGAAAGTTGTAAAAACCTCAATCCATTTAGTGTAAGAATCTACAATGATAAAAAAGTACGTGTTCAAAGAACGTCCAGCGTAGTCAATATGTATTCTTTGCCATGGGATTGTAGCGTAATCCCAAAGATGGTAATTGATCTTCGGTGGGTTATTTCGGAAACGACTACAGCTTAAACATACTCTTGAATCCTTTTAATATCAAGATCAATTGAAGGCCACTACATATGACTTTGAGCAAGAACTTTCATCTTCACCCCCTATGTGAGATGAATGTAGTTCCTCCAATATGTACTTTCGTAATGATTTTGGTATCGCTGCACGAATGAGCTTAAAGAAACATCCATCTTGGATCGAAAATTTTTGACAATTTTTCGGGAGTGATTTCCCTGTTTGTAATGAACCGAATTTCTGGGCATCGTATTGTTTTTTTCTTTATAAGCTTTTAAGTTATGGGCAAAAACTCCAGTTGGCTTATTTGGAATGATGTTGTATCGTCAACCTTGTCTGTAGTATTAGATAAAGATGGTCTTGAAAGATAATCCATATTACCATGGTCTTCAGTTTTCCTGAACTTGATGTTGTAGTCAAACCGTGATAGGTACATAGCATAATTTATTAACCTGGTTGCTGATGTGGATGGAAGATCTTTATTGGGGTGTAAAATTAATGTCAACGGTTTGTTGTCCGTTACCAATGTAAATTTTCTACCGTAACAATAATGAAAAAATTTCCTAATGCCCCAATAAATTGCCAAGGCCTCTCGACCGTTTTGACAGTAGTTTTTTTTGAACGTATTCAAAGATCTCGGCGCAAACGCAATAGGTCTTTCGGTTCCATCACTGGTTCGATGTGATAATACTGCGCCTAAGCCTGTAGGAGATGCATCTGTGGCTATGATCAGAGGAAGGTCTTCGTTAAAGGGTATCAGCACTTTTGTGCTTGTAATATTTTTTTTTATTTCTTGAAATGCTCTTTTACATGCCTTACTCCAAGTAAAAGAAACGTTTTTCTTTAAAAGTTGATATAACGGATGTAATTTCGATGAAAGACTTGGAAGAAACTTCTGGTAGTAATTTACCAGTCCTAAAAAGATTCGTAGTTGTGATAAATTTTCGGGTCTTCTACTATTAACAACGGCTTCGACTTTCTACTTCGTTGTGTGCAATCCGTCTTTATCAATTTTGTGACCCAAAAATGAGATACAGTCAAACTCAGATATAACGTCAATCACCGGACCAGCGGAATTTTGACGTTCTAAGCGGACTGACGCAAAATCCGAGGTGAAATTAAAAGTCTAATGTCTAAAAGGGATCTCTTAAATGTTGCGTATTAACTCTCTATCCGATGACGTACTAAACGAGTTTGACTGTATTTGTTTTGTAGAATTGACATTTCTCTTGATTTACATGTAAATTAAAATCTCTTAATCTTTGCTATACACTTCGTAGTCTGTGTAAAAGTTCGTCGGGTGTTTTCCCTTGTATCGCAATGTCATCGCAAATATCAATCCCTTTACTTTGTAAACTCCCTTGTGTGTACTAATAGCTTGCATACTTGCTGATTCTTCATTCACTGGCATGTGTAAATCAGCCTTTTGAATGTTTAAGGTTCAGAAATACTTTCCACCTCTCATTTGGTTGAAGACGTCTCCTACCTTCGGTATAGGGTAAAGATCATCCTCAATTACACGATTTAAATTTGTTTTGTAATCCGCGCAAAGTCGAATACTGCCGTCTTTGTTAACTACAGGCACAATTGGTGTACCCCACGTAGAGTGGATAACCTTTTCAATTATTTGTTAGTCTTCTAGGCGGTCCAATTCGTTTACTACTTTTTCCCGTAATGCGTATGGAACGGCTCCTGGTTTTAGAAAAATTAGCTGTGTATTTCCTTCAGCCAATTTAAATGTACATATATTCGTCATTTGGAATTTTTCCTAATTATGTCGATCAGACATTCTTGAATTCATCCAAGGTGCGATTTAATTCTTCTTTATAATTAACTGTTTCTATTTGGTGTATAGTATCCCAATTTGTTTAATAATTTTCAGCCAGTCGCGACCAAAAATTGTATCGACATCTAATGGCAGTATGTATACCATGTATGTATGTATACAATGTTTACCAGAAGCAGGTATTAAAAGAAAGAAATAAAGTATCTAACCCGGTCACATTTACTAGTTCTGTTCGACAGTTGCTTGCAATTGGTACATCTAAAGAAAATTATAAACTTCTGTTTAGTTTTGTGTTTCACAATTTATTTTTACAGGTATTAATTAAGACATTTTTTAACTTATTTGTTTGTTTGTTATATAATGTAATTGTTTTGTTTATTGGAAAGTTAAAGCTACGGATTTTATGCTTAAATAATCCATAGTAAATGATTTTTGCGCAAGCATTTTAAAAATTCTCCGTCAGTCTCCGCTTTTTAATAACTTTGACAATATAAAACAAACATTGTGAAAAACGCATACAAAAATTTAATACCATATTTCACCAATTTTCTTTTTTATGTGGTTTTCAGAAATTGGTGAACTTACAAGAAAAATGTTATTTGATGTTTGGCGAAGTGAAGAAAATATTTCGGCTAGAAACAACAGTGTTTACACTCACGTTGTTAATACTTTAGAACTGTTATACCCGGATCACTTTTGTCATATTAAATTCAAAATTCAACCCAAAATTTTGGCTTTGTGAATTATGTTATATGACAACGTCAACGTGATATTGTCATAATATGACCTACATTTTAAAAACCCGAATTTTTGGTAAAAAACATAATTCACAAAGCCAAAATTTTGGGTTGAATTTTAAAATTTAATATTACAAAAGTGATCCGGGTTTAGATTGTGAAGAAAATGTTACCCAATGTGTAAAAAACGCAACAGATAGTTTTTGTGTGCACTTGAAAGATAGATGGCAAAAATCTCATCATATACTCAAAAAAAAAATTTAAGAAAAATTTTTAAATGGCTTGATGGTGTAGTTAAATTTTTAAATATTGTATTAAGTACAGCTGAAATAAGAAGACTAGGTTCTTCTACGTGAAGCACTCATGTAGGTCGTCCTAGAAAACTTTTTGGTAAATTAAGCTACAAAACCTAGAAACTTCGACTGGAATTGTTAGTTGCAGATTCAACAAATGAAGCATTGGTTTATGCAACACAGATGAGTCTTTGTTCAAAATGAAAACGAGATGCTGTTGAAATTATGAAACAAATTGAAATGTTTTTGATGAAAACGACACACCTAAAAAGAGCTTATAAAAGTCTGGACAAATCTGCACCAATAAAATTAAAAGAAGAAGAAGTTTTTTCGCTGTATGTTGATGCAAAATTAACGAAAAAGCAGTCTATTTTAATTCGTAATTAAGCTAAAATGAAAAAGGCAGCTATACATATATCTCTCCTATAATAAGCTGTTAGAAGCAAAGAAAAAATGTTACCCAGATGAATTTATTACCAATGAAATGTTTGCAGAAATAAAGCTTCAGAGTTTACTCCATCACACAATTCAACGGTTTTTTGAGTGTAAAAGTGACATATTAGAAAATAAATCTGAAACAAAATTGACAATGTTTTATAAATGCGGTTGTGATCAAGCATCAAGTCAAAGTAGATAAATGCAAGCATATCGTCAAGAACAATCCGGTGGAACACCAGATGATTTTCTATTATTTGTTATTTTATTGGTGCCTCTGCATTTAAAAACTGAAAAAAGAATATTAAGGGAAAATGCAAGATCTTTATCTACACGATTTTGCCGCCCAATCAAGTTAATGTTTGCCAAAGAAACTGCAGAACTATCAAGACTAAAAACAAAAAACGTGGAAGATCAAATTAAAGCTCATTCACTTATAAAAATTGTTTCAAGTCCCAAGAATTTGTAACAGAACACAAAATTTTAATGTCAATAGTGGAGGGAAAAGAGTGCAGCGTTCTTGCGGAAAAATCATTTCAAAATTGTTACGTCTGTTGTGCAAATTTCAAAGAGATGAACTATCTATCTAGTCACTTATCTAGGTCTACAGATGCAACAACGTCTGCATTTTGGACTTCCCAGTCTTTATTTATGGATTAAATGTTTTGAATATCTTTTGCATATTGCATACAGGCTTGAAGTAAAACCTTGGAAAATAAAATCAAACTCAAAGTTGTCTGCTTCAATCACAGGCGTCGATGAAAATCTAATTAAACGGTTTGGTATTATTTTAAGAACTATTACTAGTGGTTACGAAATTGATAAAGAGGCTTTTGGATATTATGCGATGAACACAGCCAAGTTTGTATATAGATAGAACTTTATAACTGGTACTATATGCGAGCAAGCGTACACAAATTACTTATTAATGGGAAAGATATTATTTTACATATGCTTTGCTTCCAATCGGACAATTATCCGAAGAAGACCAAGAAGCGAGAAATAAAGTTTATAGAAGATTTCGTGAGCATCACGCATGAAAAATCTCAAGAACTAGCACAAACGAAAATTTACTTCATATGTTGCTGCTAATAACATCAGATCCAGTAATTACCAACCTAAGAAAATTACCTCCAAAGCAAACAATTTGCCAGAAGAAGTTAAGTTTTTGATAAAATTTTATCAAAGCAAGAGGAAACGTGAGACATTTGTTTAGATGTAGAAAACAGCTCGCATGATAATAGCTCGGACGAAAATTTTACTTCTTTTAGGAGTGAAGACCAATAATTTATTATTAAAAAAGTTTTTCATATCTGTTTAACCATCGTTAAACAGAGTATTTCCTTTTTTTTCTGTAAAACACAAATGTATGTCAAGATGCAATAGTTCATTAACTGGGACCTAACAAAATGTGTGTAGCACAGTTTTGCTTACTTCAGCGGGGGCAAAGTACTATGACAGTTGCACGGTTTTCCAGCGACCGACAAAATGTAATTTATTATATCATTTAAATGTACAGAGTATCAATTTAATATAAGTTCTAGTTTTGTTTTATATTCACTGTAGGTTAGGTTTATATTGTTATGTTTTTGTTTTAATAAATTTAGTATTGATCGAAGCTTTGTCTTGTTCTTTACTCACCCTTTAACATGGCCCTTCAGCCTTTGAGTATTGAGCTAAGCTTTGTCTTGTTCATTACTCATTGTTAGAGCACGGTCCATCGAGAGTAGCATGTTCCGTCAAGATTAAACAATATGTGTATTGTGTAACAATTAAATTTTGTTTAAAATTTAGTGATTTATTTGCTTTAATAATTTTGTGCAGTTAGATTTCACAAATGGACCACTGGGTGTCTTGGCGTTTTATAAACAAAAATTAACTTAAAAATATGAATTTTATTCCACACTTTTATGTCAATCTGTATATGCCTATGATGGCCCATGACGCATGACGTGCTGAAAATCGTTATTTTTTTCTCCAGCTTTTTAAAAAAACATGGAGGATACCGGCGTAAATCCAAAAGTCTTGATCTGCTTTTCTAAGATATTGTGTGGAATCAAAGGCCACACACTAGATAATATAATTCAGCGCGCTGGATTTATGAGTTGACGTACCTTTTACCTCAGTACCTTTTATATTAACTGTAAAGGAATTTAATAATAACATCATCTACTAAAGATTTCGAGCTCAAGAAAATGCATATGCGACTTTTTGATATTTTGGAAGCAAATATAACATTTCTTGGAGTGACAATATTACCTATTGCCACCAAGTAATCGTCAAGTACTAAATTATCACAGGCGGTAAGAAGTACCGCCTGATCCTTAGAATAAAAAACTATTGTAGATTCAGCCATATTTATTATATGACCAACCTTTTATCCCAAAAGTGGGAAAAAATTATAGCGACGAACGCTTCTGAAGAAAAACTCTATCGGTGTTAAAAGAAAGAAACCGATAAGAGATAACACATGCATCAGATCGCTGATGCTTCGTGGAAAACGTTATAATGAAGGGCCTACGATCAGATATAACCAATTTACACTTGAAAATATACTGTTCAGACATTGCTGCAACAATTCAGTGCGGTTCAACTATTGAAGCTGGAACAAACTTACCAAAATGAAGCAAAAATGCAAGAACACAAAAAATCGTCGACGTTTTGATTGAGAAAAAAGTAAAAAATTAAAGATAACTTAAAAAAGCATAGTAACCTGTGACGTTGTTGAATATTGACAAGCAAAAATGGCGTGTGATGGTTGTTCAACGAGTTTACGATGTTTGGGCAATTTGTGTACAAACCATCGTTGTGTAGTGCAATATCTGTGCGACCACGGAACTTTAAGATCTACGCAAAAATGTGAAACATGCGGAAGAGATGCCGAGTTAAATTTTGAAACTCTCTTTCACATGTACTAAAGAGTTAGCACACAAGAAAGGCTGTCAACGATCAAAAAGCGAGCTTGGAAAATCAGATGCAGCTTCAGAAAAAGTTGCAGGATGGGAACATTTTTGGAGAAGTTTTATTTGTTTTTGCAGACACTCTCTACTTCCTAGCTGCATGGTGCATCTTTTCCTGTCCAAGGCAGAAGAAGATTCAAAACGAGATACGTTGCCACGAGTACACGTACCGTCGTGGATTAGTTTTCGTTCGTGCACGAAGTCTGCGTCAACTGGACTGTCTCAAACTTTCGTAGGTTGGGTGGTCCAGGTGTCGTAGTAGAGATAGACGAGACAAAGTTTAGGTAGCGGAAATATAACCGTGGTTTTGACAGAACCATCAAAGACGTTTTTCTGGTACCCGTACCTCGTCGTGATGCGGAGACACTTTAAGATCTAATCTGTAGATGGAAGTATAATCGTATCCGATTGTTGAAAAGGATATGATAGATTAACGCAAATTAGATTTGAGCATTATCGAATAAACCATTCCCTTCAATTCGTTGACCCAGACGATATTAGAATTTATACGCAGAACGTTGAGCGAACATGGCGGGACGTTCGTGGTGCAATGCCTCGATTTGGAAGAAAATCTCGGCACTTTGGGCTATTTGGCTGAATTTTCCTAAAAGGAAGTGTAATCTACTTGAAGAAAGGCTCCGCCACTTATGTCTTGCAGCTGCCACATTGTATCCTTTACCTCCGTAAAGAAGATTGAAGGCTTCTTTCCCCTGGTTTTTTTTAGAGCCACCAAAACATTAGAAACAAATATAAAAGTTTTCTACCAATAACAGTTAAAACTTACTTTAATAAATCAGTTAAGATTAAAGCTAGCAGACCATTAACTTTCACGTTATTCCAGTATATTTTTAGTAACTGGGACAACAAATTTCGGTAGTAAAACACATTTTTTGTTTAAATTAAGACGTGTTTAACAAACATATAGTAAAATTAAAAATAAGTTTTACAGTTTTACAATCACAGAAACTAAACTAAAAGAAATGGTGGCGTTCCTTGTTTCCTGTCTCTTTATAAAAGTACACACGTAAGATTTGAAAGATGAAATTTCATTATACCGAGTTTAAACGAAATTTAGCTACCCTTTTTTTTAGTGGTGTTTCTTTAAAAAGAAAAACCAAACTTAGGTATTTTATTAGGTTAAAAAATCTCTATTACTTGAGCAAAAGATAAACTTTTTATGACTTTTGGTTTTACAGGAAACGACCGTATCTTTAGTTTTTTTATTGGAACACTCTGCATATGTTATATTTTTGGAAACTACGCTAAATTCTGAGTTTAATAGACTACTTTTTATAACTTTTTATGAAATAATTTTGTAATTTTTGTTTTATCTAGAAGGTTGTGGTAGTTAAAAAATATTGGGCTAATAGATGTTCTAATGAATATAAGCAATTTGCAATGTCATTTTATTTTTTGTCTCCAATGGCATATTGTTTTCTAAGATTGATTTTTGTTATATCCAGAATCCAGACATTGCCAAGAATGGCAGTAAAAATTATTATAAATACAGAGATCAATAAAGTCGTGCTCGATATTCTTAAAACCAAAGCAATAAATATGTCTACGGAAGCAAAGGAATGCGTTAGTTAGTCAGGGTGGAATGAGTATTAAGGCAAATCTTTTTTATGAAATAACACGCGACGAAATATTTGGGTTTCACCAAATTTCCGAAAAAAATTTTTGTCAGCAAATAATATTTTAACGATAATAGCTTGGGGCATCTTCGATAACTGAAAGCATCCTCTTGCCTATTGGCTAGTTTTTTTGGAAGAGCAGCTGTGATGTTTTTAGCTGATTGGGTATTTAACCAGATCAACGGTTTTTTATCATGAAACACAGAAAATTTATATATTTTTGGATTTGCCCTATTATTAAAGCCTTGAAAAATAACTTTCTTAAACATATTTTGCTTTACCAAACGACCAAGTAATAAATAAAAATTATTTTATTAGAATTTGGAAAAAGACCAAAAGCGAAAAGTACGATTTGCACCAAAATTAAGACCTACTTATTTAAATCCAGAAGCTTTCGACAAAATGAAAGGAAAATACACAACTCGACTATACAGTTATACGGTGGCCAAAACCATGTAAACTGAAATATCAGTAGGTATGTAGACTTCCGACAGAATTCATTTTAGATATAAACAATTTTATACATAGCCGAAATTGCATTTTTCTTATTTTAAAAAAATGCTAAATTTTTTTAAAACAAAATGAATGATGGGAAAGGTAAAAACGCAACCAATAAATTAATAGTATGTTGGCAGATAACAATCAAAAGCTTAATACGCTTTAATTAAGCTTTAATTCTTTAAAGCTTGAATCGAAGTCATTAAGGAAACTCTGTCCACAAGACACTTTAATCAAGATTTTCAGTTTTTTTTTTTGGTAGTTAGGAAGCAAGGAGGAAACCGTTTTAATTCTACACTATAGAGTTTAAAACAGGCCTTACATGAACTGTTTTGTATGCATTTTTTTTTAAACGTAACCCAACAGGGTAATGCGCGAACGATTTGAGGTCTGTGTTAAATACTTTAGAAGTCATTCAACAAACAAAATACATTTTTTTACATTTATTGACAGTTGAAACACAAAATCGTATTGTGTATGGTATCGTAATCCTATCATATTTCACTTTTTAATTGGCCTTGTGCACTTCAACATTTGAAGCCAAGGTCGCATTCGTAGTGACGCTTCCGGAGGCAAATTAACTGCAGAGAGGCGTACTAGCAGCACGTCTGGAATATTCCAGAGGTGTAGAGTATATACTCTATCCCCTATGCTAATAGAGATAGCGAGTTTAAAGGGGTTAAAACATGTAAGAGGATGGAGAACGTTCCGGGGAACCCGTAAAGTATTACATACAAAGGGGAGGCGCATAAACAAGCATGCTTAGTTACACTAAATATGTCAGTCGACAATACAACATAAAAAGAAGTACAAAACATATGAAATGTAAGACAGATAAACAGACCAAGATATAGAACAAAATATTTACATGGTCAGCACATAGAGTCTGAAGCAATGATAATAGGTTTGTTTATACGATTTACTGCCTCAAGTCTTTCATAAATAACAATCATTTTAAAAGACAGATTTTTGTTTTAGAGGGGAGAACGTGCAAAACAGATTGGGTGGTTTCCTAAGAATGCAAGCCAATTCCAGTTCTATTATTACTTCTGGCTGCATTTGTAAAAATAACAAAAGAGAGCGTACGTTGAATTTATTGCTGAAAAATCATTTATTGTAATTCGACTTCTTACGACAGTCAGTTTGAAGGAAAGTTGGACTCCAAAAAAAAAGGTCAACACCGTGAACATAATAAGCTGCTTTGGCAGTTCTAAAAATTTGAGGTTTTATAACAAAGACATAAACGAAAGCCAGTATAGCAGCAGGCGGGCTCTGATTTTTCCAGGGACCAACGTTGGCTTGAAAATTTTGATTGACTGACATCACGCGGGAGATAGGGTTCTCAAATTGTGCAATTTTTTTAAAGAAAAATGTAAGGGCTAAAAGTTCAGAACGAGTCCTAAAAATGCTATGCCAAACTCAAACCAAAAAGCTGTAACTGGTGTTGATTTTATATAGTCTATGAAAATCACATAAAGAGCCTTTCGTTAAGTACGCTTCAAGCAAATAACACGTGTTTTTGTGATCTTTATCAATTATGGAATGTCATATTCAAGATCAGATCGAACAATAGCTTTGTAGAGGATTATCATGACTTCGGAGTTAGCACCCCATCATGTTTGGCTTATTTTTTGTAAAACGTGGATACCCTTAATACTTTTCAAAGTCATTTCTTTGACTTGAAATTTTCATGAAAGGCTGGTCCAGGGTTGTTCTCAAGAACTTACTTTCCCAAATTTAATGACAGTTGAAATCTTTGTTGTTGCTTTCAAACGTATGATGAGAATAATTTATACGGTAATCTAAATATGCCACATGAGCATTGGGGGGAGCTAGCTCTACCACAAACGACCCAAAAAGTATTAAAGAATCTCCAAAAGTAAAAATAAACGTAAGTTTTCAAAAAGAGATTTTAAAATAAAAACGCGTATTTCGGATATTATTATCATCTATTCTGAGCACAAAAATATTTCTAAGAGATTAATACCGCAAATAGTGGTAGAAGACCGGAAAAATCAAGAATTTCAAATTTGAGTAATATTGCTACAATTGTGGAAACTGTAAAGCAAGAACACAAGTCGAATCAAGGAAGTTGTAAAAGAAAAGTTTAGGTTGTTGAAATGAGTATCAATGCAAGACTTTGAATATCTGCATCACTTGAGTTTAAGCCAAAAACTAAAGAAAAAATTTTCTTGAGATAATTCAAATATGAATATGAAATATGAAAGCTTAAACAATTCCAAAACAAAGTGAAATTAAAGCCAAGTAACATTAATAAGGAAATAAACAAAGAATCAGCTTGATGTTCTTCAAAATCTGACAGAACCAAAACTTTTTTCAGCTCTCACCAAAAGTATTTATCTGAAAGTACTTAAATAAATAAGTCTTCTAAATCAAACTTTGTTTTTAGTACCGCTTTGAGTGGTCACAAAAATTCAAAAAATAAAATAAGCAAGTAAAAAAAATACATTTTAGATAAAACTTTATCGAAAATTTCGCTAAGTAACAGTACTTGTGATGATAAATGTCTCAAGTCTCTTTAAACTTTGATGAGTTTTTTGACGACTAAATCATTTAAAGATGACAAAAAACTTAATCGGTGGCAAAAAAACAAGCTTAACTTAGACTAATTTTAATTTGAACTAGAAAATAAGATCGTCGAATATCCTATCACAAGATAAAAAAGTGAGAAATTTGACGATTGAAAAACCATAGCCGGAATTAAGACATTCGTAAATACAAAATAAAACTTTAAACGATAAAGAGAATTTACCGCGATCTTGTTAAACTAGCTAATATTGACAAATTTAAAGAATTTTTTGAAGCCTTAATTGATGGAACATTAAGTGACTTTGTTTACGAGTTGGAGATACAAAAATTTTTGTGAAATTTTGTAAATACAAACAGATCATGAATTGGGATCTATTGCTCAAATAAGTTTCATTTCGTTTATTGTTTTATTATTTCAAAATAAATTAGGTGTCGTCAAGCCAATCTAGCATAACTAAGCGATTGTCAATAATAAAAACACATCTGCACGGTTTGCCAGCGACCGACAAAATATTAATAATCAGATCAGGTAGCATTTTAAGTAGTTGGCATAGTGTATAATATCTTTAACTTTATCCTGCTAACTTTAAAGATATATATTATTATATAGTTTTATTCAAAACTTGGAAGCAAAATGGCAGTAGGTATTTCAAATAAACGTCTAGTAGTTCTAATAATTTATTTTTTGTATTTTTAAAAGAACTTATAATTGCATAACGCAAAAAATGTTTTTCTGGTCACCGAGCGATTATTATTCTGTACTCTCAACTTACATACTTACATTGTAAATTTATAATAATATATGTATAATTTATTTATTAATTAAAAGAAAATATATTTGAGAAAGTATTGCTTTCTTTTAATACTTGCTTTACTTTCTATTAAGGTCATAGCAATTAGCATGTTTAACTTATAAAGTTTTCTAGCTATTAATTTTTTTTTACGCCATCAGAAAACCACTACTTTTTTTACTTGTTAAACAATAAAATATTGTATTGTCTAAACCACCTATATAAACTTGATTTTAGTATTTTTTGTTGTTTAAATATCATTATGCATCAAGGTTGTCGATATAAGACAAAACACTTTGTAAGTGAAATAGGTTCCAGTCGTATAAAAATCATTGCACTTCTTCTAGGTGATTCAGTTTTTTTTGGTAGTTTTTTTTAAATTCTAGTTTTGATTTTAAAGCTTTTTTTCAATGTGAGATAAAAAAAAGTCGTTTCGTTTACATTTGTCTATTGTAAGATTCAGGTATTTTTTTCGAGATTTTGTGTTTGGCATTTATGACAGGCACACACCTATTTCAAATTGTAATGTAAGTCAGATTTTATTTAAAAACTATTAATTAAAAAAATTAAATAAAATTTGCGTATTGATTTGCTAATTAATTTTTGATTGATTCTTCTAAAAATTGAATCATCAAAATTTTTACAAATTTTTTTGAAAATGATACAAAAAAATAATTAGGAACATTTAAAGTAAACACTTGTCAAAGTATACTTTATTTTTCATTTTTTTATTCAATTTTTTTATTTTTATAGAGGGGTTGATTTGTACCAATTCCGAAACAAGGGTAAGCGACGACCAATGCCGCTGCGTTTATTTTTTGAACAATTTTTACAATTTACGAGAAACAATTCATATTGTCTACACAAATCATAATACTCAAAGATGTGGTTTTCTTCATTACAATTAAAACATTTAACCACACTTTCTGATTGTTTTTTTAAGCAACAATTTTTTAAATAAGGTTTGATTAAAAACTACACAGATTGAATAAAACTACGTCACTTTAAGATTTAAGAAATAATGTCTCTTTTAGAAAATAGTACAGTGCACGGGACGCCTAAAACTCTTTAAAAAGTAATTCTGTGGGGGTTTTAAGGCTAAAGGTTATTTTTTTTAGAAATGATGGTTTATGCCGTATACATATATTTGAAGTTATCTAAAAATTGTCTTGTGCCAAAGGGAATTATTAAAAATTTTCTAAATATTTATACACTGTAATTCTGAAAAAAGGTGGGGTTTATCCAATCCTTTTTTCAAAAATCGTCAAGGAAGTAATTCTGCATAAAACACTGTAATTCTTCAAAACACAGGTTTTCTTCTAATAAAAGTTTAATTCAATCTGTGTAGCCGTTTTGCCACAAAAAAATAAAATATATTTAATAATACATTGGCTCTTATGGGCGTTAGCTACTTCAAAGCTGAATATCTCCGTTCAAGATCCCGAAAAATTTCATTGATTTTACGGCTTTTCGCCACTTCTCAACGATTATCTCAAAAAATAAACATTAATTTAAAAAAATAGGTTTTTTGAAAAGTTTTGCCCCATTATTTGTGATTATAATGGTACTACAGTTACATTTTTTTGTGAAGTCGTTTCCTCAAAAAAATATAATTAATAAGCTTTGCACAAATGATTTAATTATAATTATAGTTCGGAAGTACGCACATTTGGGCGCTAACAATTTATTGAGGAAACATTAATCATGTGACCAAACGTAGTTAGCTATGAATGAAGACAAGTGACAAAACAATTACTACAGTGTGAAAAAAGTTTTACAATTTTTGGTCGGTAAATTTGTGTGATTATTATTTAATAAATTTGGCTTTTTTAATAAAATGCCACCAAAAAAAGCCCACGATTAACAACCAGAAAAGGAATTGATACTCGGAGAAGACCAACAGCAAACACAAGAAGAGCACCTGTTGAAATTATTGATAACCAACAGGAAGAGGTAAAATGCTTTCTTATATTACTTTCTTAATGGAAAATCGATTTGTTTAATTTAATAACAAAATAAGTATGGAACATTTGATAAAATAAAAACAACAATTTTTATTTTTAGTTTGTTCAACCTTTTTATACTATTATAATTCATGTACAGTCTTATTCACTCTAAAAAATTGATCATTTTCCGCGGTTATACAAATTTTTAATCGATACTTTTTTATTTGTTTTATTTTATTTTTTTCTTATTTCATCTTTTTTTTAGTGCGTAGAAAGGTTTTTATTTACTAATTATAACGATATACTAATGAAATTTATTTTTAAACATTTGATGTTTTTCATTGTTTTTAGCAAAAATTTCAAAGAAAGAGATACAAAATCAATTATTTATTTAAATTCTTTTATTTGATTGGTTCATTTTAAATTCATTTTATTTGATTGGTTGATTTAAAATTGCCTGATATTTCACAAGTGACATATGACATAATAGTAAAAAAAAATTGTATTAATCATCAATTAAAAGTGATTTGATTACACGTAACAATTATTTTTTATTAATAGGAACGATTTAATAAGTATTTAACTCAAAATCTTCCTCTTTGTTGTTGCTACAACGAAAAAAATTCATACAAAGATTACCTAACCTAAAAATTTTACGAAACTTTTACTTTCAGTGAGTGCAGTGAGTGCCTAAATAAAAACTATTTTAAACGTTTAAATTCTAATAATAACAATAAAAAAGCCTCTTTAGAATCTTTAGGCTATACAATACATTACAACATTAAGAAAATTATAGTTTCTCCAAAAGGGTTAACCACGAAGGAAATCGCTCCCATGAACCATAAAATTATCAACGTAACATTTAGCATAATGGCACGATAAATATAGGACATTTTTTAGCAAAATGAGAGGAAAAACACTAAAATTTATTCAAAATTACATTTATTTCTGCCCAAGGGGGCCCCTGTTATTTTTTATTACATGAAGACTGAAAACAAGTACGTACATTTTGAAAGAAATATTATAATTTATTAATAATAATTAAAAATTTATTCTTTGCATTTGATTGGCTATTTTATTTAAGTGACTGTGACATATGACAGATGACAGATGTAAACATAACCTCAAATTTTTGTTGTGGAATAAAAGTGATTTTAAATTTAATTAAACGTGATTTAAAATGTTATATCTGTTTTACATAGGATTGTTTATAATAAGATCAAAATAATTTCAACAAACAGGGTCGGCCCAAGAACTTACTTCACTATGGGGGCTCTTTGTTGCCCCCCCGAGGCCCAAGAACGATAAAATAACAGAAACAGGTGTCTGTGTTATTTATTGGCCGTGTCGACTAAAAACAACACTGAGTTTTCGTTGTGACCCAATATAATCCCTTTTGGTTATCACCATAACAAAAAAATCATTACGTTAATTTCCTAACCTAAAAAAAATTCTAACAGTAAACACCCTCTAAAACCCTTCGACTTTTTCCAAGAAGGTGATTCAGGGAGAAATGATTAGCCTCCATAAATAAAAAAAAGTCCTACATTTTAATGACAAATAAAAGTGACCTTTTAGAAAAAACAAAAATGGAACGCTGAATATGGAACATTTTTTAACAAAAACAGAGAAAAATTGACAGAAAATTGGTCAAAATTCTATTTATTCCTGATCAAGGGGACCCTTTTTTATAATGTAAAGACTGAAAACCAGTACGTGCATTTTGAAAGAAATTATAATTTGTTAATAAATAAAAATTTATTCTTTGCATTTCATAAAAACATAACCTCAAATTTTAGTCAATTAAAAGTGACTTGAAATAATTAAATTAAATTTAATTAAACGTGATTTAAAATGTTATTTTTGCTTCACAGTGAGTTTTTGATAACAACAAACAGGGTGGGCCTAAGAACTAATTTAACTATGGGGCCCCTTTGTTGCTCCCACAATTAAATAACAGATGTGTGTGTGTGTGTGTTTTCAATTACCCGTGTCTACTAAAAACTACACCGAGTTTTTGTTTTGACCTAATATAATCGCTTTGTTTTTTGACTTAATATAATTGCTTTGTTGCTATCACAAAAAAAGTGCAATAAGTAATAACTACCTAATCTAAAAATTACAACAGTAAGAAGACTCTAAAACCCTTCGACTTTCTTGGAGTAATTCAAGAAGGAATGAGCCCCAATAACTAAAAAAAGTCTTCCATTTTGATGTTGTTGAAAACTAACATTTAGCAAAAAATGGAACGCTGAATACAAGATATTTTGTAGCAAAATTAAGGAAATATCACAAAATCATTAAATATTCAATTTATTCCTGACTGAAAGGACTCTTTTCAACATTATTTAAAGTTTATAAAATTTTTTCTCTATAAAAATTTTTAGCAATACGATAAGGAGATTTCAATGAATAGAGACGATTTAGTAAGTATTTGACCTAAAATATCCATTTCTTGCCAAAAAACAACAAAAAAAAATGTGCGAAAAATAAAAAAATTATCTAACTAGAATTTTTTTTATCAGTAGCAAGGTAAATACCAGTTAGAGGCCAAAGTTGTTTAATTAATAACTATCTTACAGTTGATAAGTAATTGTTTTTTGCAAAATAATAAAATTTTAATTAAAACACGCAATTAAAAATTAATTAAAGAAAAATAAATAAGGTAGGCAACCAAGAATACGCTTTTTTTAAATTGTATAAAATAAAGTTTCTAATATGATATATTACTTTATACACGTTAGAATAATTTTATAGGATAAGTATCCCATAAATGAAGAAATATATGCATACTAAGTGTTTCAGTAAAATTCTTATACATTATAAATGTGTAACAATAGAAATAGAATATTTTGAGCTTATTAGGGTGTTTAAAGTATATAAAATTGAATAAAATTTTTTTTTAACATAATCTCAATCACAAACATAAAAGTCGACATATCTATTGTTTCCAAATTTGATGCTATTGTTAATAATCTTTTTATTTCTTTTAATGTTTTAAACTTACAAAAATATTCAAGGACATTTAATAATAAAAATTTTACTATTAACTAAGTTATTAAATAATACTATTTAAAGCAATAATTATTGTTCGGAAGTACCCACACTCGCACGCCAAGAATTTTTTTTTTTTGTAAATAATAAAACAAAAATGTATAGTAAATTTTCACCAATCTATAATTTTTTTATGATTTTATAATATTAATATATTTTGATAAACTTTCTGTTGTAAAACAAATTTTGGTCAGATACACATTCTTTCGCAGGCGTTTTGCACGCAATATAGTGTCATAAACGTCATATAATTTAAAAACGTGATTACAAATATCATATGTTATTTAATAAATAAAAAATTATTAAATATAATAAATATATAAATTAAATATAACAGTGGTCCATCTACATTACATATTGCTTAAATAGGAAAATAAAAAAAATATTATTTGAAAATGTAATAATTTGTTTTTAAAGTAAATTTCATTATTGTTTTTTTATTAAATGAGTTAGGGTCACAATAAATTATGTTAGGTGACTACAAACAATTGCTAAATAGCTAAAGAAGATCAATTTTTTAACCAAAGGCCGAATATCTATTGCGCCCCAGGCGTGAACGCCTGTCCAAGACTGAATATCCACCGCGTCGAAAGCGCAAATGTCCAATCTAAAGGTGAATCAAAAGTCAAATATCTATCCAACGTTAAGACGAAAGCCGAGTATCACCGAGAACGTCTGGCCAAAAGCCAAATATTTATTGCGCCGCAGGCGAGAATGTCCGGCCGAAAGATGAGTATTTATCGCGCCACAGGCGCGATCGTCTGACCAAAAGCTGAACATTTATCGCGCCGCAAGCGCGAACGTCTTGCCAAAACACGAAAATCTCCCGCGCCGCAGGCGCGCACATCTGCCCGTAAGCCGAGTACCAACCGCGCCGCAGGCGCGATCGCTTGAACAAAGGCCGAATATTTATCGCGCCGCAGGCGCGAATATCTGACCTAAGGGTGAATACCTATCGCGCCGCAGGCGCAAACGTTTGACCAAACACCAAATATCTATCGCGCAGCAGGTGGGAACATCTGGCCCAAAGCCAGTATTCAACCAGATATTCAAGTTATACAAACAAACAAAATTTTTTATACTTCAATCTAAGGCGGCGTTTGCGCCGCCACACATCGCTTTCGGTTTTAACCGAAAGCGGCGCCAGTAGCGCAATATCGCCTTCGGTGTCAACCGATGGCGGCGCTGTTAGCTTGATAGCGAAGGCGGCGCCAGTAGCGCAACAACCGAAGGCGGGCGCCATTAGCGCCCTGGCGCTTGCGCCTTTCGCCCGGAGGGCGAAAACGCGGGCCCGCGTAAAGGGTGGCCGTAAGGCCACCGTTTTAAGCGGGCTCGTTTCAACATATTTGATGTTGAAATGATTGAACCTAAAGCAATGATTGTTGACAATGGAATAATCATTTCTGATTCTGTGGTGGAACCTGGATGTCGTTGCTTTCAGCCACGAACTGCTTTCAATTTATGTTTAATTCACGAAATGAACATGATTACTGATGAGGCAGAACCAGGCTTTGTTGAGAAACCAGGCTTTGTTGAGTATCCAACAACAATTTTGATTCCGAACTTTCTCAGAGAATTAGAAATTCTATTTTTGAATTTACTTGTTGAAGTGGAAGCAATTTTTGTTATTAATCGAAATTCACAAAACAAACAGGATCGTCAAAATAACAAAATAAATCGTCAAAAAACAGAAGCGGACATTGAACGAATCGGCAATCGGGATGCTTAAATTGCAACATATTTAAGAGCAACCGAAAGAAACAATGTTAAAATTTATTCAGCTGGAATGATGGATCGAGTGTGTCAACACTGTCAAACTTGCTTTTTCTCACCGGAAAAAACAGCGAGAAACGAATACAACAAATGTTGTAGTAATGGAAAACGTTTAGCTGTCACGCAGGCGAATTTAAAAAGAAAATTCTTACTATAACCACTGCTTCCATTTTGTAAGTATTGAAGCATCTTTGCGCAATCTATCTGGATATGGACCGTATGTATTCGATTGATGATAAAATTTACCATCACATTACAAATATTAATGTGAATAGAGAAAACTACAAATATGGTCCACTATATTTTTTAGATCTATATTAAGCGGTCGAATAATGTCAATAAACCATTGAATCGAAACTTGATGATGTTGATCACCAAAGATCTGCAAAGAGTAAATCTATTTGCTCAGCAGTATCGTCATATTCACAATATCTACGCACAAGAAGAACTTTACATGGAAAATGAAAACATTGAGGTACCTCGGGTGTGTCTTGAATTTGTTGAACATCATTGCGATCGCAACAATCGAGAACACGATTTTTCCGAGGAGAATGAAGTGGCCATCGTCGCAAACTACAATAAAAATAATTCATCGAATTTACGAATGCATGTTTTCTTAACACAACAAAACGATGGAACAAGAACACTTGAACAAACAAGTGAATTTGCTAATCTTTTGTCATTTTCGTTGCTGTTTTTAAATGGCGATTTGGATTGGAATGACAACATTCTACTGTTAAATCGACGAGAAAGGAAAAAACGAGAAAATTTACGTTATGACAATTTTATGCATATTGTCTTTTATACCGCCACAACAATGAAAATTTTCAATTTTTCGAACATGACGGTAAATTGATACAACACTTCATCGTTCAAGCTTACTTGAAAATTGAAGCAAATCCCATCAAATTATTTTCTTCGCAACTAAAACCTTTTTCGAGCTGAAGAATATTATAGTTTGGTCGATTATTTACTTAATCGAGCAGAAATTTAAAATATTCCAATTGGACAAAGAGTGATATTACCTTCGAAAATTGAAATGAGTGGCATGAAATGCAAAGGTAATAATAATTATTTTTTTCTTTCATCAAATAAATGAAATCAAAAAATCTTTGATTAATATATACATTATTATTATTATTAAATATAAAGATGCCAGTGGCCATTGTATCTGAAATTGGCTATTTATCACTCTTTATCACTTTTACTTGCAGTCCAAAATGGCCTGAAACTATAGAAAATTTGCTTCCAGGTCAAGAAATAACCAATGTTAGTCAGAGTTTTCAAAATGAATCTCGACGAACTGACGATTGACTTTATTACATCATGGGTGTTTGCATCGCGTACGTTCAAGTAATTGAATTTTATAAACGTGGTCTTCCACATGCCCACATTTCAATCACATTACATAACGATAACAGACCAGTTGATACGGCAAGAATTAATCAACTGATTTGTGTTAAAATACGTGAACCAGGGACCGAATATGACCTTTACACTTTGGTTAAACGTCATAAAATTTGTGGCTCTATGGTCAGTACAATTCAACTGACGTCTACATGGTAGAAAACAAATGGTTCAAAAACTTCCTAAAGAAGATTAGTAAATTATATTTTTTATTTAGGTATTGGTACAATTACAATAAAATATGTCTCAAAAGTTTTGCAACCAATACGTACAATTCTATAAAAAAAATTAAAAAATCAAAATATGGGGTTGGCTTTGCAAACAAAAGTCATTCAATAATTTGTCATTCTAGTGACAGTTCAGTTATCGAATTTGATTGCGTCGTAATGGCTTATAAATTAAAATTTAGAAAAAGTGTTTATAATTTAGTTGGACAGACGCCTAAAGCTCAAATAATTTGAGTTTTTGAAAATCAAAATGTGGCGTGGAGAACCATATATCGTGCGATACCAGAATGTGAGGAAGGTTTACCATACCTAAATCTTCGAAAAAGTGGTAAACGTAGACTGTTAACTGGACAAAGAGAAATCAGTTAATCGAAAGTGCCAAAAATAAAATTGGAAAATTATGAAGAAATCCTTCACGGCGTTACGGTGTTTTTGTAAAGATACAATTTCTAGAACACTGAAGGGAAAAGGTGTAGAATATCGAAAAATAGAAATGTACGAATTATACGCCAGATCAGGTGGCTCGAATACTAAGATGTTGTGCTTTAAGGCGTATTTATTTTGCAAATGACAAAATCATCGTCATGGATGAAGGTTTTTATACCGACAATATAGAAGAGTTCCCAAACATTGTAAATTACAAGCAAAAGGCCAAATTTACTGATACAGTTTTAGTTTGGTGTGTGATATCAACTAATGGGATTTACACACCTTATGTGGGAAGAGTTAGAGGCGAGCTGTAGACAGTCAAAGTTATACTTATTCAAAATTTCCTAACACCATTGATTCATTTTATCTACCAGAATTATGCTCAAGATGACATTGTTTTGGCCGGACTTGGCTTCGTGTTATAATGCACGTAAAACACAAAATTGGATGAATGTCCACAACATACTTTTGTGCCGAAAAACGATAACTTCCCACACTTACCAAAAGCTCGACTTATTGAAGATTTCTGGACTATTTTGTTTCGAAAAGTGTACAATGAAGGCTGGGAAGCTAAATACGAGCAACAATTAAGGCAACAAATTTTTAGAAAAATTTGGGAAATTGATGCTGAAACTGTCCAAGATTTGATGCCCGATGTTCGCAGAAGGCATTGTTGAAGCCTATGGACTTTTACATTTAATTTAAAATAAAATTGTTGTTTATAAAGCTAAATGAAAATTGGAAATGAAACACCCACTAACACCAAACTTCTTTACTTGATACGACGCACGTTTCGACAACAATGTTTGCTGAGTTTTAATTCCTACCTGAGGATGACAACATTGTTGTCGAAACGTGCGTCGTATCAAGTAAAGAAGTTTGGTGTTAGTGGGTGTTTCATTTCCAATTTTCATTTAAAAAACACACCAAGAAGATCCAACAAGAAGGTTTATAAAGCTGTTAAATATACCTGTTCAGAAAAATTGCCGTAAGGCCATTTTTACTTAATTAAATTTTATAAAATGATTATGCCAAATCTTTTGAGACATACGTTGTTACTACACAAAATGGGTAATCTTTTTACCAAAAAATGTGGTCTCATTGGAAGAACTATTGAAACAAGATAAAATAATCTGCGTTATTTTGTCGACAATCGATTTGTTGTGCGTTAAAATTCGTTTCATTTTTTAAAGTATCGCACTTATTAACATTAAGGCATGCATCTCTTCAGGTGCAGTAAAATATTTGTACAAATATTTCTTTAAAAGATTAGACCAAGCATTGCTTCGTATTGTTGATAATCAAAATGATCAAGAATAGCGTTACAAAGAAATTGATTCTTACCAGAATGGCAGACAGTACCTGAAGTAAGTTGGTCGATTTTAGAAATACCAATGCATGATAATTCTGATAGCGTCATAAGATTGCCAATTCATCTACCTGAAAGACAAAGAGTCTTCTGCACATCCTCCAGCTCGATTTGGGTAAGTTCGAAAAAAAAATGTCGAACTTTAATACAACCTGACAAATGTATTAGGACTCGAACCTTTAAGGAACAAAAGTTTTATTATACAATGCCATCATTGCCAAATATTTGGGCACGCTCAATCCAACTGCAATGCACAGTTTAAATGCATGAAATGCGGAGATGAGCACTCTACTCATCTGTGCACTAAACCAAACACAATTCTCCCTACTTAAATGTTTTAATTGCCTTATAAAAAGTCCCTTGCTGTACCAAAAATAAACCAAAACAAACTCCCAGCAACGTCAAGAATAACTCTGTTAACTCTTGGACCAAAACACTAACAAAATCAATTATAAATGTTTAAATTAGACCTGGCAAACCTCAGAAAAGTAATAACTCTTTTTCTGTAAATTCAACGTTAAAAAAGCAACAAGTTTCCCAAACACTAGCAAACATGTAATGGATCTCTATGAATCAAACCAGAATAAAGCACAAATGCAAAAGTTTAACTTCTAATGACTATACTTAAACTTACCCAATAAATAACAAACTTTTAAGATACGACACGTAAACCCTTATATAAATAAATGTAAGTGCACGAAAACTTTAAAGTATTACAATTTATAATGAAACAACCCAGATATACACAAAAAAGTTATCGAATATCGCAGCGCAGATATTAATAGTCTTTTCATCAAAGAAACAAACTAACAACTATGCAATAGGCATTAAAACCAAGAATTCACACTCAATATACCAAATGCATCATCAATAAACAAAGAACTAAGAAGAATAATAGCGAAAAAATGAATACATACTCAACAACGCAGAATCAATATAATAGATCCAATAGTCTTCTTCAGACATAATGAAGAAAAAACTGCTTCACAAAGGAAACCTACTAAGGGAGATCCAAAAGTAATGATAATCGGATATTTTAAGTAAGCATAAAAATTCAAAATATTTTTTTTTGCTTGCTTATATACCCACTAAGTCACCATAAAAAATAATATAAATAGGCCACAATTTCCAGGAGAGACATTTATTGGAATACGAGTCGTCGAAGGTATAAAATAGTAAGCAAGTAAATATAAAAAAAATAAAAAATTGGCACGTTTCGTGACTATGGATGAGACCTGGATCTACTATTTTGATTCAGACGCCAAACAATTGATGACTTGGAAGCGAACTTTCTTACCGAATCCGAAGAAATTCAGTGGCAAGTTTGGCAGGCAAGGTTATGGTGTCCGTTTTCTGGGACGGCGAAGGAATAATTATGATCAAATATTTGGAGAAGGGAGCCACTATTACGGGGTCTTTCTACAATTGCTTTCTAAGTAACAAGATTGTGGGAGGCTATTAAGGGAAAAAGACGCGGCAAACTGCAAGCTGATGTGTTGTTACACCAAGACAACGCACCGGCCCACAAAGCCGCAGTTGCGATGGTTTTCATTAAAGAAGCGGGATTTGAACTGCTCGAATTCATCTGATCTAGCTTCTAATAACTTCAATCTGTTTCCTCGGCTTAAGGAACGTCTCGGGGCAAAAAATTTAAAACGATGACGAAGTAATAGCCGCTGTTGAGGCGTTTTTAAAGAGTCAGGAAAAAGATTTTTTTTTAAAGGAACCTTTAGTCTAGAAAAAATATGGACTAAATGTGTTGTCTAGTTAGAAGACTATGTAATTTTTTTTTTAATATTATCACCGTATTTTATTTTTATTATTATTACTTTTGGATCATTCCTTGTAATACCCAACAGCATGAATTGAATCAAACCGATTCCGATGCAAAACAGTACCTGTATCGATAAATTTCACTGCATTACGTATCGATCAAAAGTAGAAGACAATGGGCACGACGACAACATCGGTTTTAAAAGATAATTTTTTGACGTTTCTATAAACTAATAGAAAATTTTAATTTCGGTAACATCTGTGCTTTTTAATGAAAACATTATTGTAGTGGGAATATTCTACCTAGCTTATTTCCGCTGGAGCAATTTGAAGTATTTTGTTTTTATGAAAATTATTTTTTTAGTTGACGTCTGCCAAATTTGGTTTATTATATTGATAGTGATTCCTAGTTGTAACGTCAAAAAATAATTTATTGAACATCAAACAAGAGTTCGATAAATACGAAAACAATTTTTCAGAATTTCTCAAAAGTCTGTTAAATTATTTTTAATATATTCTCACTGTCTTGTGGTACTAATACTGACAATTTCTTGCATGTACTACCGCGGACAAAAGTCTTAATGCATCAATTTTCTGTCACTTCAGGAAAAATTAAATCATCCTTAAAGACAAAGCTTTCGCCAACGGAGAAAGCGGGGTCTTTTGTAAGAAATAAGTCCAGTAACACGCAAGTTTTTTTATTAGAGAATGTTTAGTGTAATTATGAACCACTAAAATCTAAAATTTTTTCTCTGCGATTGAAAAGTCTTTAAGTAAAATACTCGTGGGCCTCATGCAAATAAAAGTATATGATGGACCTTTTTCTTTTTTCTATCAACTTTTATATTTTATTTTATCAACAGCAGTCTAACAGACTGTTCCAGTTTTGTCAAAATGACAAAAATAAAAAATGTGCTTATTTTCTATTAGCACATTTTACACTTTATGTCATCATGATAACATTGATGTATTTATGTGTTCGCTCTAGTCCAATGTTTCTATCCGACCGGAGAACTGTACTATTTAAGAGCACTTATGCTACGAGTAAGTACGTGGAGTAATATCATTTGAATTTTTAAAAACAGTCAACGGACAAATTTGTGAAACATTTCAAGAAACACATTGTAAACTTAGCGAGTGGAAATTCCAAAACAAATGAGGCAAATGTTTGCATACATTTTAGTGTTTTGCACAGTCTACAATCCAATTTAATTGTGAGACAATTTTAAACGTTTTATGATTAAAGACTTTTCACGACGACAAAGAATAGAAGAGCATGAAACTAAAATTAGAGCGCTCCAAAAAATTCTAATGGTCAAAGATTGTTTGAATTTAATGATCTACCAGAATACCGACCCAATTGGGTTCAGGATCCAATCAACATCATTGAAAATCAACAGGTTGCAAACCAATTAGACGAGCAAGTAAATGCTGAACAAGGAAATGTTTTCGATATTGTTATAAGAGCAATTGAAAACGATGATGAAGCATGATGCTATTTTTTTGTTATCGGTGCTGCAAGAACAGGATAAATTATAAATATAAATATTTATAAATTAATATTTATAATTATAAATATAATGTTGTTAGTGGAGAACAGATAAACATTAATTTTGACAATGTTGTACAGTCTCAATAATGAGTTGATTGTTAAAGTTTTTGGTGAACGAATTGAGGAAAGTGATGCACCAATGTCACAAAATTAGCCCAAAGTTATTGGGGCAAAGATAGAACTTACTAAAGTCTTGGTAACATCGTTACAGATAATAAAACTGAGAATGCAAGTTATCCAGAAGAATTGCTCAATTTCCTAAGTTTATGGTGTTTTGCACAACACAAATTAATCCTTAAAAAATGCCATTGTGATACTAATGAGAAAGTTAAATGTTTATGCAAATTTTGCAACGGCACACAATTGATTTATTATTAGACACTTACCCGAGCATTACATTGAAGCTAAAATTATTAATTTTAATGGCAGATTATTCAATAAGACAGAATTTTTGCCAAAAATTGACTCTGATTTGGGTAACAGTACCTTAAACACTGTATATGCTGAAATACTTTGTAAAAAAAAGTATAGTGTAAAGAATTAGGTAATTGAAAATATTTGTACCACTGTAAAGTTAAAGTTTAAGCAAATTATATAAGAGAATACACGAAGAAATACGTTCGATTTCTCTAAGCGACACAATAAATATTACAATATAACAATTGGTATTGTCAATAAATAAAGAACATTTTAAAAAAATGTGTATTGAAATGACGAACTCGAACCGACGACTTCTAAGACATGAGACGACCGTAACGACTAAGGGCCCGATTTCAAGTTGGTGCTGCAACTCAGTGGCGCAATGCAAATTTGCGTCACTTGTTTGCATTTACCTTGCGTCAAAATTTTGCCGCAACTTGCGTTTAATTTCAAGTTCAAAATGTGACGTGACGCAGCAATGACGCAGTAAAGTGATTAGTGCGCATGCGTTACCGTTGCTTGTCAAACAAGTTTGAATTTCAAATGAGTCAGATTTTCACCGAAGAGCGGGAAAACAGTAAAAAAGAGAATGGCTAAACCGTAAGTAGATAATTATTGTAAAAATAATGGATAATTAAAAACAATAAAACGTTTTTAGGGTCAAAACAAGGTCAAAGAATTTTTCCACCAGTGAAATCGCTGTTCTCGTCAATGAAATAGATAAAAGGAGGACTGTTTTGTTCGGACCTTTAAAGGGACCGAAAATGACCCAACAGCATCGCGACATTGCTTGGGCGGCAGTTGTCGATGCCGTAAATGCTGTTGGGGCGGCACAGAGATCAGTGGGTGATCTAAAGAAAAAGTTCCGTGATTTGAAAGTCCGGACAAAACAAAAAGCCAATTTATTAAAACGAGAGGGCCGCAAAACAGGAGGTGGTGAAAATGAGGGCACCTGCAATCCCCTCAACGAACAAGAAGAAAAAATTCTTCAGTTCATTGGGGTGGAAAGTGTTGAGGGAATTGCAGGTGGTGTAGATACCTTCGATCCTCATTCAAGTAAGTTTTTAACATTTATAAAGTTTGTTGTTCTATGAATTTATTATTTAAGCACTAGAACCCCAGCCAGGAACTTCCGGCGACTTTCAAATTCCCTCACCTCCTGGAGAATTTAGAGGTAAAAACAATAATTTTCTTAAAAAAACTGTAAACGGGGTGATTAACCAAAAATCATCACTTTTGGAAACTTTTTCATCTGCAGTTTTATTTTTCTTTTGCCCTTTAGACACGGAACAGCCCCAAACAAGAACCGCCGCCGCTGATTTAGAATCTGGTAAGTTTTTAAAACTTTAATTATTTTAATTATCAAAAAGCAGAATTTATTTTACAATAAAACACTATATATAGATTGGTTTTTATTTACATAATACATATATCCATAATATCTCCATTATATCCAATTTGGTATCATTATAAATTCAAATATTCCAGAATTTAACCCTTTATCACTTCCTCCACCTCCACCTCCACAAATTCCTGCCCAAAAAAAGAAAAAAATGAAAACGTTGGCAATAGAAGAAATAAAAAAAACAAGCAACTTACAAGAGGAATGTAATAGCTTACTGAAAAATTTAACAAACTCATTCAATGAGTTCAAAAATGAGTTTTTAAATTTGAAAAGAAAGCAAGTGGAAATAGAGGAAGAAAAATTAAAAATAAAAAAATGTAAATTAGAATTAGCACAAAAAAACTGTAGATGTAATTTATAATTATTTTTTTGTAAATATGTACATAATTATTAAATAATTGTTTAAACACATCTGTTTTATTCTATCAGATTTGTAGCACATTTATATATGATGAATATAAATGTTTAAAACAATCTGAATAGTTAGGTTAAATTGGTCATAGTTGGGTTAAATTGGTCATAGTCGGGTTGTATTGCTCATAGTTGGGTTGAATTGTTCATAGTTGGGTTTTTGAATGTCTACTGCCGGGTAAAATGCCTTGCGATCAATTCCCTGCGGATTTCCATACAGTCGGGATTGGCGGCTTCAGGACAGGGTGGATCACCTCCGAGTGGATGTTCTTGCAACTCTTCTATGTCCAGGTTGTACTGTGTGCAAATGTTATGCAGCACACAACAAGCAACAACTATTCTGCATACTTTACCTGGCTCATATCCTAGGGGGCTGTCCAATACATGCCAGCGACTCTTCAACACTCCATTAACTCGTTCAATTGTATTCCTGGTTGAAATATGTACTGAATTGTACAGTTGCTCTGGAATTGTGGTTGGATTAACAACAGGAGTCATTAACCAGGGTTCTTGTGGATATCCTGAGTCACCCACAAGCCATCCTTCAGGAAAATTTCCCTGTGATAATCCTTCCCGAACAGCAGAATTCCTCCAAATGTAGGAATCATGGTTCGATCCAGGAAACCGGGCAAAAACATTAAATATTTTTAAGTCAGGACCTGCAATCAATTGTACGTTTATGGAGTGATAGAGGTGACGGTTGATGTATTGTTCCGGGTTGTTATGGGGCGCCTTCAGTCTGCAGTGGGTGCAGTCGATTACTCCCAGCACGTTTGGAAATCCAGTCCCATGGGCTGTCATTCCTAACATGTAGAAGCCTTGTTTCACTCCAGCATATTCTTCTGCAGTGGGAAATCGAATGAATTGCGGAGCTACCTGAACAAGAGCTTCCGTAACTTCTGTGATCAGGTGTGAAACAGCTGATTGGGAAACTCCACCGCTACTGCCGACCAGCCACTGAAAAGAACCAGTTGCATAAAATTGGAGAGCCGTGTAGATTTTATGAGCCGGTGTTAAATGCTCATAACGTCCCTTTCGAGTTTGTTTTACTAAAATCGGTGTCAAAAGGTCAACAACATATCTGAAGACTTGTCGATCCAACCGTGTCCGTTGGAACATAATTCTTTCGGAAATCTGGTGGACATCAAACGGTTCTCGACGTGGAAACACTTCTTCGTTATCACTATCACTACTTTCACTGTCACTTTCAATTAAAAATCGGCGGCAAAACCAGCCAACATTTGCCGGGCAGCAGCCATTTTCCGTAAACGAAATGTCAAACTGTTGATGCAAAGTAGTTGCGGCACCTGCAAGATGTGCTGCAAACTATTGCGGCAAATTAAAATTGCGTCTGCGGCAAATTCAAACTTGAAATCCCGACATGACGCAATTTGCGTCACTCTGGCAAGTTGCGTTAACGCAACTCGACTTGAAATCGGTCCCTAAATTCCTAAGTAACAAGGGGGGTCAGACGTTTAGCCACTTTTAAGCTAACTGCAATACACAATTTAAATGAATAAATGTATACACCCTCCACCTATTTTTGCACCATCCCCCTATCAAACAAATAAAAATGTGTCATATTTTATAAACATTTTTTGTTAGCAACTACAATTGTTAAAATTTAACTACTAAACCATTGCTTTAAAGATAATTTATTTAAACTGTATTTTGCAACGTCAATCGTAAAACGAATTGTTTAACTCTAATAATAACTCTACACGTTACAAATTTAAATAAAACATCAATTGTAATTCTCTCTTAATTCACTTTTGGTAATCTTTACACAGTGTGTTTCTTAAGCAGAAGTAAGGGCTTTTACCGACCTCGAAACATCAGATCGATTTTTCTGCTTTTTAACAATGTAAAAACTTTATTAAAAATTTTGTACTAAATATTTGTGAGCAGTTGCTGTTATATAAATGGAAGCCCAAATACTTTCTGAATACCAAAAAAAAAGGGATTGTCTTTGTTTATTACATAATAACGAAAACGATCCCAATAACCCAAGTGCGATTATGGAAAATATAATATAATAATATAATGACGGATTGAATATTCGTATACCAGAAGTTGATTTTTCTAAAACCAATACTAATTTTACTGATAATATTGATCAAGATTTTCGTCTCAGTTTTCAGGCGAATTATTAAAAAAAACAAGCTATTGAAGAACCTGAAAACAAGGTGAATAGAAAAAGGTCTTCTTTACCTCTTGTAAATAAACTCTTTGCTAAAATACATTGTTTAATTATGCCCTCATTAAATTAACAGACATCAACCAACATCTTGAAACAATTAATAACAAATTAAAGAAACTTCAAAATATTGAGTAAAGTTGTTGACATTGCTGCAAAAATGTTAACATAAAACAATATAAATTACCATAAAATTTCCTGGATGTACACAGAAATAATTTTTTTATTTATTTAAATACTTGCAAAATTAGATTCTGACAAACATTAACCTCACAAACAAATAACTCAAAATCAATAACTACTTCCAGCAACAACAAAATTGAAATCACACAACTCTTATGTGATTTAATAATACAATTTACCGCCACAAATAGAGACACTTAAATTACAAATAAACTTATCACCAGCGTACAAAAAATCTTGGAACTTATCAAATAATCAATCTATGATTCATAATTTTTTTACATATTATCAAGATAGCAGCATGGAACGCCAACACTTTTCACAATAAATTAAATAAGCTTTAATAATTCGTCAACTTAGTTGAGATGGCGTTCATCATCGCAAAGCTCGAGTAACAAGGAAACATCCACTTCATCTCAGCCAAAGTTTTGACTCACACGTGATTGAACAAGAGTTCCCTAAGAGAGGAAAAAAGCATTCTGTCTTTAGGTTTTCCAAGTTGTCTAGCCTGACTTTTTACATCTCAAAACGGAATGTCAAGTCTGAGGAAGATGAAATATTCTTTGAAATGCTCCCAATCGATTCAAATGGCACAAAGCCAGAAACAATACGGAGCATAGGCGCATAACCTAAAAACGTTAACCATTACATAAACATTCCAAGTTCCCGCTTGGAATTCCAATCCAAGAAAAAAACAGGCCTAAATTTGCTTTGGATATTCAGCTTTATAAATTTTAGTTTCTCCATATCGTTGGACGGCTCCAGTGTGCAGCGGAGATCTACTTTTGAAGTATGTCAGGTTGGGATTTCTTTAAAAGTCTAACTCTCTAACGCTGGAGAACAAACTGATGGTGTCTTTTTATACTCTGTAGAGTTTTTTCTTAGAACGAAGTGGTTGCTGGCGAGAAGACTAGCAGGCAGACTACCCGCAACTGTGCCACTCATGGCCGAGTTGTTGGGACCGAAGACCGAAGTTAGAAAATAACAGTACATCTACACCCCGAATCAATGGACAAAATTTATTGATTTGCATCATTCATTAAGAAAATGTAAATTTACTACCAACAGTAGTTAGTAGTTTCGCATCGATACATTTTACACCCGGTATATAGGGCGTGTCAAAAATCAAAGACACTATTGGTAGAAATTTTAGTAAGTATATATAAAAAAACATTTTACAAAACTTTTTTGATTACCCTATAAGAACTTCGAGAAATGAAAGTATTCACACGTTTGGACCAAAGACAGAGAAAACCGGTCCCCGGTTTTTGAACTTTCAGGAATTATTGCAGGGAAAAATCCCGGGCAAGGGAAGCTATCGCTAATGAAGAAGTTATTGTAGACTGTTGCGAAAATAGAATGCCGAGTGTGTTGGCAAAATTTTAAGACCAAATTAATGATTTGTCAGACCCAGAAAATGTCTACCATGCTTGGATCGATGTTTGTGAAGCTGAACTGCAAACAATTAAGCAGTATTTATTAGAATAAACTGTATATAAGTACTGTATGAGTACTGTGTATACTTCAAGTATTAACAAATTTAAATATTTGTTTTAAAACAATGAACAGGGAATTACACTCATATTATTTCACAAAAATCTAATACTTGTATCCAAGAGATTTTGAACTTTAGTAAATTTTTCGAATTGGTTACTCGGACGAGATAATAATGTTTTGAAAAAAAAATTATAGACAGATGAATCACTGTTTACAAATAATGGAATTTTTAATCAACAAAATAGTCATTATTATTGTATAAAATCGGCATGTTGTATTTGAAACTGGTGATTATTATAGATTTTCTTTAAATGTTTGGTCGGGTATAATAGAAAATCAAGTCATAGGACTAGTTATCATGAGTTTTATTACCATTGGTATTACATTACCCACTGATAAGTAGTACTAGTGGTGTTTGCGAACTTCTTATTATAAAGTGTTTTTTCACTTGTTTCTATTAACAAGTTTATATGACAGGAAGAAGTACTAACTTCAAAGCGTGAAAGTAGTACTATTTAAAAAAAATATATTAATAGCCCAAATACTAATGGTTAAATAGTATTAAATACTCAAAAGAAAAAGGTAGTAAAATACTCCAACCTTGCAAATTGAATACTTAAAACAAGTAATTGCGAACAAGACAGTGGCAAATTATACCTGTAGTAATATTGGTAGAATGAGTCGTTACTAGAAGCTTTATGAGACATGTGAAAATTACAAGCATTCTCGCAAGTCTTTTCAAATCCATGCAGAACGAAACTATCTCACAGATATGCTACATAATGCATAAGTTATTAAATTTTAATTTTGAGGGCTGAAATTAATTTCTTTCTCGTCGAAAAAACAACGTGTAAAAAATAACTACACTAAAAGAAAAAATAATAATAATAATAAAAAACAGGCTGCATTTCGTATTGACCCATGATCAACTGTACAATATCACAACCTAGTACATATTTTCTGTGCTTCTGAAACATATGTTAAAGTTGAATTCTAAAATAGTGTAAAACCAGCAAGAGTAGATTTTTGTATTAATTGTCTTAGTAAGTCAATTGTGATAGCTACATATTGAAAGTAGTATTAAACTGATTTTGTGAAACTTGATGACATATAATAAACACCGTTTTAGCTTCTAGATGTTATGAAAACGAAAAGGGTAAATCCAATACATCATATTCAGTGTTAATTGTCAAATGTGGGTTGGGAGACCCAAAAAGTCGTGAATAGATAGTCGCTCAGAGTACCTCAGAGTTGAACCCCAACCACTTATAATCCTTTTGGCGAAGACCATCAACAACCACAGCTGAGTCGTATCGTTATTTTTTATTTGTAAGCTATTACTACAGCGCTGTAGTTTTGGAACGAGACGTGTTAAAAAAAAATTGTTAATCGAAATTCTATTTAATAGATTTTTCAATACCATTTTATATTTAATTTTTACTCAATAATAAATGTTTAAATTTTGATTTTTTTTTAGTTTAAGTCGCGTTTCTCAGTCGCGCGTTCTAACTTATACAGACTGAGATGGCGCTCTAAAAATAAATTTCTCACATTTAACCTGACCACGAACCTGGCGGAACTCGAGATGTCGCTCCCTAACAAATATTAGGTTAGACTTATCTTATCTTATATGCGACAAAAGATAAGGTCACATTGTAATAACTTATAAATAAAATAATATAAAGTCGATGCAATGCCCTAAGTCAGACATTTTTTCATTTTAACTAATGTGTTCTGAGCGAGATAAAAAATCCCTAAATTTTATAAGTCGTAGGTGTCGTAGTTTTTTAAATTTCTAATTTGATATTTGAAAAAGTCAAAAATTTATTTTAAAGGGTAACAATTTTTTATGTAAAATTGGTAAACGATTTAATGACCAGTCGAAAAAAATCATTTTGAATGTATTAGAGTATTTGGAGAACCATAAAAATTTGGCACAGCAGCAAAAAAAGAGTTACATCAGTTTAGCTGCCGAAATGTTTAAGATCTCAGAACGTTTGCTTTATCGCCTGAAGAAAGCAAAAGGATATGCTGACGCACAATATAAAAAGCATATGTCTTTTACAGTGCGAAAAATCAAAATAAAAGTTAACATGACCCTATTAATGTCTGTCCGGGAAGTCATATACAAAATTGTAGCCAGCAAAAAGCATGTTACTCTTAAAACTATTTTTGAACGAGCTAAGATCAGCTCGTCCCACTAGACCGAAGGGGTCAAAATCCTAGAGCGGTCATCCCAGGTTTAGAGATAATATTTCACAATAAATTGAATAAACGTATTGTTCTGTTCTGTTCTGAAGAACATGGTCACTATGTGTTACGACCTCTACCATACCATTGTCATTTTAACTCAATTGAGATGGTATGGTCTCAAACTAAAATTGCTTTTGATGTCAGAATTAGAAAGACGTCTTCAACACCAAGAGAAGTAATACAGACATGGGCTCGAGCTCTTGAATGTGTAGCTCTATTACAGTGGAAACACTATGTGCAACACATAGAAAAAGAGATTTTATCTAAAACAATTAGACATATCACAATGTGACGAACTTATAATTAATCTTGGCGGCGGATCAGACGATAGTGAAAGCGGTAGTTCTAATTTTAGTGATTCTGAGACAGATATTTGATTTAATCAAGATTTATTTGTAATTTTGTTTTTTATAATTGATGTTACGTTTCAATAAGCTTAATAATTTAATAAAAAATGCGGCAATATGGAGACAACATTTAATACGTGTACAATCAAAAAAGTAATCGTAGTTTTGTGGCTGTATGAGGCAGAAATACACGTACAATTGGTTACTACAAAAATCACATTATAATAGCACTGAACTAGCCCTACTTCCTTGACTTTACTTACTTTTTTTGACACTAGTCTGGAGCAGGTTGCAGTCATTGACTTTGCAATGAGTGCCTAAAACATGACACCTGAGCACATCAACAGCAGACATAGACATGGTTTAAAAAAAAGTGCAAGAAACGCTGACACCGAGTTTAAGTATACTTAAATTAAGTTATATGCCATCAAGTTCAAGAAATGGAAACATTAAATGCGTCTAAAAAACACAATATGGCATTAAAACCGAATAAATTATGTATTTACTGAAAACAAAGCCAATACTGTTTATACGTGGCTTAGAGGCAATCTACTATTTTATTATTAAGGTCTTGGAGAGATATATGTTTTTTGTCACGTTTATCAAAATTTCAAACACATTTAAACCTATTATAGGCCACAAAATTAACAAAAATGGCAACAGAAACAATAAAACCTTTTTTTTACCACCTCAAACAACAATGCTTAGTAAGAAATCCAAGTGGTAAATTCTGATCTACATTATATGCAGAGTGGAACAGTAGAATAATGAAATTTAGTGCCAAGTTAAATGCTCAGAAATTAACTACATATTTAAAAGCCACATCAACCAAAGACGGTATTAATATTATCTTTCTTAACGGCAAGCTTATTGATAGACACTGCTTGATAATTTAACCGTTTCCTGTTTTACAACAGTGTTTTTAACATTATTAATCTATTTGTACTTGTCTTAAATTGGTTTGAAAGTTTTTTAACAACTTTTTTAATAAAGCATCATGAGTTCTTAAAACTACATTTAGCTTTAAAAAGTACTAGTTAACTAGAATAAGCAAAAGAAGTATGTTATGTTGCCGCAAATCTCTACCACTCAAATTTTTACCAGTTATTTGTCGAAGTAGCGTTTAGCTAACCGTACTACAATCAAACTGTTTTATGTCTTAAACTCGTACCTCAGCCCCTGCGTAAATATACGCTTCCTGCATATTATATAAATAAACTACTCTTTTGGGGACTCAAAACGTTTTAAAACAATACGTAGTATATACTCGTAACAGGTAACGACTATAACAAAACAAGAAAAATCTTCACCAAAAGAGGGCGCAAGTATCACACGCACTAGCTCATTAATAAACGCAACCTTAAAGTTGTAAAAGAAGTTTCAGTTGAGCTTACAGAACGAAAAAATAACCGAAATTTTTACTAAAATAGATCACCTACTTATTAGAGTCACTAGGATGCTACAAAAAATTATTCAAATGATTGTCTTTGAGAAGGACGATTAACAACATTAAAAAATCATATAGTCCCGATGTTGTAATTGAACTTTTGAAAACAAATTCTGAAATTATACAATGTTGTAACTACACCGAGCGCCAAATAAATGTTTGCAATTATTTATTCAACTTCAACAACGTTTAGAGGAAATTAGAAAGAATATAGACTAAACACGGCAATAAAGAAAATATCTTCAAAGAAAGAAATACAAACAAATTGTGTTAATACATTGGAACCTTCTGGGAAATTACTCCACCAAAATGAAAAAAATAAATAAATAAAAAACATGGAAGCCAGGCATTTGCAGATGTTATCTCAATTGCTTGACATTGTTTTAATAAACAATTATTGAATAAAAAACCATTGCTCTTAGAAAGAATTTCATTAAAAATTTAATATTTTGTAAGACTTACTACAACTAATAAACAATAAACATTTGAGTTTTAAAAACCAAACAGTTTAATTTGATTTACCTTGATAACACTTGATCAGGTATAAACAAAAAAGGGTTTTTGTGTTAAAACATGTGTTACATATCGTCCAACTATGTTTTTATTTTAATGTTTGCATAATAAGTCCTGAGGAAGTGTAACATTACACGAAACTGTCGACTTAATAAAAACGAATTTATTTTCCTTTCCAACTCCCAATAAAACGAATCAAGAAATTGGAGATTATGTTTTTTGTTAATTGAAAAAATTGATCTGGTCCAAGCGACATGCAGAATTTAATTTGTGGAATTTTGGACTATAAAAAGAGGGTATACCAAGTTCGATGTTCTGTTGGTAAAATTAAGGGTTAGTACAACCGTGCAGATATTGTTGCACCAGATACTCAGTTTTTAAATTTAAAACATGTGCCTGATAAATATACTGGTACTTCTGTACGAGAAACTGTTTCTAGTGTCTTACTACGTAATGAACAAGGATATTTAAAGTGTTCTTGCAAGCCATTTAAAACACAATTTCAAACAAATCGCTGTGTGTGTTTGAAAATATAATTTGCTTTGGCAAATCAACAAAAAGTCTAATTACAAGCAAAAAATTATTTTTAAACAACAAATTTTTGTAAAAATACAAAAAAGTAATTATTAAATTAATAATTTATATTTTTTAAGATAAAAATAAAATCAAAATTATTATACAGAAAAACATTAAGTACATTTCAAGATTTAGTCAAGTAAGTATAAAAATTTTATGTTTTTAAAACGAATTACGAATAGTTAGCTTTTATTGTGTTGTATTATTTGTTATTAGTTATTAATTTAATTTTAATAACAGCTCTTGTTGATATTATTGATAACCAACAAGAAGCAGAGGTAAGATGCTTTCTTACATTACTTTATTAATAGAAAATAGATTTGTTTAATTTAATAATAAAATAATTAATTATTTTTTAAAATAAGTATGGAAAATTTGTTAAAATAAAAACAACAATTTTTATTTTTAGTTTGTTCAACCTTTTTCAACATATTGGATGTTGAAATGATTGAACCTAAAGCAATGATTGTTGACAATGGAATAATCATTTCTGATCCTGTGGTGGAACCTGGATGTCGTTGCTTTCAGTCACGAACTACCATCGATTTACCTCCAATTAACGCAATGGACATGATTGCTGATGAGGCAGAACTACGTTTTGTTGAAGATCCAACAACGTTTTTGACGAACGTTCTCAGGGAATTAGAAATTTCATTTCCAATTGAGAACAATGGTAAAGGTTTTGTCGACAACGAATTTGTTAAAGTGAAAGCTATTTCTGTTATTAATCGAAATCCACAAAACGTACAGGATCGTCAAAATGACGCAACACATCGTCAAGAAACAGAAGCGGACATTGAACGAATCCGCAATCGGGATGCTCAAATTGCAACACATTTAAGAGCAACCGAAAGAAACAATGTTCCAATTCATTCAAATGGAATAATGGATCAAGTGTGTCAACATTGTCAAGACCGCTTTTTCTTACCGGAAAAACAGGGAAAAACGAATACAACAAATGTTGTAATAATGGAAAAGTTCAACTTCCACCATTGGGACAACATCCTCCACGAATAGTAGATCTTTTTTTTAGGTCAACATCTACGTTCAGGCAAATTTAAAAAGCAAATTCTATACTATAACAACTGCTTCCAGTTTGTAAGTATTGAAGCATCTTTACGCAATCAGCCTGGATATGGACCGTATGTATACTCTATTTATGGTAAAATTAATCATCACATTACAAATATTAATGTGGATAAATAAAACTACAAATATGGTTCACTGTATTTTTTAGATCTACAACAAGCGGTCGAATAACGTCTCAACAATGTCAATGAGTCATTGAATAGAGACTTGATGATGTTGATCACCGACGATCTGCAAAGAATAAATCCGTTTGCTCAGCAGTATCGCCACATGCACAACGTCTACAAACAAGAAAGACTTCGCATGGAAAATTAAAAAGATTGAAGTACTTCGGGTATGTCTTGAATTTGTTGGAAATCATCGCGATCGCAACAATCGAGAACACGATCTTCCTCAGGCGAATGAGTTGGTCATCGTCGCAAACTACGATAAAAACAATCCACCAAATCTACGAATGCATGTTTTCGTAACAAACCAAGACGATGGAACAAGAACACTTAAACAAACAAATGGTGATTTGGGTTGGAATAACAACATACCATTGGTAAATCGACGAGAAAGAGTTATGTTATGTCAATTTTATGTATATTGTTTTTCATACCGTCACGCTAATGAAAATTTTCAAATTTTTGAATATGACGGCAAATTGATGCAACAATTTATTGTTTATGCATATTGAAGTAAATCGCATCAAATATTATCTTTAACACAAAAATCTTCTTTTACCAATCTAACAGATAAAATACCAGTGAAAGATCAGTCCTACTTAATATATAAAATACCATGTAGTAACTGCAATTTAAACTACGTTGGACAGACTAAACAAAAACTAGGTAAGAGGATCCAACAACATCGATATGACTGTCAATCACTCAATGAAAAAACAACCACAGTGTCCCTCCACCACTACGAAACAGAACATAAATTCAACTTCACAGAGGTAACTATCCTGGAAAAAGAAAATCATCAAATTCAGAGGACTATCGCGGAAATGATACATATTTACACGAATTCGACAGTAAATATCAGGGAAGACACAAAAAACCTGAGCAGGATCTACAGTGGCTTATTACATAAAATCAAAGAAGTTCAAGGAGGTCAAACATCCCACTAAAAAACATATTTTAATTGTCTTCGTTTTATTTGATTGTTTATTGTTTTGTAAATTAATTTGACATGTGAGGTTAGGTTTATATGGACTTTGTTTTGATTCAGCTTAACAAACTAACAAATCTAAATTCACCATATGATTGCATTAGAAACAAAATGGGGACCACTTTTATGTCTTCGGTGCAAAATTAAAAAATAAATGAAAATAAAGACATATGTTTAATCCAAGGTAAGAGAATTCAGAGTCCAATAAACTTATTTACCTCACAATTTTATCAGGTCTGAAAAAGTGAAAATATAATGCACGAAACGTCCCACAGATTAAAGTTTTTTATTTCACCTTATTTCGTCCAACACACCTAAGACTCAATTTATAAACTAATCTTCTTTAAGCTGATGAATACGTTGGTTTGGTCGATATTGTTGGACATAATCGAGTAGAAACTGAAAATACTCCAATTGGACAAAGAGTGATATTACCTTCGACAATTGAAATGAGTCCAAGAAATCAAGTGCAGAGGTAATAATAATTAATATTATTTCTATTTTTTTTATTTTATTAAGTATCAAAATGCAATGGCCGTTTGTTCGGAAATTGGCAATCTATCACCTTCACTTGCAATCCAAAATTTTCCTCGAGGTGAAGAAGTAATGTTAGTCAACAGAGTTTTTAAAATGAAACTTGACTTGATGTTTGACTTGACAAAACGTTACGTCATGGGTGTTTGTATCGCTCATCTTCAAGTGAGTGAATTTTATTAACGTGGTCTGCCATATGCCTACATTTTAATCATTTTACGCAACGAAGATAGACCACTTAATCCAATAAGAATTGATCAATGGATTTGTGCTGAAATACCTGATCTCTATACTTTGGTTGGACGTCATATGATTCATGGTCCTTGTGGTCAGTACAATTCAACAGACGTCTGCATGATAGATAATAAATGTTCAAGAAATTTCTCAAAGTATTTTTAAAAAATCTGAAGAATTTTAATAATTCGAAATTTGTTACGGGGAAGTGGACAAGGCAGAAAAAAACTAAATTATAAGGCCAACGTTTCGAATCCTTTATTGATTCTTTTTCAAAGCTTTTAATAAATGTCAAATTAGTCGATTTGTGGTGCTTTACAATCTCTATCTTCTTTTAAAATATTGTACACATATTAACAATGAAGCGTGCACTTTCAGAGCGAATTTTAAAAATGCTAATGCATGAAAATTCACACACCGTTATCAGACTACCAATTCATCTACCTGGAAGACAAAAAGTTTTCTTTAGATGTGATGGTGAAGAAGCCGTTGCAAAAAGAGAAACAAAAACACAGCTAACACAATGATTTGAATTAAATCGAACCGATCCCGATGCAAGACAATATTTGTACCGAGAAATTCCACTCTACTACGTATGGGACAAAGGTAACAAACAAATCAAACAATGGAAAAAACGACAACGTTTTTTAGAAAAGACAGTTTTTTGCAAGTACAACATTTCTGTACGAAATAGAGAATTGTACTATTTAAGATTATTTTTGCTACGAGTTCGTAGTGCAACAACAATTGAATCGTTGAAAACAGTCAACGAACAAATGTGTGAAACATTTCAAGAAACATGTTTTAAATTAAACTTACTTGCTGAAGATCGAGAATGGGTCAGCTGCTTGATCAAAGCAAGAGAAAGAGAAATGTCAAAACAAATGAGACAAATGTTTGCCTCCATTTTGGTATTTTGTACAGTCAATCCAATAGAATTGTGGAACGAATTTAAACGTTCCATGATGGAAGATTATACACGACAAAATTGAATGAACGTGAAGCTGAAATTAGAATGTTTACAAAAATCCAATTCATTCTAATGGTCAACGGACGAAAATTGTCCGAATTTGGTTTGGATGATCCACCTAAATACAGACCAAATTTGATTGAAGATCCAATCAATGTCGTCGAAGGAAAACAAATGCCAACAATTTGCTCTCGCAATTGAATGGTGATCAAAAACAAGTTTTCGACATTGTTCAAAGAGCAACTGAAAATGATGATGAAGCACGTCGCTACTTTTTTATTAGTGATGCTGCTGGGACAGGAAAAACTTTTCTGTACAAATTTATGGAAAACTATAAAATTCAGATTGTTCATTAATAGTATTTTTTTTTTTTTGATTTTGAAGCAAGAAGTCCATTTGGGTTATACCTCAATCACCAAGAAAACCACTTTGGTTTACAGAAAGCCCATTAAGGCATAACCGTGTCATAACAACTTTGAAATTAGAACTCGCGATTGCATATCCCTGTTATTGATATTGTAGAGCGTAACATATTTTGCGTTTTATTACTATTGGTAACTAATATCAGTAGCACTATTTTAGTCTATTTAAGTGTATGTGCCATAAATGTTTGTAATTTATTTTTATGTCTTTATTTGTAAAATGCCTTTGGCGTAAATATTAATAATAAATAATAAATAAATAAAAGCACTATGGTGTTTAAGCTAAGTTCCAATTATAAAGTTTTTTTACTTGTTTTTACCAACAACTTCTATGACAACAAGAAGTACTAATTTGAAAACGTGAAAATATCAATATTATTTTTCTAAAAATATGAATGGACAAAATACTAATGGTTAATACATCCTCTTTCAATAAATCATAATTTAAATCTGAAATTTTATTTTTTGTTAAAATTCCATATCAAATTGCACAAATTTTTAAGAACTTTAACATTTCTTTTAAAACGGTTAATAACCTATCCTCCTGTCTGGTTTAAAACAAAGATCCAATTCCTAGATTATCACAATCAGGGATTTATAAACTCTGCTGTAAAAATTGTAACGCAGTTTATAATGGCCAGACAGGAAAGAAATTCAATATTAGAATTAAACAACATGAGAGATTAATTTCCAAACATCAGACTAATAACAATTTTGACCTCTTTCACTTTTTGCGAATCACATCGTTGAACAAAACATAATTTTCTTTCTTCTGAAAATGTTAAAATTTTATGTATAACTGCGAAGGGTCTAAAAATAAATTTCTTAGAAATTTTCGAAATTCAAAAGTCTCTTAAAAACCGTAACAAAACAATACGTAACGATCAAAATCTTCTTTTCTACTGCAGTTTTAACGTTTTTAGTTAATAATCTTCTAAATTGTTAAATTAATTTTGATTAATGCTCTTCCTTGCCTTCTGGAGCAAGGTTTTTTCATCTTGTTAGTTTTCTGTAAACGATGGAGAAAAAAACAGATATTTGTTTCTTTCTTGCGGTGTCGCTAATAGAGGTCGCTTTAGTTTCTCTCTCTTCCCTACATTGTCATTTTTTAAATTTTATACTGTGTTTTAATTATCGGGCTTGACTGGTGTTACTAGTCCAGCCTCGTTATTTTCTTTTTTCTCAAATGTAATTAAATTTGAATAAGCAACCATTTAAAATCACGTGCTTTATTCTATTTTAAATGGTTTATAAAATCTTCATCAAAGAAAGCTTAAGGTGGCGCTCCTCGAAAAATCGGTGTTTTCGGTGAACTTTGGGTCAAGATAACGTACAAATTATAAATATTACGTTTTTTGAATTTTTTATATATTAAACATAACACAGTGCAGTAGTTATTTACTAAGTTTCATATTTGTGCGCAAACATTATAAGTGATTTAAAAAAAGATGAAATTTTCTTGTTTTGAACACTTTATTGAGTTAATCTTGAACAGCTTAATACATACATAGATCAGACTCGTACTATATAAAAGAGCAAGAAAATGTCTAGTAAATCTTCTAATTTCAAGAAAAAAAATGCTTTTAATTAAAAAAGGATACATTTGATATCACGGTAAAGAAAAAGAAATTTTTGATTGTTGTTTGGCAAAATATTAAATTTTTTTCTTTAAAATTATTTAGAATTTTTTGTTTTTAAAAATAATGCTCCATTTTATTTTTTAGTTATTTTTAAAAATAGGATATTATTTCTAAAAACAAAAAATTCTAAATAATTTTAAAGAAAAAGATTTAATATTTTTCCAAACAATCAAAAATTTCTTTTTCTTTTCATAGATATCAAATGTATTTTTTTTAAATAAAAGCATTTTTTTTAAACTAGAAGATTTACTAGACATTTTTTTGCTCTTTTATATAGTACAAGTCTAGTCTATGTATGTATTAAACTATTCAAGATTAACTCAATAAAGTGTTCAAAACAAGAAAACTTTATCTTTTTTTTAATCAGTTAAAATGGTTGCGCACAAATATGAAACTTAGTAAATGACTACTGCACTGTGTTATGTTTAATATATAAAAAATTCAAAAACATAATTTATATATTTTGTACGTTATCTTGACCCAAAGTTCACACCGAGAACACCGATTTTTCGAAGAGCGCCACCTTAAAGTTGTAAAAAAAAATAATTTAGTTGAACTTACAGAAGAAAAAAACAACCAAAATTCTTGCCAAAAAAAGACCACCCACTTAGAGTCACTAGGACGCTCCAAAAAGTATCCAAATGATCGTCCTCGAGAAGGACGATCAATAACATTAAAAAAATTTGCAGTCCTGTTGTTGAAGTTGACCTTTTGAAACCAAATTTAGAAATTATACAATGTTATACACCGAGCGCCAAATAAATGTTTGCAATTATTTATTAAACTTTAACGACGTGTAGAGGAAATCAAAAAGAATTTAGGCTGAACACGGCATTGAGGAAAATATCTTAAAAAAAAAAAAAACAATACAAACGAATTGTGTTAATACATTGGTACCATTTGGGGAACTACTCCGCCAAAATTAAGAAAAAACGAAAAAAAAACATGGAAACAAGATATTTGCGGCTGTTACCTCAATCGTTTGACATTGTTTTAATCAACAATTATTGAATAAAAAAACTATTGCTCTTAGAAGAAATTTAATTAAAAATTTAATATTTTGTAAGACGTATTACAACTAATAAATAATAAACATTTAAGTTTTAAAAACCAAACAGTTTAATTTGATTTACTTTGAAAACACTTAATCAGCTATAAACTAAAAAAGGTTAGTTTATAATATAACTTTTTTGTTTTTGCTTGACGTTTTTCGGTCTGAAATTGTATCGAGTTTGAAAAAAAATGCCTTCTGTACAAAGAAATTGCGCGTAGCATTAAATAAATTGTCCGTTTATGCTTTTGTTAAATAGATCGAACACTAGGTTTTAGCGACATTGCTGTACGTCAAACTTGTAACATTCGGACTAATACTCATAGAGGTAGTGGAACTCATGGGGTAAGCAGTGGACGACGAAAAATTACCTATGAGCGAGAGGAAAAACGTCTTCGTCGATAAGCTCGAAGAAATTTCCTGGAACTAACTAGAGCAATTGCAGTCGACTGAGTAAAAGATTTAGGGTGGGCTTCAATTAGAAAAAATAATTGTAAAAAGGCTGTAGGATTTAAATAAAAATTATTGCTATTAGTAAAAATGTATTTATGTCAATTTAAATCCAACCTAAGTTTATCTACAAACATATAGTCGACTTCTGAATAATGTGTGTATCGGAGACCAGAAATGTTGAGACAAATCTTTTTAACTTTTTGTTTTTTGCTCGGTGTTTTTTTGGTCTCAAATTGTACCAAGATTCAAAAAAAAAATGCCTTCTGTACAAAGAAATCGGGTACACTATCAAATAACACCTTTTGAAAAAGGTTTGGTCTAAGAAAGCATAAAGTGGTATTATGCTTTTCTAAAATTGAATAAAAAATCGGTTTTAGCGACAGTGCTATACGTCGATTGGGAATATTTGGACTAATGGAGGTAGTGGAAGTAATCGAGTAAGAAGTGAAGACACCTTAAAACATGCAACTTTTGACTGTAAATCCTAATCCAGCACTAAATGTAAACAGTACATCAAAGCTCACCATAAAGTATTTCAACCCCATTCTGACCTACTTGACTTTAAAGGCAAGTTGTCTGTTTAGTGCTAGTACCATAAAGATTGTATTGTTATCAAACGCAAAAGAATTTATGGTCACCATTCCCTTCTTCCCGGGGCAGATTAAAACTACATAAAAGTGATGTCAAATCTACCTGCAAATCAAATTTGCAAATCTAAATTGCAAAGCATCAAACATAACGACACTTTTTATTAGGTCAATTATAGATAACTTATAGATAATCGAAATGATTGCTATTTTCTTCAAGCTCTTCTGATTACAATTTGTAACTTTTGATAGCAAATCATCATTTGCTTTTCTGATTTATATAGCAGTATAAGAAACATTTTATTTTACTTTTTAAGAATTTCTTTTAGATCAAATCAGATCAAAACCAATCGGCCAAACTCTTCATCATTGTACTTTATTGTTATTAATGACTCTGAATAAATTTATGCTGATTGTATGATCTTGCGCCGGCGACGCGACGCATTTGTCAAAGGTTTGTCTTATTAACTGTCATTGGTAGTTTCTGCATCTACCATGGTTACCATAGGACAGAATATTGAATTCTGGAGAGTAACTCTGAGAAAGGACTACCATATCCAAGGAAGGCAGCAGATGCGCAAATTACCTATTCCTTCATGGGGAAGTAGTGAGGAAAAATAACAATACGCGACCTATTCAAGACCTCACAAACGGAATAAGTTCACTCTAAACCCTTTAACGAAAATTAGTTAGAGAAGTCTGATGCCAGCAGAGGCGATAGGTAATTCTAGCTCCAATAACGTATACATGTTGAGTGTGTCAGAAGTAGTGAAAATGGCGGAAGAGCTCTACAGTATTTTGTAAGGGACTGTTAATAGGAAAAATAATTTTAAAAAAATTGCACTTTATTTTTCTAACAAATCAAAAGAAATGTATTTAACAATTTGCCAATATTGCTATCCACTAGCTTTTAACATCAAATCGAGTAGGTACCTTGTCATAAATTTAATAACCATTAAACACTTTTAAAAATTAAATTTAAAAGTTAGTACACATTTTTTAGAAATAATTTTGCACATAATAATGTACGAGGTATAAGATATATACACAAATTATAAAACACTTGCAGATTTCAAAATCTCCAAAAAACATAAAAATTGTATCTTCACGTTCATCTTTTTAAAAGTTAATTCTTGGTGTTATATTTTTCAATCCTACCTGGAAATGTACGTCAATACAGACATGTCAGTATGCCAGTTTTTAGATATTAGTTTATTGTAATATTTAAATAATTCAATATTTGCAAAGATTTTAACTAATGTTTCGTTTTGCTGCTGCTTATTATTACAAAGTAATATAGGTACTTAAAGTTTACCTTAATATATTACTTATTGTACTATAAGATGGTGCTGTGAGCGGAAAGGGGGGACATTTGGGCGCGACCGTTGTGGCGCGACCGTTGTGGCGCGGCCGTTAAGGCGCAGCCGATCAGGCTCAAGGACATTCGGGCGCGGAAACATTATAGCGCCAAAACCAAAGCATTACTCTTTTAGCAAAATATAAATGGTCTTATTAGTGACCCCCCCCCCAAAAAATTAATTAGAACTAACAATTATCATTATGTACCAGGATCGCCATATATTCGGAACCAAAGTATTCATGACCAGATTTTAAAGTTTTTCCAAAAACTAAGATGCGCGAATCAAGTGACTACTGCTAAAAAAATTTAAATGTTTTTTTAATAATAATAAGTTTATTTACGGACAAAAGTTTATGGTTATATAGGTACTTTGAATAATACAATGGTATATATAAATGGTTTATATAAATATTTCATATAAAATAATTACATAAAATTCTTTAGTTGTTTTTTTTTTAATTAACGAGAATGACTTAATTACTTTTTATTTTCTTTTTATTACTTTTTTTGTAAATAAGTAAATTAAGACGCGTTTTATTTGTTACGAATTTTTGAAATTTGTACAAAATCTTTTCCAATTTAAAAGGTATTAAACAATCACCACAGTACTTTATTCATAGAAAAGCCTTTCTGCTAATGTGGCCTTAACAGCAGGCAATTTCACTTTAGCAACTATGGAAATACTGTCGTCCTCCCTAATTTTGGAAAAATGACTTAAGTTATAAATCTTACAACAAAGGGGTTTAGGACCGAAGTTAAGTCGCCCGCAATAAAGTGCACAATAGATATTTTTCTGGTTATTGAAACAGATATTTGGGATCTGGCCTCTGCCGGTCTGCCGCAGGTATAAAGTAGGAGTGCAGTTTATTGCGGGCGACTTAACTTCGGTTCCAAGCTTCTTTGTTGTAAGATTTATAACTTAAGCCATTTTTCCAAATTTGAGGAGGACGACAGTATGTGTAGATCACCTCGGCGGTCAGGTTAACCTTCAAATGACTGCCATCCTTCTTTTATACTTAAAGTAAGCCAACTAGGACCCAGGGCTATACAGCATAAATTCTATATGTCTTTATGTTAAAACTACATTTAATATTACAATCTTATTGGAAGACATAAAACAATTTTGGCCGATCATTTGCATTTCCATTAATATAATTAATTCAATTTTCTCACATTAATATTAAACAATTTTCCAATAGAAACCGCTCTTTCTGCTTATCTGATCCGGTTTTGTACGGAGTGTTGTGTCTCTTTACTTAATGTTTATATGGTCGCTACAACTACAATTCGGCACCGATTACTACTTGACAGATTATTACTTGATCCTTGGACAGATATTGAATAATTCTTAGAACATTTGCATTTATGTGACTAAAACTAGAAAATCTTTTTTCTGGTCTTAACAAATAAATAACATGTGTGAGGGCTATTTCTCTTTAGAAATTGAGTAAAAGAAAAAATGAGAATAAGAATAAACCTACATAATTATTCGCATTCTGCTTGTAATTTTTTTTACTTGGAAACCTTACCATAGATTACAACTTAAAATTTTGTTTAAGCCGTAAGGTGGTATTTATCATAATGGTTTTTTAATAAAAGTAAGTTATTAAAATAGTCAATAATATTGCTGTTTGTAAACCCAAAACTTACATAAATTAAATAGATAGAAGAAATTAATAAATATGGCATTTTTCAAATACCTAAGCGTTCTTGTAGCAATTCATCTTATGAGGTCAAATATTCTTCACCTAAACAAGCTCGACATAAGCTTACTCCTGACCAAGTAGAGTGAGACAGATGTAAAACAGCTTTGTAATAGAGGCACTCAACCAATTAAAAACTGATATTCTCTGTTAACCAAAAACATATGTTGCTTTCAATCACATTGTCTAGAGTACCTGCAACTCTTATCCAAAATGTTAAAAAGAGAAGCAGTATATTTTGAGGAAGCAAGTTGTCTAAGAACAACTTCCTAATAATTAGTATTTTTCAGAAATGATTATATCTCATTAAGTATAAACTAAATATTTAGTTTTTTTTTATATCTGTATTTTGCTAAAGCACAAGTACTGTTTCCTGGCTTTATCAAAAGTATTATTTATTTGTTCTACACTGGTCAGTGTTATCGTCATCTTTTTACCCATGTACCTAAGTTAACAACAGAAAGTAAAAACATTTTCAGTTATTAGAATTAATACCTATAAACTGAGTAAAAAATGACAATTGTGCAGATGTCAGAAAAATAGGTCTTAATGACTATTATTGAATTAGACACATCACGTGCTTATTAGTAACCATTAAGGTGCTGAACAGATTTTATTTGATGCTGCGAAAAATAAGCATTGCGACATAATCACAGTGACGGAAAGTAGCAGCTATGGTATTTGTCACTATTCTTTATTCGGAGCAGGAGCAGGTCGGAACTGCTCTGAAAATTACTCTTTTTTCGATCACTGATGTCTATGACAAATTTTTGTTAAACTTTGAGGTCTCAATTTTCTGTAGGTAAGTGACAAATTTCGAAATTTTAATTTTTTAAGCTCTGGGTTTATTGCTTTGTACTCTAAAAATAGGACACACAAAATTTGTAACAAAACTAGCGCCTAGAAAAAAGGCTTTGAAACTTTTAGGTCGAGAATTTTACTGCGTATTTGTGGCTCCAAAAATTTATGTCAAGTTTAAATAGATAAAAGAAGAAATATTGCAAAAATAACATGTCGAGTGTGTTGGCAAAATTTTCAAACCACAATCAATTTTTTATCAAAGCTCGGAGCCTGTGGATGTATACAATGTGTGGATAAATTTTGTAAAGTTTGTTAATAAAACTGAATTAATTATACTATTAATTTAATTTTAAGGTAAATTTTTTACTTGACCATTTTGGAAAGGTCTTTTTTTAGTGCTTTGGTCTTTCTCTTTACCATACAGGTTTCATTTAGCCCAGTGACGGAAAGTAGCAGCTGTTTGTCACTGTTTTGTATCCGGAGCAGGAGCAAGTTGAATGCTCCAAAAAATCATTCTCATTCTTATTAATTTCTATTAATTTAATTAATTTCTATAAATTAATTATTCTATTAATTTAGTTTTATGGTAAATTTCTCTATTTAACCATTTTGGAAGCCTCCTTTTAGTGCTTTGCTCTTTTTCTTTACCATGGAGCTCTCCTTTAGGGCATAGCCTATAGGGCTTTGCTCTTTTGGGGCAACCACACTTTCGGTAGGTATTTGACAAAAGGAATCGTCGAATAAGCAAAATTTTTTAGCACGAGGACTAAAAGAGCGCCGATAAAGTCACTCAAATTCACTCCGAATTCTTCTGTATAATGTACAACAAAGCCAGAAAATATGTTTCAAAGTTTCTGTAAGGAATCTTCCTTTGACAGAGCATCCGGTATTTTTATCTAAACCTTTAACTTTTCTTATGCCTTACAATTATAATATACGCAAATCAGAAATGAGATTTTTCTCAACATATTATAGTAATAATTAAACGTGGACATCTCGTTTTACGCAGTAGAAAAGTCTTTTATGAAGCAGTTACAAGGCTGCTCGTTTTATTTTTACTCTAATAGCTCTGAAAAGGAGATTTCCAAATTGCCAAAATAAACTTTAAAATTATAATATTATAATTTTGTAATGTTAGTTCTAATAAAAAAATAATTGCGTAAAGGATTTTTTTAACAGCACTAAGTACTGTTAAAGATTCCTTAACAACACTCTTTGCTAAGGAGTTATTGGCATGGTAACGATATAGGATAAAATAAACACTTGTTTCATTTATGTCAACAACAGAGGTCATATTATAAATTATAACGAATTACGCTTGTCTTCGTAAATTTCGGTAGTTTACTGACTTTTTCCTTTAACACTAGATTTATCACATTACAACCACAGAAAACCGAAGAAAAAGTAAATATTGCGTTGCGAATAGACACAGTGTAGTATTGGGGTATCTGAGGCCCACCTGTTTGTAATTATAAATGTACATTTTTAAATTTGTATACTTGTACTAATAACAACTTAAATAGTTTAGTAACTGAAATTTTTAAATCAGTAATAAGTAACAAAAAAAAAGAATAAATTTAATTATTGTGAAGTAGGATGTAGCTGTAGCGACATCTCGATTCATTGGTGGTCAGTGCAAAAAATGGTAAATGTATTAGAAGGAAATCTCCAATTAAACTCAAAGCACTATCTTTAAAGGTTAGCTAAAAACAACTCTTCGAGAACAAACGCCTCTACTTTTTTTACTGGCATTGAAATGTACCAACTTTGTAGCTTCGTTAACAAATATATTGAAAACGAGTTAAACAATGCAATATATCGTTGTGTCTCCTTGTACTTCTAACGATTTTTAGTGTGCCAACATTTTATAAAATTGTAAATATGCGTGATTATATTCACAAGTTTTATTTTATAGAGTCTTTGTAATTGCTGTTTTTTCTAAGTCTAATAACAAGCAGATGTCAATTCAGAAAACAGTGCTTACCAATAACGTTTTATCTCTTTCGTTATGACATACCAGGTTTTTGCTGCGTTTTTCTGCCAAGGCATGCAACATGGATCACACGGATACTTAATTTGTTTTAAATAAAACTAATCTCAGCTTGTCTTTTACACAAAATTTTTAATCAATTTTATAAATAAACACGATTATTTTATTAATATGCAGATGCACCATGGATAAACTTACTTGTGGAGACAATCGACCTAAATGCAATTTATTTGCAGAAACGCATAGAAATATAGTAAAAATTCTCTAAGAGCAATTTACTAAAAAGCTAACAATCACGTACTCCAACTAAATCTAATTTACTGGCATCCAACTGCACAAGCGTTTTCTTCTGACTCTTTTTTTTTATTTACATATTTAATATAAAATATGTTAAAGTAATGGTAAAGTCACAAATTGACAGAAAATATTTATACTGGAATCAAAATACATGGCTATAACATTTACCATCCACCAATCCGGTGAGATTCCAATAATTTGCATACAAAAATATTGTATATGTTTTGTAAAAAATTAATTCTCTGAGAATTTTGTGAAAAGGACCATAACATGTATTATAGATTTATAAAAATCGAGCTACATCTTTAGCTTTATAAAACAAGTAAGTACTATTCAGGAACTTTTGCTAGAAGACTATCAAAGTCGTCTCCAATATTACAGTTTGTTTCAAAATAACTTGAAAAACAATGCTCGTCCTTTCTTTTTTTACTGATGAGGCAAGGTTTCATTTGTCGGGATATATTAACTCACAGAATTTCAGAATGTAAAGCGATGGAAATCCTCACGCTTTTATAGAAATTTTTTTACATCCCCTACCAATTGGTGTATGGTTAGCCCTATCTCTAGACGAATGGTTAGACCAATTTTCTTTCATGAAACAATTACTGCTCAATTTTATAAAGAACAGATTTTCGATGTGTTTATGAACCAGTTGCACGATGTTGAATTGAGGCAAAGATATTACCAACAGCACGGTGCTAAGCCCACACTGCACTGAAAAATTGTTTATTTTCAAGAATATTTTGATTAAAGAATTATTAGCAGAGAAAAAAAATATTCCTTAGCCTGCTCGTTTGCCAGATCTGACCCCACTTGACTTTCCTATTTTTGGATACATTAAGGACACAGTTTTTAAACACAAGAAAAAAAAAACTAAATGAATTAAGGTTACAAATCAAAAACTTTTGTGCAAATATAAGGGAAGAAATATTGTAAAATATGTTTAAAAATAAAAAAATCAAAACCTAAAACCTCAAAAGAAATTTTACTTGCAAAGCAGACAATTAACAAGAAAACTCAAAGACAATAACATTTATTATTTCTATATAACACGATAGGGTTAGGAAACAAACAAATCATTATAAAAAAAAACAGAAAATAATAATAACATTATTTATGTCACGCCATACAAAGATTTGTTAGAAGTACCTATTATGTTCCACGCGCACTATAGTAGGGCATGGTTGTATATATAAAATGATTTTTGCATTGAAATTTAAAAATTTTATTTTCTGTTCTGTTGGTGAGACATTTTTGCAGTGTTGCAAAGTTTCTCATAAGAAAGCTAACAAACATTTAAATTTTGTAACCAAACCTATTGTTTCAAAAGAATTTTGCTCTTGAGGGATTGATTTTCAGTCGTGTCAAGATAAAGATTACAAATGATTACTAAATTATCAAGACCATTTCACCAAATTTATTTGCTTGCGTTCATTATGTTCCAAACAAGCTATAAAAGTAGCGTTGAAACTGCAAAAAATTTTCTTGAATTTAAAGCACCAGCTCTTTTACAGAGCGACAATGAGTGCAAGTTTGTAAATTGTGTATCTACTAAATTAGTAGAACAAAGGCTTAATCTGAAAATCGTTTATGAAAGACCACGATATCCACAGTCGCAGGACAGCATGAAATGTGTAACCAAGATGTCGAATATATGCTGCTGGCGTAAATGTTAGATAACAATTTTACTAACTGTTCAGTGGGTTGCTATTTTGTACAATTTCAAAAAAATTGTTCTCATCATAGAATTATTGGTCACAGTTTTCATAGAACAATGTTTGGCACGAACTTAAAAATTGGACTATCTTCGACAAATTTAACAACTAAGATTAATAAAACTTTAAAAACTGAAGAAGATATTAATACGAATTTGACAAATCACAAAATTGGCGATACTGTAAATGAATATAATAATGTGCAATAGAATAAACAACGCAAACATTATTTGGTGAAAAAATAGAAAATAATAATGTTGGAGTAGATGATATTACAAAAAAACCTAATTTAGAAGAATCAAATGTAATAATAAAAGTAACTGAAGCTGATAATTTCGGTTTAATACATGATGCCTTTCCTTTTGCTAGTTCGCAAGAAAATATTATTCAAAGCATTTGTAGTGAATGTGAACATTAGGAGAATATATGTAGCATGAGCATTGTGATCATCTCAAACATAATAAGGAACAGAAACGAATGTAATTTAGAACAGAATGGAGCAGCTAAAAAACGCTTGTTTTTATCTGCTAAAAAAATTTTTACTAAATATTGGGGATTGCTTTCTTTTTTTAATTAAAAAATTGATCGTAGTCCAAGCGACATGCGGAATTTAATTTGTGCAATTGTGGACTATAAAAATAGGGTGTACCAAGTTCGATGTTCTGTTGGTAAAATTAAAGTTTGGTACAACCGTGTAGATATTGTTGCAGCAGATAGTCAGTTTTTAAATTTAAAACATGTGCCTGAAAAATACGTTTCTGTACGAAAAGCTGTTTATGGAGTTTTATTAGGTGATGGACAAGGATATTTATACAGTAAGTATGGTTATTATATATTTTTGAAACTAAGAAACAAAAAATAATTGAGAAAGAAACAAAAAAACTAAAAAAACAAGATCAGAATTTTTAACAGTCCTCACTGTTTCACACTTTAACCAAAAGCACTATTAATTATTACAGCAAACAATAATTTCTTTTGTTATAATTTGGGAATTAATGTTTTTCTATGATGCATCATTTTCTTTACAAATTATTATTATTAGTTGATAACTGTTCTATACAATTATAAAACATAAAAAGATTTTAAAAAATTTAATAACTAAACACTCGACAATACTTAGAGTGCCATTTGAATAGTCGAAGACAGTCAGCGAAGAAAATTGTGAAACGTTTCAAAGCGTGCCAAAAAATTAAAATCGATTTTATTCTAATGGGTTTTGTATTTAAGCTTATTTCCAGTGAGATATTTTCTTGTGTTTCGAAATTTCTTCTTCTAGATTGAAACCAATCAGACAAAGGTTTACAAAAAAACCCGTTTAATCAACAATTAAATTCGTCAGTAAAACAATTTTTGGCACTCCTAACTGGCCAGTGTCATCTCCAACTACAGCCTTGCTACAAACTGAATAATTCTCAAAAAACTTTGTTTTTCCAGTCGTCTTAAAAGACACGGCCAAGTGACTATTTGACAAAATGGCTTTTTCTGATATTGGCTAATAAAGGCCAAAAACTGTCAAAATGAGATTTGTGTCTAGCTTAGCACCAGGTAAGACTTTCGTGGACTGGCCAAATTTTTGGATCAATCACTTTCCACACTTACACCTTCGCAGAAGAGCGCAGTTTTACATAGCATACATTTTAAACAGTACATTGTATTGTGTCTATTACTGGCGTACAGGACAACAAAAAATTACGAATAATTGAGACAAAAAACATCTTTGTCGATTAGCTTGAAGAATAAAAGAATTAGGTAGAAGACTATTTATGAGAATGTGTAGAAACCACCAGTAATTTGTTATATTCTCAGTAATAATAACATTGCTATTTACAATTGTTACTAAAAAAATAAAAACTAAAAATCAACCAAATAAAATTGATTAGATAAACCAATAAGTCTCTAAACCAGAAAAGTAGTTACAAGCACTAGGACCGTTTAGCTAAATTTATAAAAATAGAAACTCTTGCCTATCTGACTAAAATAATCCAAATACTTTTTTCTAACTTTATTTTTAAAAAAACATATACGATTGACAGACAAATTTTGTCCTGTATGACTGTCTCATTTAAATGCTAAAGTATTCAAACTTTTACATGAATTTGCGTTATCTTATGACAATCAAGAAAATGAATTTATATTTGCTGTCAACTTGACAGTAATTTAACATAATCTTCTAAAATATAAGTTGCGTGCAAGTGGCTGTCAAGTGGTAAAAAAATAAAGTCAAAAATGGTTTTACAAATTATGCTGTAAACCTTTTAAAATACCTGCAAACGAAATAGGGTTTTAATTTAGCCACCCTATAATATACAACTTTTGGCTGTAAATCCTAATCTAGCAATAAATATAAACAGCACATCAAAGCTCATCATACAGTGTTCCAACCCAATTTTGGCGTACTTGACTTTAAAGGCAAGTCTTCTGTTTATTACTAGTGCCACAAAGATTGTATTGTTACCAAACGCAAATGAATTATACCTTTCGATGGTATCTGAGAAATCCGCCCGGGGTAGTTTAAGTCTATGTAAAAGTGGTGACAATTCTACGAGCAAATCTCAATAAAGTTTATTAATAAAGTGGTTAGACCGTTCAAAAATGTGCTTGCAAAGTATCAAACATAACGATACTTTTTTTAGGTCACTTATAGATAACTTATAGATAAACGAAAAGATTGCTCTGTTCTTCAAGCTCTTCTGATTACAATTTGTAACTTATGACAAAAAGTCATCATTTACTCATACCTACCCCACAAATTTTTGTTTCAGTTTTTTTTACCTGTAATTTTAAAGCAAACTATTAAATTTAGCCAGGTACTATAAATATATATCAATAATTTCATCTTTATGTTTAGAAATAATTAAAATATTAAAAAATTTAATTATAATTATAATTCGAATGTACATACATTTGGACGCCAACAATTTTTTGAAAAAAACATCAATCATGTGACCAAACGTAGTTAGCTATGGAGAAACGTGAAAAAACAATTGCTATATTGTGAAAAAAAAATTCACAATTTTTGGTCGGTAAACTTTTGTTAAACCAAAACTTTTGATAAATACAAAACTTTTGAATAAAATAAAAACTTTCTTTAACATCTGTATTGGATGTTGAAATAAATGAACCTACAGCTGCTTTACCAAAAGCAATGATTATTGACAATGGAATAATCATTCCTGATCTTGTGGTGGAATCTAGATGTCGTTGCTTTCAGTCACGACTTGCTAGCAATTTATGTCCAATTCACAAAATGGATATGATTGGTGATGAGGCAGAATCAAGTTTTGGGGATCTAACAACAATGTAGACTCCAAACGTTCTCAGAGAATTAATTTCATTTTCAATTAAAAACAATAATGAAGGTCCTGTCGACAACGAATTTGTTAAAGTGAAAGCGATTCTTGATATTAATCAAATTTCACAAAACGAACAGAATGGTCAAAATGACGAAATTGATCGTCAGAAAACAGAAGTGGACGTTGAAGGAATCCACAATCGGGATGCTCAAATTTCAGCATATTTAAGAGCAACCGAAGAAAACTATTTTTTAATTTATTTAAGTGGAATGATGGATTGAGTGTGTTAACACTGTCAAGCTTGCTTTTTTTATAGGAAATGTAATAATGGAAATGTTCAACTGCCACCGTTGGGTCAACATTCTACACGATTGGTAGAACTTTTTCTAGGTCAACAACCTCGTTCAGAAGAATTTAAAAAGAAAGTTTTTTACTATAACAATTGCTTCCAGTTTGTAACTATTGAAGCATCTTTGCGCAATTTGCAAACGATGTCTACGAACAAGAATAACTTCGCATGGAAAATGAAAAGATTGAGGTACCTCGGGTATGTCTTGACTTTGTTTGAAATCATCGCGATCGCAACAATCAAGAACACGAACTCCCCGAGGTGAATGAGGTGGCCATTGTCGCAAACTACGATAAAAACAATCCACCAAATCCACGAATGCATGTTTTTTTAACAAACCAAGACGATGGAACAAGAACACTTGAACAAACAAGTGAATTTGCTGATCTTTTGTCATTTTTGGTGTTGTTTCCAAATGGCGATTTGGGCTGGAATAACAACAATTCCATTGGTAAAACGACGTGAAAGGCAACAACAAGAAAATGTTATGCTATGTCAATTGTATATCGTTTTTCATACCGCTACAAGAAACAATGAAAATTTTAAAATTTGTAAACATGGCGGTAAATTGATGCAACAATTCATTGTTCATGCTTACTTCAAAATTGAAGCAAATTAATTGCAACAATTATTTTCTTCAAATCCAAAACTTTCGAACTGAAGAATATATTGGTTTGATCGATTATTTACATAATCTAGCAGAAATTGAAAATATTCTAATTAAACAAAGAATGATACTATTATCGGCATTTGAAATGAGTCCAAGAAATCAAATGCAAAGGTACTGATAATAATTATTTCTATTTTTTTATGAAATATTGTAAACTAAATTTTTTATTAATGTTTATATTATTATGAGGTATTAAAATACAATAGCCGTTTGTTCGGAAAATGGTTATCCATCACTCTTTACCACCTTCAATTGCAATACAAAATGGCTTGAACTTTTGGAATATTTGCCTCCAGGTGCAGAACTAACCAATGTTAGTCGACAGTGTTTACAAAATAAAACTCGACGAATTGATGATTGACTTGACAAAACATTACGTCATGGGTGTTTCCATCGCCCATCTTCAAGTGATTGAATTCCAAAAACGTGGTCTGCCACATACCCACATTTTAATTACCTTACGTAACGAAAATAGACCATTTGATCCAATAAGAATTGATCAATTGATTTGTGCTGAAATACCCGATCAAAAGACTGAACTCGATCTCCACACTTTGGTTAGACGTCACATGATTGATGGTCCCTGTGGTCACTTGGTCAGTACAATCCAACAGACGTCTGCATGGTAGATAATAGATGTACAAGAAATTTCTCTAAGTATAATTCAAAGTTTTTTTAAAAAATTTCAAGAATTTGAATAAATTTTTGTTGGAAAAAAGGTAAAAAAAATTAGTCATAAGTGCTAATTATTATTATTATATTTATGGATGTATAAAACATTAAAATTATCAGAAATACCTACTTAAATTAATGGAATTGATAAATTGTTTCGGCAAGTTTTCGTATTGGTAAAATACAGACAAACGATAATCATTAACAACAGTAGCAGTTAAGTTTTAGTAATTTGATTTTTTTATTTTATCTGTGGTTTTTTATTATTATTAAAAAACCAGTATTTTGCATTACAAACCATAATTTATTAATATTATACATATACATATAAAATTAAATATTATAGTACCATTCTTTTTTTTAGAATCCAAGGAAAAAAAGAACAAAAGGACAAAAAAAACTACTGTAGCAAAAAAAACATTTTTTTGTCTTTAAATAAATATGTATCAGTTAATATTTTGGTAAGAAAAAAAATTATGTTAATATTAATATTTTTTAAAAATTTAATTTTATAAATCAATAACCGACCACAAAATATACTTATACATTTTTCATAATACAATGAATTTTGAATAACAGTACCTATATGTTGGAAAGAACACAATCAACAAAAACCCAAGGCATAATTTGATTATCAGCTTTACCATGAGTATAATATTCTTCGAAAATAGTCTTTCACAATTTTTTCTATTGAAGAAAAAATTTAATTTATTGAACTATTACTATTTAAAGAAAAAATAACAACATGTAAGAAAAAAGGCAAATATATTAATATACTTTTTTTAATAAAAATAATCTTATAATAATAATGTTTTATCTAAATTTTCAGGTCATATCTACAACCTGACAATCTATGATGACCATAAAACAGCTTAACATTTCCAAAAAACGAAATAGTTGCAGTTAGTATTATATATTAGTTTACAAAGATCACAGTTATCCAAGTGATGAAAATCATTAACTGTATATTAATTATGTATTAAATGTTGTCCACAAAATCAGTTTGGCCCGACAGCTACATAGTTTTCTGCATAGAATACAACTCTCAAATTGTTGGATTACTAATCGAAAAAAACTGTATTCGAAAAACAATTTGTTACTCACTGTATGTTGGTTGAGAAAAAAAAAAGAAAATTCATAACATTTAGATAATGAAATAAACAATATTATATCAGTAATGCTTATACATTTATAGCTTATAACATTAAATTATTAATATTCAGAACCATTTAACTTTTCTTAGTCATGACTAATTTACAAGTGCAATTTTTCTTTTCATAGTCCATCCTCCGTTATCCTTATCACATATATTATCTTATATTTTATATATTATTATTATATAATATATTCTTTATATTAATATTCACCTTTTTTTTAGAGAAAGATGGAAGTCGACAATGTCGATAACGTAAGAATGAATTTATTTTCTACAAAAAAAATTTTAAAAACTTTATTAATTTGCAGCAAAAGAGAGCCTCAAAAAAGGTAAATAAAATTTAATCACAAAACTAAAACATAAATATTTTTATTTAAAACAATTACCAAATTAACAAAACTATTTTTTCAGCAAGACGATACGACAACTGTAAGTATTTATTATTTATTATCAAAAAAATAAATAAACAAATTTATTTTTACATTATAGTAGATAAAAATTATATTAAAAACGTAAGTATAACAAAAAGAAACAAAAAATTGATTTTCTAATCTTTTAGATCGAAAACATACTGAACTATATTAAGAAAAATCACATTTCCAATAATATGCTTCGGCACACTAATAATTTTTATTATTAATTATTAAAAAAAAGAAAGGAAAATTAAGATAATATTTTTTTATTTTCAGCTACATTATTGTTACAGCTAACACCACAGTCTTCACTCAAGCGAGTTAAGGAGATTCTCGACCACCACATTTTTAAAACTCTTACAATTTTCAAAACCATTCCCTCGGCTGTTACGTCGTCGTCGGCCACGCCATTTTTCTCTACGTCTTTAAGAGCCCACTGCCGACTCCTTTGAATATTTTTTAGAGAGAGCACGACTTGATCTCCAGACAAAAAGCACTATATGCTGACGTAAATTTCGGTAGAGTAAACTGAAGACGGGAAGAACAATTCTGAGAAAATACGAAAACTTCTTACGCTGTTACAAACAAACGAACGTCCAGATACGAGTTCGTACGAGATACGACGAACGGATAATTTTCTTTTCAACGAGAAGATGCGGTCTCGTTTAATAATCCCTACAAACTGAGTATTTTAACAGAAATAAATTCTATAACTGGACTCCCATGGATCAAAAATATAAAAAAAAAAACATTCCTATACTTTTTAATTTGCTACATTATTTTTGTGTTTGCGTTAGATTACACTGGTCAACATGACATTTTTTTGATATCTAATACGTGTCTCTTATGTACTTTTTTATGCAGTTTCTAAAAATGTACTCAAAAATTGGCAATCACGTCAGGTTTCTGAAAAAACTTATAAAATATTTTTCTATACAGTGTGAACCATTTGTAACGAATAAATTCGATAAAAATTCAAGGAGTTGTCTTTCAGGAAAACGCTCAGACACGTTTTATGTTATTTTTTAACATGAATTTTTTAACAAAAAATTTGATATACAGGATGTCACAAAATTGAGGTACGACTCTCAACTATGAAATTATAAATGAGAACCTCAATGTTTTTCAGCATATTTGAGTTCTACGTACAATTTTGCGTATTTTTTATGTAACACACCTTAAAGTAAAGTAAAGTAAATTTATTCGTGCAAATAATGATCAAAATTTTGCACATGCCAATAATTAAACAACAACTAAGCTAAACAGGAATTAAAATTAAAATAATCATTAAAATCATAAAAGGCATTATTCACACAGATTTTTTTGATTCTATTTTTAAATGAGATTAAGTCCATATGTTTAATTTGATCCGGCGGTGTTAAAAAATTTAGTACAGTAGTAATTCACAGCGTCCCTTGATTTGTTTAGACGGGTGAATGCTGGAAGGAGTAAGTATCTATGTCTTGTGTTGTAATGGTGTGACAACACTTCAAATCTGTTAATATTACGTTTTGCATAAACTAGACACATATAGATATATAAGCAGGGTAACGTCATAATTTTTAATTTCTTAAAACTCTCACGACAACTTTCTCTGAATTTATGTCGATTTTCAGTTGTTTTTGAAAAAAAGGCGTAAATTATTTGTAATAAATAAATTCGATAAAAATTGAGAGATTTGCCTTTCAGGAAAATGCTCGGACACATATCCTGTTATTTTTCAACATTTACTATGAATTTATTCTTCTACAATTCAATTTATGTTAATAGTTTCATTTTTTTTCTAACACTTTTTTTAGCGGTTGTGCTATATATGGTAAAAAACATTAGGGTTCTCATTTAAAATTTCAGAGTTGAAGGTCGTATCTCAATTTTGGGACACCTGTATATCTAATTTTTTTGTCAAAAAATGCGCGTAAAAAAATAACAAAATGTGTCTAAGCGTTTTCCTAAAAGGCAACTCCCAGAATTTATATCGAATTTATTACAAATTGTAATTGGTTCACACTGTATAGGAAAACTATTTTATAAGTTTTTTCAGAAACCTGACGTGATGGCCAATTTTTGTAACGATCTGCATAAAAACGTACACAAGAGACACCTATTGGACATCAAAAAAAATCATGTTGACCAGTGTAAGCACCACAATATGTACATGTTTAGTTAGCATAGAGTAAAAATTTTTAATTTACTTATTTTATTTTCTACAAAACCTGACGTGTTAAAAAAAAAGTTTCTATTATAATTAAAAAATTTAAATTTGTTGTCTAGTGTTATCTTCTTCATTTTTTTTCAAATTCAGAAGTACTGTAATGAGATCGTCGTTGAGGAAAGGTGTTAAATAATAACCAAAATTAAATATTAAATATTTAATTTTAAATTTTAAACCAGTTTGGTTTAATTCGGCTCGCCTACGTTGTGTTTAATCGCCTAAAGTAATCACTCTCATAGTGATAATTAATTTAACCCTTTCTGTAAGAACAGAAGGGATAAGTGGTAACTCAAATTCGAATTCAAAGTAGTGTCAAACGCGTGGGGGAAGAAATTAAAAGTCAAATTTCTTCAAAACAAAATTTATTACATATCTTCAAAATGTTTATTACAACAATACAAGAATTATGAGGGTTAATCCAAATTTGCCATTTATTCAAATTTCCATTTATTATTTAGTCAAATTTTTAACATCTGTAACCACAAATCTGTTCAAATTTGAGACTATAATTTTATAAATCTCTAGTCGCAGATTTAAGTAATAGATAAATTTATTATTAACATTATTATTTAGAATTTACTCTTCCTCTTTCAATGGTCCTAATTCGGTGTTGTAAATCTACCCTAAATTTCAATTTATATTTGCTCAGATTTATGATTTCAAGGCAATGTTTAATAATACGTTTGATAAGCTACTCTTGTACCTGAGTTAGCGGGTTACATGCTCACGGCTCTCTTTTTTTATACGTGCATCGCAATTACTATTTCGCCCTATCGCCGCCCACCGACCCTGGTAAAAGGCAGGTGCCTAAACACCTCTTGCAAAATCCGAGCAAAACCAGGATATACAAATCTTTGCAAAATAAACTGAATTACTGTAGGAATCATTTCTCTCACAAATTTCGGTCACGAGCTTGGACAAAGACTTTTCAGAACTTCACCCTTTCACGATACCAGTTTATTACAGGTAACCAGGATGGTTATTTTTTCTCGTTTGTCTCGTAATAGCCTGCATATACGTATATGCCGTTGGAACGAGTCTACTACGTCCAGTCTAAGTTCAACTGTCGGAAGCTACGACCTGACACAGTGAATTAGATCCGGTAAAGTTGGAAGAAAGGGTTCCCGGGAACCACGACTTTCCTCTTCGAAGATGGCCGACAAACGAGCCTATAATTTCAGGTGTAATCTCGCCTAACACGACGCGAGAGAGAAACAACCCTACGCTACCCTAATTTCAAAATATGCAGCAAATTCAACCTCACGGGATTTTGTAACAACAAAACTTTGCACTGATTTGAAGTGACCATTTGACGTAATTGTTGAGAACCCTTTTTGTAATAGATTGATGATAGATATCTTAGATTTTAATTATTTGGGTTGATAGTCACATCCAGATCGAGCAAAATAAAGAAAGAATACAAGTTAAAATTCATTTCAAAAGTGACCGCAAGTTGTTGCATTTTTCACCAAAATTTTATTTATAATTAACTTTTCTAAATTCTGAATATTTATTTTAAACCAATTAAGCTAAAATTATTTTTGAAAATGAAATTTCCAAAACCAAATTAAAAGTAATACAATTAATAAATTTTAATAAAATGATTTAAATAAATTTGTGGTCACGATGAAGATTAAATAGTGTAAATTTAATCAAATGATTTGAAGAAACTCGGATTAAATTAAATAAAATCTTCGTATAAAATTAATTAATTCAAATAATAAATAGATAGAAAACCCTTTGTGGGCTTACCTAGAAAATTAATCCCTTTGATTGTCCTGGGAGCCCTTGTGGTTAAATTGCCAAGTTGGTTGGTTTTTCTTTTAACACAAACCGTCACAATTTAATTTAAATTATTAAATAAAAAAAAAAATATTATTACTCCTTCACACTAGCACGAAAACAAAAAAATATTTGATGATGAAATAATATTAAATTTTAAAATAAACCCAAAGGGTTGAAATTGGACTTTGTTAAATTAAATAAATTTAAACAAAGAGAATAATTCGAAAATTAACTATCTCGAAAGACCGTCAAGAATCGACTGCCGAAAATCCACGCGAAATCTGTTTTTATGAAATAGGGACGCTCCCTGAACCACCCCCTCTGGTACTCTCTTTCCACATATGTATGATTATGCAAATTTGACTCTTAAACGTTTTGGCATTAAGATCAACCCTCGTTTAACCCTCCTAAACAAAATATTATTTACTAGTAGGGGTATTTTTGATTCGATTTTTCCCTATATTATTTAACATACAATTTATAAATTTCTTTGATGACCGAATATAATACAATCACAATGTCGAATCAACCCCTATTTACCTGAAAGAGAAATTAAACTCCAAAGTTTGTTGCCGTTTTGTCTGAACTTATTTTTAAACATTATTGTGGCAAATACATGCAGCAACAAATTTCGTTTGTTTAAATTTTATGGAAATGTAGAATTAAATTCGGAAAGAAAACTGTAATTTCGCGGTACTACCCTCCGCTTGGTGTCGCCACCGGTATTATCTTCGTACGATTTTTCCGAATTTATTCGAAAAATTTACGAAAATCCATCTATATTTCTTTCTATCACTATGTTAGTAATTTGGACAACCATTGTGTCGTACCAAATTGGTTTACAATGAATTTAAATAATTTAAACTGTTTACATGCAATTTCACGGTTGCCCTCGCCTAAATTAGGGTTAAATTTTATATTAAAATGTTCAGAAAATTTCACGCGTTCTTCTAAAATACTTGTTTTGTACTGGATCTTTTGTATTTAGCAACAATTTAATAATTTTACTAAAACTTTTCTAAATGAACACATGTGCAAGTTATTTTCGGTATTCTTCCAGCGCTTGGTGTTAGGGCGTGTCTTCTCTTAAGAAACCACTTGACCGCCAGCTTTATCTTTGACCAAATTTAAATTCCAGATTTCCTGTTACAATCGGCCAATATATTTGTGAATATTTAGAATAATGATTTTGACAAATTAGCAGATTTGCGTTAATTTAAAAGTATTATGCTATGAGTGTAGCTCCTTTTTTTTTTAATTTAAATTATTGAAAGTTGATTATGCATCTAATAACTACAAATTTTGTGCCTCTGACCGAATTTATTTCTCAAATTGTGAATCTTCATTAAATTTATAATTATCTTTCAGCTACGAATTAATAAGTATTTTTAAAATAGGACTATTAATTGATTATAAAATTATAGTTTTGATTTCTTCATTAACATTAAACAATAATAGGATTATTTGTATTTTTATGTGGTGTGCAATATTTCTCTGAACGACTAGCTTGGTGTGTGGCGATAACGCTATTCATACCGCTTGAAACATCCCCCGTTACCATGTGGCCCTTTTAAAACATGGCTTTGCAATTTGTAATCACTTAAAGTTCTCGGAAGAATTTCGTGGGAACGGTCGTTTTCTAAACATTTCAATATTTACAAAACACGTGTGAATTTGAACTAAATCTAAATTTGGTTGTTTCTTTTAATTTTCACCGGAAACAAATCGATCGTGATAAAATTTATCTAATAGATTACTAATTTGAAATTACTTTCTTGCCCGATTATTAATAAATAAAATTTATAAATACCGCGTTCATCACAGTACCTATTGCGAAAGCTTGATTAAAAGGTCTTTAATATGGACCAGTATAGATTTATACAATTTGATCATATTTGAACAAAAAAAAACTGCAATTTTTTTTATTTGGTTAAATTAAATTAGTTAATATTGTTGATAATGTTTTTTGTTATTTTCTAGCAAAGCACTTTAGATTATTAATATTTTCAACAATTTTAACTCTAAAAAATAATATTTTTTTGCAATTTTTTTTGTTCAAATAGGTTTTAAATTGTAAAAATTTATTATTTGTTTTAATAATTATTTATGTATCAAGGGAATTATGAGGGTGTTAATTACAGAGGGCAACGGATTTACAATCCAGAGAGCCGTTAGGCCCGAGGGATTGTAAGTTGCCAGAGGTTATTGACACCCAGTAATTCACGTGATACATAATTAATTTTATTTCCTACTAAACAAATCCAAAAGACAAATTTGTTGTTAGTTAACTAGGCTTGGTTACTATGAATTTATTTCGTGACAATTGCATAAATAAAAAATTATGAATTTTTAAAAATGAGTGAAAACTTGAAAATCATCAAATATTTTAGAAGAAGTATTAAAAAAAGCTGAGAAATTTCGTGCTGCATTAGTACCAAAAAAATCTCAAGTAGTGCACAAGAAAGAATACGACCGATTTCAAGAATGGCTAAAAAAGAACCATACTGGCAGCAGAAATGTAAATGAAATAATATTTCTGGCATATTTTTAAGATATGGTATGTATATTTACTTATTTTTTCCCCTGTTTTAGGGGAAAAATATGAGAAATTTTAAGAATTGTTGAATAAAAGTAACACTGGAAGCAAGAATGTAAACGAAACTATATTATTGGCGTTTAAAAATTGTTGTTTAATAGCATTTCTTCTCTTCTCGTAACTGTAGTACACCAGATTTGTATTTCTTTTCAATATAAAAATTAGAGGGAGTTAAGAATTCTTAACTCTCTTCTGTAACTCCCTCGGGAGTTATGAATGTCATAATGGTTACCGTAACTAAGATAATATTTGGCTATATTGATTAAGTAGGAAATAAAATCTTTTAAACAAACTATCGTCATAAGTACTTTTGTATTTGAAAAAAAAGTCTGGAGTGGCTTAGCTCGTAGATAGGAAGGAAAAACCATAACAATATAAAAATAATGTAGCAAATTAAAAACTATAAAAGCGTTTTTTTAAAATTTTTTGATGAGTCGATTTATAGTATTTACTCCAGTTAAGATACTTATCCTGTATGTTTTTGGAAAGTTATAAAAAAAAATCTTGATGATAATAATAATATAGTAGTTTATTGTCCAACAAAAAAATACATTTGTAAAATAAAGTGATTTAAAAATTATAAGAGAGAGAGTGTATAGAAGAACAAAAAGATAATAATAAAAACACTAGTTTACAACATTTTTGTCCCTAAAATGAAACCTATTTATTTTTGTTACATAAGGCCCCTAAACTTAGAAAAAATGTTTAAAAAAAATCAGCACGTCAACCTTTTAGGATATTTAATAAGAAAATATTACAAAAGAAACATTAAATAAAAACATAAAAATAAAATGTTTTAGCTTTTTGTAACTACTTGCATCTGTGTCTCTCAAAACAGACCAACAATAATAGCTCAAATTCTGACCTCAAAAACACAAGCTTTCGATGAGACTGAAACTCAAAGAATGAAGCAGTTTGGCTAATTTTTTGGATTATGAATTACATTTTTTTGATCTAGCCGACAAAACCAACATCCGTATTTGTCGGCTTTTTGTAACTTTAATCAATGATTGAATTTGTATGGTAAATAGTAAACACAAGCCGACAAAATAACTTTTTTTTAGATTAATAAGACAATTTCCGCGAATTCAAATTTGAAATTATGTGTTATCTATCACGTCAAGATTTAAAAAAAAATATTTTAAAGTTTCTTACATGATTTTATGCTGGGTTTACACATGCATATATTTCATAGCGCCAGTTGAAACTGGCGCGCCAGTAAAATGAAATTGCATGTGTAATCTTTAACTTGCATGCAATTTTACACAGTTTACACATGCAATTTCATTTTACTGGCGCGCCAGTTTTAACTGGCACTATAAAATTTATGCATGTGTACACGCTCCTTTACTACAATAAAATACAAAAATTGTAGTCGTTATAACAATTATTAATTTAATTATCTAAGCTTTTTACCTCGAAAAAAACTGAGGAATACATGAGTAGCCATAAACCTTCCCTTCCTAGAAAAGAGGTAATTCTAAAAAGATTTTGTGTTTTTAAGTATTATAAGTCATTAGTTATGTTTTTGGTTACTGTTTGCATATTGGTACTGACTCAACTTTTAAAATGCTCTTTTTTATTGTACGGTGTAAAGCTACTTTGGATCGCAGCAGTACATGATAAGACACAACTGTGTTTTATTGGTGCTAAATATCTAAAAATGTTTAAATGGACTTTTACCACTTATTTTTTATTATTCTAATTAAATGTATAAACGAGTACATTTAAAATTAAAATAGCCGTGCTTTTATTTTTTTTTAAATCGTGTTAGATTTATATTAAATTCATATTATTAAATTCGTATTTATTGATTAAAATAAGATAATAATGTCGGTCCGTAAGTACCATACAATCACAATTTTAATAATTTAACAGTGTATCTGTGACGTATAAAACAAGTGGTAGTGGTAAGTTCGATCCAGATTATAAATCGTATCCTAACGCCTGATGTATAGGCAAGAATACACGAAAAATTGCTTCAGGAACTGCAAAATATCTTCAGATGTATTTATTTTACCACCATGAACAAATTGTATATACATAGAAAAAGCATCAATCTTGGGCGCTATACAACGATATTTCGAAAAAAATATTATAATTTGTTCTTTAAACGAAGCCAAAGTTAACCTTTTTTGTAATCAATAATATTAACTTTAACATTTTTTTTAAAAAAAAGGACCCTATAGCGACCTAGATTAACATTTTATCAATCTGATACCGTTGAAATATCTGAATTATCATAACGAGCAATTGAAATCTATTGCAGCTATTAAAGGCTTGCAAAATACGCGCGGCAGCGGAGCCTTAAGGCCAATAGCATGAGCGAGTCAAGAGGGACTTTTATCGCTATGTTTGTTTTTTTATGAAGAGTTTTAAAAATTTTATTATAAATGACTTTATATAAAAAAACAATTTATTTTGCCGAACAAATTCCTGTAAATATACAAAAATAAGTAATTATCTGTTTAATAATTTATATTTTTTTTTGGATAAAAATAAAATCATAATCCAAAAAAACATTTCCATTCAAGATTTAGTCAAGTAAGTATAAAGGTTTCATATTTTTAAAACTAATATTTATATAACATTATATATAATATAACAGCAAAAAAAAATTTAAGAACAAAAATTAAAAAAATAATTTTCACACCAAATTTAATATTTTAAAAAATGGTACTATTAATTATAAAGAATGAGTTACTTTTTATTTTGTTATGTTGTTTTGTTATGTTATGTTTTGTTGTATTATTATTTTTTAAATAAATTATTTATTCTATTAGTTAGTTTTATTTGTTGGTGTTACTATTTCTTAATAAATTTTAATGTTCTAACTTTATTTAAATAACTTTTTCTTAATTATAATTCATTATTATAGTTTAAGAATAAATGTTTTTTTAATGCAGCGTTTTTTTTACAAATTATTACGTAAAACATGTAACGCAAAAAAAAATATTTAAAGTTTAATTTCTTCTTTACAAAATGTATTAAGCAGTTCACGAAAAATAATATCAATAAACACAAACAGTTTTGTAAGTATTTTTGACCAAAATAGCTCATTTACTGTCTTCATACCGAAAGAAAACCCCAACCTAACCCAACCTACAAATGGTCTTCATTTTAAACTTTTTACCTGCATTCTTAAAAAACAAAAAGATCCAAAAGTAACAAAAGATTTTTCAACGGTCGTCATTGTTCCATTATTTAACAAAATGCAACATATTTTTTTTCTACTAATACTACTAATAATTTACTTGCAGAAACGCATAGAAATATAGTAAAAATTCCCAGAGAGCAATCCACTAAAGAGATAACCATCATGTAGTCGAAAAAAATTAATTTTACTGGCATCTAACTACAAAAAGCATTTTTTTTATGCTTTTGTTTATTTACATACTTAATATAAAATATGTTAAGTAATGGTAGTCACTACTTGACAGTAAATATTTATACTGGAAACAAAATTATTAAATGGCAATAACATTTACCATGCACCAATTTGGTGAGATTCCAGTAATTTGGAAACAAAAATATTCTATATGTTTTGTAAAAAAGTTATTTCTTGAAAACAATTATCTTTTTTGATCTTTGTGTAAATAACTATGACACAGATCAATCGTAAATTCATAATAGTTATTTACTTAAAAGTTAGGAAAATCTCACATCACTGAAGAGGAAATAAATTAAATTTAAAACTTCGAGTCAAGTAAGAAATTTTACTGACCCGTTTTGTATTAAATTATTTCGGAAATTGTAAAAAAGACGAAATTTACAAATTTTCGAAAAAGGTTTTACAAATTTCAAAAAAATCAAGGTTGTCAATTTTGTTGTCAACTATAGTTACAAAGTAAACAACATAAAAACAATCATCAATTTTGTGTTGTGAAGTCAAAATAATGATGAAAGAATATTAAAATGAGTGTAAGAGCATTCCGTTTGATGTGAGTAAAGCTGCGGCTGCTGCTATTGACGATCTATTACCATGTAAATCAAAAGAGCAGTATGAAAAGATACTCTCTAAAAAAGTTACTTCACTTACTGAAGTAACTTACTATTTCTTGCCTATTTTGCAGGAAAAACAAGTTTGCAGAAATCCTTAAGTTTTTGGAGCATTTTGAAGCAGAATTTGGACATTAAGAGTTTTATAAGCTTATTACATATTTAAAGCGAAAATATGTTTGTCCCAGAACCAGATAGATAAATTTCTTCTTGAAGCTCCTGACAAGAAACTTTTATTGGTGAAAGTAAGCTGTGACAATGATTAAATAAGTACCTCAAATTAAATGATTTTTCTGATGTACTTACAGGTCGCGTTTATTTTTGGTGTTTCGGAAGGTTGTCCATGCGACAAATTATCAAAGATGTTACTGGTTGATATTGCAGATCAAGATAATATTATAATACTACACATTCCTGATTCTAAAACAAAAAAACGTCGTCGCTTTGTAATTGTTGACTACGAAAATCTTGCTTTGTACAGGTGTTATGTAGCATTACGCCCGGTTTATACACCACACCGGTGCCTATTTGTAAATCATAAGCAAAGGAAATGTACTGTCCAACCAGTAAGGCAACATTCATTTGGGAAATTTCCTTATAAAATTGCAACGTATTTTGTGTTACCTACACCTTTAGAATAGACAGGGCTTTGTATGCACCACAGTTCAGCAACTTTATTAGTAGACGCTAGAGGCGACATTACCAATTAAAAAAACGTGGAAGATGGCAAAGTACAACGATGGCTGAGAGCTAAATCAAAGATTTGACCCAAAATAAGCTAGATATAGCAAAAAAAATACAATGAGGGCCAGTAAAAAACACTATTAGTAGGGGCAATTATCCCTCTACAAGTAATGATTTATCCACAATCCGCTAAGATCACACCGGCAATGAATTTCGACTGGGACTTAAAATTTGAAGATCGTTCATAAATCACTATCAGGAATCAATATTGCAAACATAACAAATTATGCAGTTCATATTAATGTTTCTAATTAATAGTTTTTGAATAAATTGTTATTTTTTTTAAGTATCTTTTTTATTTTGCGTCTTGTAAAGTCTTTACAGTACTTGTGCGCAAAATTTAATTTTCCTTTGCGTAAATAAGCAAGTAAATGTTGTTTTTAAGACGATTTTCAGAAAAAATAGATGTCTAAATTGTATTTTTAAATGATTTCTCAATGCTGTCTCTAAATGACATTCTCTTGTCTTTTTGACATCACGTTTTACTGAATATTGACGTCAAAATATTAACATAATTATCAGTTAATACTGATAATAAATTACCCAAAAAATAACTTTTTTTTCATGTTTTTGTGACTACTGTTGCACAAATTTTTATTGATGTACACTCAATTTTTCTACATCTTGTACAACATGGACTCGGTTTTAATGTGTACAAAAATACTATTTAACAAAGCAGCAGTGTTAGACATTAATACGTATACTAAATTAATGCTGTTTAACCACCAATAAAAATATAATTTTGTTATACGCGTTCTTATTCATAAATAAATATCAAAATTACTTTTTTTATGTAAAACTAATAAACATTTACATAAATTTCTTTTATAAAGTGTGCAATTATATTCAAGATAAGAAGTTTTTAAAGTCTGTGCTTTTCTTTAGGTAAAAATGGCGGCTAGCTTCACTACAAACAATGCGCAACTTCTATCAGCTATCTCCCCATCTTTATTTCTCTGGTAGACATATTTTAATTGCATCGTTAAATATTTATTAATATGTAAACAGCTTTTAAAGACTGCAAATAATAATTGAATTTAAATAAAACTAAAATCACTTGATCACCGAACAGTATTGGGCGCTAAAAAAGCTACGGTAATGCACATAACCTCAACTCTGACATGGCGAAAATGTCTTTGAAATTAAAATAAAAGTACTATTAACTATGACTAATACTCACCGTTTCTGTTTTCCTTAGTTTTTTTTAATGAATAAAGGTTCTTGCCACTTATTGTTTCTTTTACACTGGTTTGTACATAAAAAAGTTGTTTTGTTTTAAAATTTCACCACGGTTTAATGTTCAACAAAACGAACCAACAGCACTTTAATGATTGTTAAAATAATTAGCATTATAAACTTGAATCTAAATTCGTAAAAACCAAACAACTTGCATTTGAGGTTTATCTCCCAAACCGCCGACCAACGGAAACGGAAATGGCGGAAAACAAAATGGAAACCAAGACAACAGATCAACAAAACAGTTCTACAGTAACTAAAAGAATACAGTATCGCAAGGTTATGTTCCAATGAGTCAGAGAGAGAGAGAATGATTTTTACTCCAAATATGGCGACCTAACTAGTTACTTTTTATTTTTCCCTAGTTTTCTCCCCAAAAATGACAATTTTGAATTAACCTCACTTTTTAGTTACGACTTTTTCACGGGAGGCAACACGTGTTTTGCGTTTTGTTTGGCGTAGCCGCGTGTAAAATTTTCGTGGGCCTGTTCCTGTTTTTTTGTGCTCTTCGTAAGAGTTTCGACCAGTGTTGTTGATTTGATTAAATTGTGATAAAAATGAAAATGCCGCATAATTGCTGTGTTAATTCGTGTAAAAACAATGTCGCAAAAGGTTATAGACTATTTAAGATTCCTACCAATGCGGAAAGGAAACAAATTTGGCTTGATTTAATTGCTCGTCCAAATTTACATAATGAAGCCCGAATTTGTGAGGTATGTATATTAGAGTTGGAGTTGGAAGCATTTAAGATAATTATGGATATGATAATAGGTGCACTTTTCGGAGGAACAATTTGAAAGTGCAAGGTTAGATGGCAAGAAATTGCTGAAGCCCTTTGCTGTCCCTGATGTGTTACATAGCACAAGTTCCGGGATCAAGAGAAAATGCGAGAAAGTTGTCATGTGTGCGAAACTAGTAAGGACAAACGAGAATGAGGGGGCTGCGGCAGAAAGTTCAACTTTAAAAGATCTTCAAATAGTAATCTTACATTATTAAAACTACTAATTATTAAAAAATGACTTGTCTCCGTAGATGTTTCTTTTGATGTGTCTTACGAAAATACTGAATATTCTAACAATGATGCGAGCCATGAAGAGTCCCTTTTGAATTGTTTGAATGATGACGAATTAGATAATGAGCTATTAACGTCGACGTCGTTGGAAAATACCGAAGATCTGGTGGCTTCTTTGAGAAAAATCGTGAAATCATTATCCCGAAAATGCCGCTATTATGAAAAAAAGTTAAAACAGAGGGAACCTACCAACCTTGAAAAAATTTTCAATTTGGATCAACTAGAGTTTTTAGAAACGGACAAACGTAGAGGAACAATGTGGTCAGATGACACAATAACTAGGGGGTTGAAGTTATATATGGCTTGTGGAACTGAAGGGTACAAGGAACTTCTAAATCAGAAGTTGCCTTATCCAAGCATCAGGACAAGTTGGCAAGTTGTTATAGTTAATCTGTTTATTTCTTGTTCATTGGTCATATAAATTCTTAGTGGCTAGTCAGTAGTTTAACTATTTCAATTTCTTTAAGCAAAGACTAAATGTAAATCATGTTCACAATAAGTTCACTCATTTTCAACATTTTTTGCAGATGGAAAATCTTAAACCTGAAGAAAGACACGCAGTATTAATATTCGACGAAATGGCCATCAAAAGTGGATTGCAGTATGATAATTCTTTATCAATGGTAGTTGGCAGACCTACAATTGGCACATCTGATAGCAAGGATTTATCGAATCAGCTGGCCACACATGGATTAGTCTTTATGTTAGCAGGAGTATCATCAAGATGGAAACAAATTATAGGCTATGAATTCTCTGGAAACTCAATCAGTGCTGATGAATTATATAGTATTATAATTACAATTATCCAAAAATGCCATGAAATAAATATTACAATTAGAGCAGTAACTTCAGACATGGGTCCTCAAAATCGGTGTTTGTGGAAGAAATTAGGTTTGGCTGCTGGAAAACTCACTGAAATCAGGAACTTCATCCAACATCCGTGTTTACCTAATGATAAATTATTTTTTACACCGGATTCAGTACATGTATTTAAGAATATAGCTGGTGCCCTCACAAAAGGTCATAAATTCATTTTACATGATGCAATTGTAGAAAGATACGGTTTACCTTCCAACCTTGTGAGTATTGAACCAATCAAACATATATTTGAGATTGAAAAGGGTGATGTAATAAAGTTATGCCCACGATTAAAAGAAAGTGTTCTTAACCCCTCTCATTTTGATAAGATGAACGTTAGTTTAAGTGTGGCATTAATAAGCCATGATGTAGCAGCAGCTATATCCTATTATATAATCAGAAATAAGTTAAATCCAGAACATCAGACAACAGCCTGGTTCTTAACTCAAATGGAAAAATGGTTCAAATTCATGACGGGAAGGTATCACGTCTTCGCATTCGATCCGACTAATGAAGAAAAACACACGGAAGCGATAAATTTTTTAATATCTATACAAGAATTGTTTTACTGCATTACAGTGAATGGCACTTGGAAACCATATCAAACAGGTGTAATTATGGCCACACAAACAGCTTTAGATTTTCAGAAAACTTATTTGGAAGAATATAATTACAAATATGTCATGATCGGCAGATTAGTCCAGGATCCGATTGAAAATTCTTTTTCGATGATTAGGAAGCGACAACCAATTCCAGATGCTCGACTATTTGAGACTAGTATGCTTATCACAGTTTCAATCATCATTGAAGAAAACTAGTTATAGTGATAGTGAATCCAATGACTTAATAAGTTACTGTAATGATTTAAATAATCTTTTAAGTAAACCTCATGAGCAGATTGAAGACGAAATAATGTATGAAATGGATAAAATTATAAATGAAAATAATTTTGTAGCTGAAACTAAATCTGATATCCAGTCATCAATCTATTATCTTTTGGGTTCAATTATATTAAAAATTAAGAAAAATTTTACTCACTGCGATCATTGCTACAAAACAGTACAAACGGATCCCAAGGAAATAAATAGTTTAAATTTATTTACAAAATTAAAAGAATTTAAGGAGAATGCGCTAGTTTTCGCTACTTTAGATTTATTCCACTATATTTGTAAGGTTGAGACAGAATATAGAATATTTGAAAATCAAATAATAAGCAATAGGCTAACATTAGATAACTTTTTATCTCATGTATATAATATGCACACTGCGCCGACTATTCCAAATTGTCATGAAATATTAAAGAAAATTGTAAAATTGTATGTAAGATCACGCATATATTTTCATCTCAAATCTATCTAAGATCCCACTACATCAACTGGAAAAGATAGTCGGAGCATGGCAATGAGGATTAATTTAAAATAGTTTTTGGTATATTGTAAAAAAAATATGTATAATTGCAGTCACAATTAAATACAAGTGTATATTGTATGTTTTGTTAATTGAAAAATATAATATATAAATTTTAATAATTTTTTTCCACTACTAGTCATAAAAGGTACCATTATTTAGTTTGTTAAGTTGTTTTTCTCTACTTTGGTCAATAATGAGTTTTCACTATTGACCTTGGACAATAAATTAGAGGTTAAAAAATCCCTGAATTTTTAAAGAATTTATTTATTTCAAATAGATCACGCCTTAAAAAAAACTGAAAATCGACATAGTGTGTGCTACATAAAAAATACGCAAAATTATACGTAGAGTTCAGATATGCTAAAAAAAATTGGGGTTTCCATTAAAAATTTCAAAGTAGAAGGCTGTATCCCGATGTTGGGACAGCCTGTATATCCAAGTTATTCGATACAAATGGATCACACTGCATAAAACACAGTAGAGCGTATTTTTATAGTGTCAACTTGTTCGATTCCGGATTCCAATCTGAGTAAAATTAGCATTTAGAAATTTGAATGTTCCCGCCAGAACTTTTACTCCAAATATGGCGGACGTTGCGTTACTGTATGCATATAGTTACAGAAGCAGAGACAAGTTAGTTTTAGAAAGACGGCTAGATGTAGTGGTAGTTGTTTGGTTAATGTAAGCAGCGCACCCTTGGCATCTGCAAGAACTAAAGCCATCAACAGGTTGGTAGGCAGGCGGGAAATTTGAATCTTCTTTTTTGTGTTACTTTTTATTTCTGTGTTACTTGTGTTAATTTTTTATTTTCGCCTTGATAATAGTAGGAATTTTTTCAAAAAGGAAATCGACATTTATAATTCGGTGATAAACGTTTTGAGGACATTTTAAATGACTTTGACATTGACAGAACACTGCAATTTGAAAAATTAAACGTCATTCACGTTCGTGTCCGGGAAACCGAATATATACAAATGCGCAAATCTCAGTTTACATAACAGATAATGTGCAGACGGCGCATCTAGAAGAGTACATTCCGATTCCTATGTTTCTATTCGTCTTTCTAAAACTAACTTGTCTCTGTCTAGAAGTAGAGTCCGTACACTTTCAGAACAGCATGTTGGGTCATCAAAATCTGTCAGCAAACGACACTAAACAGAATGACCAAGAATGAAGAACGCCGCTGACCTTTCGCTGACCACGTGCCGCTTGGCTTCCTCCCCTTCAATTTGCAAATGGGATTGGCCCGACACTATTTTGTCATCTGCATATTTTTATTGGTGTGCTGTTCTGAAAGTGTACGGACTCTACGACCTTCACAAAAATAAATGGACGACGACAGTGCCCTCTGGCGGAAAAACAAATTGCAAAGCACTTGTTCAATTCTGTTTTTTAAAACAACTTCTTGAAACTTAAAAGAATGTCTAATATTTTTTGTGACATCAATTTTTTCATTTATATTACCACAATTGGTTTTCCTTAACTCACTGTTGTAACTAGGATTTAATTTGAATTAATAACAAAATCCAATCAGCCGTAGATTTCTAAAGCATAGATATCGCAACTTTTAAGAAACGTACTTTTTAAGGTGGGAACACTTGAATATAATTTATAATTTTATAATATAATTTTTTTAATAACGATTTTAATTTAAGAAATAAACTGAGACAGCTCGATTTTTAGTATCAGCCATGTTTTGGTGGTAAAACCACGTTGATACCATCACCCGCTTAAACACAGTGTTTTCTACCCCTGGAATTCAAATGGTAAAATTAGGTTAACTGATACTTCATTTAAAAGATCTTTAAATTCTTTTTTGTTGATCTACTTTTATTTTTCTTTTCTTTAAAATATGTACTTTTCTGAAAAAGATTATTGAAATTATAAAAATTATTTGATTAAAAAATACCAATCGCTGATCAAGATAATTATTTTCATGTTCATCAAGACACATTTTAAACATATTTTGCATATGACGCATGCATGTTATCCTAATGGATTCTACTCATGTCAATACTTATTTTAAATTGACAGGAAAACTATCGATCATAGTAGATGCGTGTGTAATAATGTCCCAGTTATTAAAAACAAGGCGAAAAAAAAATGGTTGAAATGTAGCAATGAAATACACCAAACGTGTTCTATTGCTACTTGATCATTTTCTAAACGAGTTTTTCCATCACTTTGAGATTTTTTTCTTATTAATTTTTGTTTAACGCAATTAGTCGTTTCCAGTGCGTTTAAAAAGTATACATTTGTTAGTCAATTTATAAGCTTCGGCCAAACAATTTAATACAAGTTTCATGTGTAAAGCATTTTACGTCTTTAAAGCTAATAAAGAACTTTGTAGGTAGCATTCTAAGGTGCAATAAATGTGGTAGCGCACATGATACGGAAACATGCGAGAAACAGTGTGGCAATCGCACTGTCAGCTGCAATGGATGCCCACTTTTTTCAAAAGGCAAAGTCGCCCTAAAATCTACTACGACTAAAACTTCTAAATTCGTAGCTCTTACTCCAGCTCAGTTAAATAGCTCCCATCCAAAAAGTCAATCAAGACTGCTTCTAAAAAGATCTTTACAGCTCGCAAGCAAGTCAATTTCGACTTCTACTTTCTAATGGTTTTACACCTCATTATGTGAGTATGTAAGACCTATTTCCGAGAGAGCTTTTTCGACCTCGGAGTCAGACCCACTAGATTGACCTAACAACTTTATCCTAATTTAAGCCTCTCTCTTTCCATAGCGCTTCAAACGCCAACGTCTTTTCGACTGCACCGCATAAAAAAGTAATAAAGAAATTGAAAACAACAAAAGCACCAGGAGAATATTATATAGCAAATCAAATGATCAAAAATCTCCCAGAAAAGGCCATAGACGAGTTAACAAATGATAGACTCGATAATAATAAAACAACGACACTTTCCAACTTTATGAAAAAATGCCACAATAAAGATGATTTTAAAACCGAACAAACCAAGAACAAATGCGTCCAGCTATAGACCGATCAGTTTGTTATCGGCTCTAAGCAAGGTCGCAATCTACTAAGTAATTAAGAGCAATCTACATTATAATACCAGAACAAATAAATTTAAAAAGAATCATATCGAATAAACAAATTGGATTTAGAAGTGAGCATAACACCAATCAGCAAGTGACACAAATAACAAAAAGAACACTCTTAAGGATTTAATAAAGGAAATAAAACAGGAGCAGTAACGCTCGATGTTTCAAAAATATTTGATAGGGTATGGCATGACAGTCTTATACAAAGTAGATAAATTTGAAATACCTCTAGCAGTAAAAAAACTGTTAAGTTCTTATTTAACACAAAGAACTTTTCAAGTTAAAACAAATGAAGAAGCATCACTCCAGAAAGAAATAAGACTACGAATGTCACAAAACTCAGTACTTGCACCTCTGCTTTACAACATCTACACTTCAGATCTACCAAAAACTGAAAATACAAGTATAGCTATATTTGCTGATAACGTATGCTTATATTTAACGTCCAGAATGTCGTACAGTATAAAAAAAACACTATAAGAACACCTAAATAAAATTGAAGAATAGACTCAATGAATAGGCTCAGAAATGGAGAACTGAAATAAATGAAGAGAAAAGCCAAACCATAATTTTCAAGCACAATAAGAAAAGTTAAAAGCAGCAAATATAAAAAAAACCAAACTGTCAATAAAAAAAAACAAAAAATAATTTTATACAATTTCTACGTTGACGACATCGGTGCCTTTATATTTTACTTAAAGCGACCAGAAAAATGTTTTAAAACGTTTAATAAGAGATCGATAAGTCGCAAAGCAATATTTATAAATAAAAAATATACTCGATTAAAAATCTAGTGAAAATCTATAAAAGCTTTAACATCTTATGTCCAAGATTAAGCACATTAATTTTAAAACACAATTCTGTTAATACCTGATAAAAAAAAACGTATTTCGCGGCGGAAAAAATAGTCTTTGTACCCTCTTCCTGAATCTATTAATTTTGGTGCTTAGATTTCGACTGTTGCTTATAGCCCAAAAGTCAGACATTGATCATCATCATTCAACATCACCGAATCCTTCCAATATCAAAACTACAGCTTTACATAATCAAACAGCTCTTCTTTCTTGCGTTGTATATATCAAAATACCAACGTCTTCAAATACTCGTACTGATAATTGTAATGTTTTTGATTCTTTATCATTTACTGAAGAGGATCAACCACTTTTGTATATAGAGGTAAACAAAAACAAAAAACAAAACAAAATACTAGAATAAATCTAAGCAAAACATCACCACCATATACCAGCAGAGACGTTCTTATTAATGTTCCTGATGATAAAAACGAAACAGAAAATTAAGTACATTTCTCTGCTTTTGTATTGGTTTTTTTTTTTTTTAATTATTTCAAGTATTTTTGTGTTTGTACTATTTTATTATTTTAAATGTATATAGGAAGATACAGCTTTAGATATTAATACCTAGCTTGTAAGATTTCAAATACAACAAAATTAGATTCAAATCCAAAAAAAACTTTTTTTTTCGTCGAAAAAAGCAATGTTTAAAGCAAAAAAAGTATTGTTTGTTGTTATTTTTTCCAGATAGAAAAGCCTATATTGGTCTTCAATATTTACTTGACTTAACGGTTTCTAGATTTCTAATTGTTCTCTATAATTCAGAAATCTTCCAAGCGATAGTAATTTAATGTTATTGTTAATCTTGACAATAACTATAGAGATGAAGATTTTTTTATGATTTTAGTCGTCTCGTTACAACTTGTAGATGCTACTTTCGGCAAGAAACGTTTTTCTGGTGGAGTTAATCCTCACCCTTCTTCTACGTCATTGTATCGACCAATTAAATCTTTACAATAAACACTGTGGAAAAAATTGGTGAAGTTACCATGATTGAGAAACTTACTGCCAGTCTACGCTGAACTGTAACAATTATAAACAATAAACAATTTACTCTCACGCATAAATTGCGAATAACAATTTTTGTAACGTTTGTGTGGGTAAACCTATAAAACCAAAGAATTTGATCAAAAACATTTAAAAATAAAGATAGTGATTTTAATGGTGAGGACTTGGGATTAGGATGCAATAGAAAACTTTAAAAGTATGACACTGTATGCGTTTAATTATTTATAAAATTTAATTTCGTGTTGGATCTCCTTGGTGTGTAGAATGAAATGTAGCAAGCACCCAAAAGCACCAAACAATTTCACTTTGCACGATGCACGTTTCGACAACAAAGTTGTCATCCTCAGGTGGGGAATTAAACTTAACTTAATTAAACTTAAGTTTAATTCCCCACCTGAGAATCACAACTTTGTTGTCGAAACATACGTCGTGCGAAGTGAAATTGTTTGGTGCTTTTGGGTGTTTCCTACATTTTATTTATAAAATTAATTACAGTCTTTAAAAATATAAAACTGATCCTTTTGGAATCCACAAATTATAACTTTTATAATATTTATTAATTTACATATTTTGTTGTATTTTTTTGCTTTTGCGATATGACGATGTTAACAAAACATTTGTTCATTGAGGCAAAACCTAGAACAAAATAAAAGCATTTTTTATGGCGTCAGTCTTACATGTAATTTTAAAATTTTAAAAAACTATATAAAAATGACGGTGATGCGTACAAAAATTAGTTTTTTACTGGAAAACCAAGAATTATTAGATAGTGCTTTTTTGCACCGACAGATTGTTCTACTTTGAAATATAAGCTTCTTAAAATAGTAGCTTTGTCTAGTATAAATTTCACCTTTAACCTAAAACTTTCACGAATTCGGATTTTAAGCATTGAGCTTAGAAGCGTTGATTAGAAGCTTTGAGTTCTCTCCTATCAGAAATTTTTTATGAGTCCTGAAACAAAAATTTTAAGAGGTTTTGCAAAAACAATACCAGAAGATGTTCGAGACTGCGACACATGAGAATCTGGTGAGTAATTTAAAGTTTCATCTGATTTTAACCTAAGATTAAAGGAAAAAAGGAATCTTCAAGAAGACTCTAAAGACCTTCTTTGTAAAATATAGTGATTTAAGCAGTGAGGACGTGAGATCACGACGTAAAAATTATGACACTTATGTGTTTAATTATTTACAAAATTAAATAAAGTTTTATTGTTTTTTGATTTTTTCAATTATTATTAAGTAAAGAATTAAAAAATAAGATTTTTTATTTTTTTAAAAACTAAAAACAAATTTTTAAACGGCAGATACATGCCGGTGTGGAGGACGTTGTTTGGGACGTCATACCGACATATTGCCGAGACTCAGCGCACTAATTGTTCTGTCTGATAAGTTGTCAGATTGCTTATGTCCTGTCATTAAGCTTTACATTATTTTTTTTAATCTCTATGGCGTTCGGTTTTAAACCAAGATATACCAAAAATTAATTAATTAAGTTAAAGAAAAATCCGAATAATTTTAAGAACAACAAAAATCTTAAAAGATTTAATGGCACTTGTTGTTGTAGGTGCGAAAATTGTGTGGCAATGCCACAACCAAAAACAAATGTATATGTTGTGTTGAGGACAAGCTAGTAAATGTTGTGAGAAATAAAACCGAGTGTAGTACATACTTCAAAGCATTTGAGAACATACTTTTAAGTTTATACTCTTTACCTTTGTCTCTTCATACTATAATTTTCTTAAGTTTATAATAACGACAGGGTGACATTTTATTGAACCACAATGGATTTTAAAAAATCGTATTTATCTTGGATGTAGAATTTTTCATACACCTATCAAAGTTTAATATTGAACATTTTGTAGAAGTGAAATTTGCAATTAAATGTTTAAGATCGTGGATAAAAAACAGATACTTAAAAAACAATGACGGGAAAGACAAATAAAATAAGTTTCAACACATTCAATGCTCACTATGTTCCGAAAGATTCAGAGAAGCATTTAGAAAAACAAAATTATAACAAAATTCCATAATGTAGACATTAAAGAATCTATTTTAAGTTTTAGAAATGTTTATAAATTTAAAACATGGGACAAAAGTAATATAGAGAGGTCAATTATGCATGATACAAGAATAATAAATACCTCAACGAAAAATAAGCACGTTTTTATATTATAATTGCAATCAAAGTGATTTCTAAGGTTAAAGGATATTATTTAAACAAAACAGTAGTAATTTTAATTTTTTAGGCTATGTTAACATAACAACTGCAAAAAACGGTTTTTGTGGTTTGGAGGTAGTATTCAAATTGCAAAAGTAGGTATGCCCTTTGAGAAACTTAGCAAAAATAATATTAAACGGTGCAGACACTAATTTTTGCACTTGTTTATGAAGTAATAAATATTTGTTTATTAGGTTATAAAAAGTGCATTTTGTTGAAACACGTGTGAAAAACTAACGAAAAATGCACCACGCAAGCTGTCGGCATTTACTCTTTTTCAAAAATGCTTTGCTCCATAATAAAATTCCTTAAACTTGATGACACAGCTGACTATACTGGTCATTGCTTTCGACAATCTTTAGCATCTCTAGTGACAAAGTCAGGAGTTGATACTCTAAGCTTAAAACGACATGGAGAGTGAAAATCAGTAAATGTAGCGGAGAAATATGTGGATCAGTCTCTAACAAACAAAATAGCTGTAGCTAACAAAATCGTTGGAGCAATAAGGGACGAGGATAAATCTTCCACATTAATGGGGACGTGCACTAATAAAAATAATAATAATTTTAGTCAACTTTCTATTAATTTTTCTCTTGCCTCTAATAATTTTACAACGTCTGAACAAGTGACTAATTTGCCAAGTATTAATTTTTCTAATATTAGTAATTGTACATTTAATTTTAATATTAAAAAGAAGTAAATAAAACTGTTTAATAAATAAATGATTATTTAATTTTTGATTTTTTTAAATACGTCAGGTCAGGTCAGGTTCAATAAATAAATTGTTATTTAATTTTAGATTTTTTTAAATACGTCAGGTAAAATATTTACTTGCCAAGACCTGTAAAGTGTTTTGTCATGTCAAGGAAATCTGATTTTCTAAACTACAAGTAATCATGGAAAGTTTTAGTTTCGTGACGGTTTCAGGAAAATATTATTCTTATATTCGTCGAAATAATAACTTTTTAAAACAAAACTAATTTTAATTTGTTTTTAATTTAAATTTAATAACTGTGCTTTATAATAAAGAATTTTTTTTTGAGTGAATATAGTAAATATAAAAGCTGCGAACAAATTAATATTTTGTCAAGAAAATTAGTAAATTCTAATAAGAATTGCTATCTCTCCCTTTAATGCGAATGTTAATTTAAACATTTTAGAATTTATTCCTATATATTAGACTGCAAGTATTTTAATGGTTCTTCTACTTCAACTAAATGTTATCTTTCAGCTACTGTTTCTTTTCTCATCCTAAACGAAAAGAGAAAACTTCAACTGCTAATCCAGCACGTAACTCGGTATTCGCTTGACCTAAACGTTTTGTTCACAGAGAACCCAGAGTTTAGTTTTCACACAGTTCTCTAGTAAAGACACACACAGGACCACAAGACCATAAATAATCCCCAACGAAATCCGGTACCAGGTAAAAAACTTGATGCAATAAAAAAGAGTTATTTTAATGAACTTGAATACAATTAATTTAAGACAAACATTTTGAACAAGGTAGTTCAAAAAGTACCTCAACCAATTACGGCAGAGAAGCAAATGGTTATTGTTTCTAGACACACGTCTCTAGGTAGGTTAACTTATATGGGTTAAAATATATAATATTAAAATTTGTTAGATTTTACAACAATAAATAATAATAAACTATCATGTCGTCGGAGATTTTTGTAAACATACAGAAAATTCTTGTTGTTGTCATCTCAAAGAGAACAGATGACACAATAGCATTAAACGTGCCAAACGGTTGGTGTTCAAACGTTCTTTGAATACAGTAGACATACGTCTCATATAAAATATGTTATAGAATTATAAATAAATAATCGTGATCATCACATCAACACAAGAACCAAAAAGCCGTCAAAATAACCTTAATTAAAGATCACTTTTCATTAACGATGCTATTGATGTGTACTTGATATACTTACACATAAACTTATTCAAGAAGTACTATTTTCATATAGATACGCTTTTGGATACCGGTATCCGAAAGCATATGTATGCATTGTCTTGGAAAAATGATTATATCATACATATCTATCAATAATAATTAAAAAATTGTGGTCAATTAGCAACTGCGGTAGTTATAGATTGGTTTCAAATTATCCTATAAATCCTATAAATTATTACTAAATAATATATAAATTACATTTGAAATTAAGTGGTACGCATATGGCAGTTCTCCTCTACCCATTGAGTAAAAAAATATTTTCAATTTTACTTATTTTTTATATATTTAAAACTGATTTTTTTAAAATTTGAATTATAGATCAACCTTTAAAAATGTCCCAGAAAAAGAAATGCCGGCATTATTCTGTTGAATATGTAAAGTTTGGTTTTATTTCTTTGCCACAAAATAGACAACTTCCAATGTGTTTGCTGTGCAATCAGGTATTTTCTAATGAAGCAATGAAACCATTCCGGATGATTGAACATTTAAAAAGAAAACATCCCGACAAGCAGGACAAAAAAACGATGTTTATCAAAAGAAATAAAATAATCAATGTATTCAAAACAGCAACCACAAATATAAATAAGGGATTGGAGGTGACATATAAGATTTAACGTATAATAGCTCAAAATGCGAAACCTCATAATATTGGAGAGAAATTATTATTAGCGGTTATAAAGGAAGTTCTTACCATGACTTCAGCAGATCCAGCCAATATTTTGTCAATGATTCCATTAAGTAATGATACCATATCAAGAAGGATTAATGAAATGGCGAATGATGTTGAAAATCAACTAACTGCGGATCTCCAAACACGAGAGTTCACTATACAGTTAGATGAGAGTAGTGTACAGGATAGTGATGCAATATTATTGGCTTTATGTTAGATACATAAAGGATTCAAAAATCATTGAAGAAATGTTATTCTGCAGACATTTAGTCACTGATACGAAAGGCACATCAATATATGAATGTTTTAAAACGTATTTTGATGAAAAACAAATTCCTTTGAAAAATATATTGACCTGTGCAACGGATGGTGCCCCTTTGATGGTAGGAAGTCATCGTGGTTTTATAGCCATGTTGAAGAAAGAAAATCCAAATATCTTTACAATTTATTGTATAATTTATAGGCAACACTTGGTTGCCAAATCCATTGGTGGGAGATTACATGAAACAATAAATTTAGTAAAATCAATAATTAACAAAATAAAAGCACACCCACTTAATGATAGATTATTTCGGCAACTTTGCCATGAAAATAATAAAGAATGTAAGCGCCTGTTATTGCACACGGAGGTCAGGTGGCTATCTAAAGAAAGTTGCCTCAGAAGAATGTTCAACCTATTTGATACAGTCATTAGTTATTTAGAATCAACAAATTATAATTTTTCAATGAAGATATCGGTTTTAAAGAGTGACATAGCTTATTTAGCAGATATATATGCAAAAATAAATTAATTACTTTTGAAACTGCAAGAAAACAATGTGACCATAATTAAAGTGAAAAGTTTAATTATTGGTTTTATAAATAAATTAAATCTCTATAAAAATAACATGGGTAGAAAAAATTTTTCTTTATTTCTTTGTTTAAGTAATATAATTGTATAGGACGAAAATATTGCAGTTTATTATAAGCATTTTTCTAAATGCTAATTGTAGATATGAAACTTCGGTTTAAAGATGTTGAAAATATTCATATTCCTGATTGGGTTATTAATCCATTTAGTGCTGATCCTACTAATACTCTTTTGCACATTCAAGAAATATTAATAGATTTGCAGGCAAATGTAGAAGCGAAACATTCATTTGAACATAACTTTAGAATAATTTTGGATAAAAATTAGTAGTACTAACACATTTCAGAGACTATGGATAGAAATAAGACTATTAATCATGGCATTTCCAACGTCATACCTAGTGGAAAAAGGTTTTAGTGCGGTTTCTCAAATGCTGACTAAGCAAAGAAATCGGCTCAACATTTGCCAACAAGGTGACTTACGATTATATCTGTCAAAATTATAACCCAATATAATTATAACCCAATATTATTAAACTTTGTCAAGATCACCAACCTCAAGGTTCTCATTAAAATTTTATTTAGTTTATTGTTTCTTTGTTATGTTAAAATTAAAACACATTTCTTTATGTATCTTACTTTTTTTGTAAATTAAATTTGTAACTAATAAATGTTATTTTACTAATGTTCCTTTCAAAATTCTTTGGATATATCTTACTAACGCCTAATGTAAGCCAAATCTACTTTATATTAGAGATTATCGTTCAATTTTTATCTGTTAAAATTTATAGGGGGGCGAATTAAGAAGCGGGTCTTACAAAGGGGGCGTTTGGTCCAAAAAGGTTGAGAAACTGCTATAAACAATGCGCATTTCCTATCAACAATCTCCCACTCTCTATTTCTCTGGTAGAAGTATTCTATTTGCATCGTTGAATTTAATTTGTAAACAATTTAAACATTGCAAATAATATTTGAATTTAAATAAAACTAAAATTACTTCATCACTGCACCGAGCAGTATTGAGTGTTAAAAAAAAATGCGGTAATGCACATAACCTCAACTCTAACATGGAGACAATGTCTTCAAAATTGAAACTAAAATAAGCTATTAAATATGACTAATACTTACCGTTTCTGTTTCTCTGAGCTTTCTTCAATAAATAAAAGTTTTTGCCACTTTTTTCTGTCACACCAGTTTGTACACAAAAAAGCTGATTTGCTTTAAAATTTCACCACTGTTTAACGCTCAATGAGAGTAACAAACATTACCTTAATAAATGTTGTGATAATTAGCATTATAAACTTAAATGTAAATTCAAAGAAACAAAAATCTTACAGCACTAACATTCACTAACATTCAAGCCAAGAGTTCCAAGTTCCAAGCTTTTGATCAACGGAAACAGAAATGGCGTCAGACGCACTGCGCAGTAGCGCAGTGCGCACAACATAATGGAAACAAAAGTACAACCATGGCCGACATAAATCGACGTCAACAGTGCTCTCTGGCGGGAAAACAAATTAATGTCGCTTGTTCAATTCTTTTTTTTTGAAATTGAAATAACTTCTTGAAACTTAAGATTTCAGTTATATTTTCTTTGTGATAATATTTATTTTTTTTATTTATATTACTACTGAGACCATCCAGGTCTGGTTGGTCTTTTAATGCAACCAACAATACACCATTATTTTGATTATTTATTTATTATAGAAAAGGATTGGCAATCGCACATACAAATGGAATAAAGTTTTATTTTTTTGAGCTTTTTATTTGTTCTCTAATTGTTTCAGCATTCTCATGGACAATAATTCTACTAATTATCAATTTTACAGTGGGACATTAAATTAATTGTATTTATTATTACTGTTTATTTATTTACAATAATAGTACAATAATATTTATTTACAATGAAGATTGTTTAATTATCTCGGGCCCTAGTGTTGTAATTTGTTGTTTTTACTTTTGCAGCTTCTTTATTAGTTAATCAACCCTGGAGTGAGCTATTTATCAAGCTTGAAATTTTTAAAATTAGATACTTAACATAACGAATTGTTTAAATGTTTGAACAGGCGCATAATTATTTATATTTCAGCTAAATTAAGAACAATTCGCTGTTTAAGAAAACAAGATCAAGAATCACCAAGTTTATGTTGTAGTCCAATAATGTGTAAATTGAAGAAGGGTTTAACTGGTTGCGGATTGTAGTCTTGGACTCGATATTTCAGTCTCTTTTAAGAGGTTATGTTAACGTATATTTCAACGTTTTGTAGAAAGAGGGTCGCTTTTCATATACAAATACATGTCTTTATTTCGATTACAAAAAGCAGCGGTTTAAAGAAAATTGTTAGATAAGCGCGCCAAGCGCTTTTAATTGCAATCACGTAGACACAGATCTGACATCACTCAAAATTTGGCTATAAAAGAAATCTTGAGGAAAGCATTGTCAGAGAATGCTCAGACTCGTTCTAAGCTGATCGACTTATTTTTTTGGAAATAGCAGATTCCAAGTCTTCGAGATTTTTAGATCGTTGACTAAAAGACTATCTTCTAGCAAAAAAGATGTTTAAAACCCAGATTCTTAGTTTCCGACGGGAGATCGCACCAAGGGCTTTGAACTAGAAATTTACCTTAGGCTCAGATTTCTAGTCTCTGGCGGGAAGATCACACCTAAGGCGATATCGCTCAACGAGTTAACTCTTGGCTTATTAATATTTCTTTTTCAATTAGCTGTTCACGATGTCAGAGAGACCAGAAGACCAATTTTGCAGTTTACGAGCAGCCACCATCTCTCGAAGATTACCGGATTCTAGTAGGTCAGTATCAAAAAAGGTAAAAACTAATTTTATTATTTTATACCTGTTTATTTAACCACTTATAGTCACAGGAAAGTCCCTGGTAATTATTATCAATTTTTTTAACTGTTATTTTATTAGCTCTATTATTTTAATATTATTTTCTGTAACCGATTAAGTTAGTTTCGTAGGTGTCAAACCCAGAGACAAGTTAAGGCTAGTCCACAATTAAACGTTAACGGCAACCACAACTGTAACGATTACGATAAAAAAGTTGAAACGTATGTAATATAATAGTCTAGTCCACAATATTGTATCGTTAACGGTAAATAATTTCGGTCGCGGGAACATGACGGAAATTGTTCGTCAACTTTCAACTTTTGCGTTCCCGATGCTTACCGGAACCAATCAAATCATCCGATTGCACACATGCGCTGTGTGCACTGACTCAGCTGACAGTTTCTTCTGAGGTTATGTTGTTTATTATTGATCTACATTAGTAAATATTAATTTAGGCTAGAAAAAAGGTAAATATAATTGTTATCGTAGATATTACATTGAAGGGTAGGCATTATAAATTTTCGAATCAGTTGCAGGTTAAAATGGAAAGTGTGGGTGACGAACTACTAATAATGCTCGTTGAGCAAAACCCCTATTTGTATGACAAATCGAGTAAGTGTTTCAAAGACGAGGAAAAAAAGCAAAACGCGTGGAAGCATATAGCCACGCAGTTGGATTCACAACGTAAGTTATTATTTACATAGTTTAGGTTTTTTAAATGCATAGAGAACGTTATTGTTATAGCTGAAATTGTAAAAAAAAAATGGGAGAATTTGAGAGACCGATTCGTTAGGGCGTATCGACTATTTAAAGATCCTCCACACTCAGGGATGAGTGCAGACGAAGCAAAAGTAAAAATAATGTTTCCATACTTCGAAATAATGATGTGGCTAGCCCCACATATTAGAAAAAGAAGGTATTTTGGCTTTCAAATATTTTTAGGGATTTGTTATTTTATAACTAATTTTTAATAGATTAACTACATCATTTTCCCAAAAAAAAAAACCAAAAAACATTGTGACTAGTGAAATACAGGACCTGAGTGATGAAAATAAAGAAAATAATACAAGCAACTTTGAAATAGAAGTTGATCGTAGCAGTTCTACAAGTGTTTCTAGAGAGAGTGACAAGGAAATACAGGAGACAAATACGGAAATCAATGATACAGAGGAAAATAGATCAAGTAATCTAAAAAGAAGCTTTGAAGTAGAAGGTGAATATACCAGTCCTAGAACAAGTGCTTCTTCTGTAACTAGAGAAATTTACAAGGAACGACAGCCAAAGAAAAATACCAATGATATGTTCAACAAGGCATGTGCAGCATTCCTAACGCTGACTGAACAAAAAAATGAAAAACCTGAAGAAGATGCAGACTACTGCTTCATGAAATCAGTAGTAGCTGATATGAAATTGTTACCACCTATGTGGAAAGTTAGATTTAAAAAAGAAATAATGCAACTTTTGGAGCAGTTTCTAGATCAAAGCTCTAAAGAAAAACCTACCGTAGTGTAAAAATATTATAGCATGTTTTCCTTATTTTTGTTGCTTTTTTTTAAATTTTGGAGTTTCTGTTTTTTTTTATAATTTATTAGAGTTACTATTTTTAGAGTAAAAGAAAAGATTTATTTTTGTTACGACAAATACATTTTTTATTTTTAATACATTTTTTTTTCTAAACCTAATGAACATTAATTAATTTATCCTCTGTTGACGTAGTCCTCCTGCCAAGGTACACGTCCATGTGGTGATGTAAGGTACTGTGTTAGTTCATCTCGCATGTTTGATATTTCCCTAGCAGACATATTAGATCCCATCCGTCCAATTCGCTGAAAGTTGTTGTCATTTCGTGTAATTTCCCGCCATTCACCATCAATAATTTGTCCATTTACTTCTTTATCAACTAAATGTGGGGAGCAGTAAGTACTACAATTTTCTTTTCTTAAAAAATTGTGTAGACAAATAGTGGCTTTAACTACTGCTTCTGCAGTCTTTTCAGAGCAAAGTAACGGTTGTCTATAAACCCGCCACCTACTTGCCAAAATTCCAAAGGCGTTTTCCACCACTCTTCGCGCCCTACTTAAACGATAGTTAAAAATTCTTTTTGTTTGATTTAGATATTTTCCAGGATATGGTCTCATTAAAAACTTTTTTAAAGGAAATGCTTCATCTCCAACAAAATAAAACGGTATTTTTTTAGAGACACCAGGAAGTTCTTGTGGGGGTGGCAATTCTATTTGTTCTGCATTTAATCTTTCACCCATAACACTTCTTCGAAAAATGCCACCATCGCTTTCAGAACCATATGCTCCTATATCAACCCATATAAATTTATAATCAGCATCCACTGCTGCTAGTAAAACCAAACTAAAAAAATGTTTATAATTAAAGTATAGACTTCCGCTGTTTATAGGACACTGCAGCTGTACATGTTTTCCATCTATAGCTCCTAATGTGTGTGGAAACTGCCATTTGTTTGAAAAATTATCACTGATATTTTTCCATTCCTCAGAAGATTCTGGTGTCTTAACATACAGGGGACTTAGCACCTCCCAAATAATTTCACAAGTTTCAAAAACAACTGAGGCAGCTGTAGAATGGCCCACTCTAAATTCCCAGCAAAGAGGCCAAAAAGAACCACCATGAGCTAAATATTTTAAGGTCATTGCTAACCGAAATTCGGGACTTAAAGATACTCTTCTACTTCTTTTTCTTAAACGCCTCGATAATAATTGAAGCAATTTGTCGAATTTTTCTGAAGACATTCGTGTGTAGCGAAAAAACGTTTCCTCATCATGTAATTTTGCGTACATAAAAAAATTGACGAATGCTCCTTTTTCTTGCCTTTGCCTGTTAATTGGACGAATCCACCACCTAATAATGGTTATACAAAAAAAAATTAAAATATGTTTCATTCTTTAATTCAGGTAAATTTACCTTCTTTTTTTCGTATCTTGTAAATATTTATGTAATAACATTAAAATACTAAAATATAAAATTATTTCTTCAATCTCCATCTTATCACTTTTTGTGACAAGATGACTTTTTACTGTTTTGTTCCCGGGTATTGTGGACGTGATGCATTTAATACCGTTTGCGTAACGTTGGCGTTATCGTTGCCGTTATCATTTACGGGTGATTGTGGACTAGGCTTTAGTTTTAGAAAGACGAATAGAAACATAGGAATCGGAATGTACTCTTCTAGATGCGCCGTCTGCACATTATCTGTTATGTAAACTGAGATTTGCGCATTCGTAAATATTCGGTTTCCCGGACACAAACGAGAATGACGTCTTAATTTTTCAAATTGCAGTGTTCTGTCAATGCCACAGAAGTCATTTAAAATGTCTTCAAAACGTTTATCACCGAATTATAAGTGTCGATTTCCTTTTTGAAAAAAATTCCTACTATTATCAAGGCGAAAATGAAAAATTAACACAAGTAACACAGAAATAAAAAGTAACACAAAAGAGAAGATTCAAATTTCCAGCCTGCCATCAACCTGTTTGATGGCTTTAGTTCTTGCAGATGCCAAGGGTGCGCTGCTTACTTTAAACAAACCACTACATCAGTCTTTCTAAAACTAACTTGTCTCTGGTCAAACCTACTAACGGTTTTTTGTTGTAATTAACTAGAAAAAAAAACACAAGTTTAAATTTGAAACGGCACTGTCAGGCGAGCGAGTTACAAAAAAGGGTAAAAGGGTTGAATGGGTTGAGAGAGAGATGGTGCGCGCAAACGAGCAGAGAGAGAAAGCGAGGTGTGCGAGTGAAAGAAGCACAGACGAAGACGTGCGATATCTTTATGAACTTGTAATCGACTGCCGACTGACTCCTGAAGAGCCGAGACGGTGGTTAAAACTGAGAATTTTGTCACTTTTGAAAAGCTTCGGCAAAGATCGAGGGTTTGAATGAGTTTGTCCACATGAATCAAAATCGCGAGATAATTGAATCGCGAGGATTAGATAAAGAGTGGGAAAAGCGGAATTAAAAAAAAAGTTAAACAGCGTTTGAATCATAATTTTACGACAACCCGTTTATGAGATATTAACGAAAGAAGCTTAATTAACACAATTAACGGTTAATGAATTAGTCCGCAACATGCGAGAGGGCTGCGTGATGCGAGGTAGGTCGCGAGAAGCCTACCTGACGAAATGAGAGCGAGATTGAGCATGTCACGGTTCTAATTATCAAGAAATGAGTGAGATGAGTTAATTGGTTAATTAATTGCGGTTTTTGATAGAGTTGCCGTAGGAATTACGGGATGAAATTTATACGAAAAGACTCGGATTAAAGAGAGTTTTTCGATGTGTTCGACGTGAATACCTGTGCAGGTGAAGGCGTGAGCCGAGATTTTCCGCTTTTTCTTGTTTGAGGGCTAGCAGGTAGAAACTTGAGGAATGAAAGTATCGGTCGAGAGGTGACCTTGCAGCTAAATAAAGCGATTTTTAGAGATGGAATATGTGGAATTCTGTTCAAGTTTTTTTAAAAATACGGATTTGATGAAGTTTGTTAATTCAGGCAACACGGAAAATTTGTAAAAACCTAATTAAATAAGAATCGGATTACAATGGTGGTAACACTAGTTTCTATAGTTTGGATCTCTCAATATAATTCTTCCTGCTTATATTTTAGTTTTACTTCTGAAAAAGCTGTTTTCTAAGTAAAAAATAATTAATGAGAATGCCGACAAGCTTAAGCTGACAATACTTTTTATCAACTTCTTAATTTTACTTGGAACTTTTGCTTATAACTTTTTGTCTATAAAAGTTAAAATCAAAGGCTTTTAACACAGTGGTAGATAAGATTATTCACTACAAAAAAGCTCTCTACAAATTTTTTATAGTATGTACCAAGTGATTCAAGCTTTATCCGCACGAATCGTTTCATTCAAAGTTTAAAAAAATGTGTGGTTTTCCACATTCTAATATTAATGTTTTTTTTTACACTTTAAAAGACGTGCAAACTGACACATACATAATAATAAATTCAGTCATTAATAATATTAATAGATGTATAAAAAAATGTTGTAAATAGACAAAATCTTATTCAAGAGAAAATTGTACAGTATAAAAATAATAATATCACAACATATGATTTTGTTAGGTGTGTTAGTTATAATAAGTTTAGCCATGTAGTTTCAATGTAAATAATTCATTTAAATAAATTAAAAAAAATTATATTTTGGTTTTATTAGTTTATAGCGACGTGGCTCCCCACTGTAAATTAAACCGCAGTTAGAACCGGGGTTAGATTCGGCCAGGTAGGCAGATACACTTCAACCGCAGTTCAATCGCTAGCTAAAAATCCACCACAGTTCGGACGCACCGAAACAAAATATTAACAAGTACATTGGTATAGTAAATGGAAAAGATATATGAACCTGACTTATGCAGGAATTTATTAGTAGCCAGCCTCTTTATGACAGACCCAAGTAAACACTAAGCTGGTTACGGTCAACTACAAAAGACCCACCGATCGAAGGTAAATTTTACAACTGGGCCGGACTTGAAATATTTTAATTTTCGGTTAAATTAGAATTGAAATAAAAACGCAAGCATGCAGAATCAAATATTTTTTAATGGTCATAAAGTAATTAGGATTTGTAAAACAGTGAAACCATACATTTATTTTGAAATTAATTTACAAAAAAAAATTATTTATATTACAAATATTTGTATCTATTTACACACTAAATATATTGATATAAATATAAATTAAAATACACATTTACAATAAAAATTAAAAAACCGAATTTTGTAAAAAATTTAAACTGCTTAAAACTACACAAAAATAAAAACGTAAAACGTTATGACGGACGCACAGTCTTTTTACAGATTCATCACTTATTGTTAATCATTGCCACTGTCACTATCATTTTCTAGCTCGATTATTAGGTCTTTAACATTTTTTTTTCGGTATTGGTCTTCAATATTCACCACGTGCTGCACAGAATTCTTCCAGGCTTCCGCAGTAATTGACTTAAATGTTTCTCTAATTATATTTAATGTTGCATTGCTAAATTTTTGTCTAGTGTTTTGCCTCCTTAATTTTTCTTTAAATTGGTCCCATATCATCTCAATCGGGTTGAAAACACAATGATAGTGCGGTGACCGCAGAACAATTAAGTCATATTCAGACGCAACCTGATCTATTTTGTAATTTTTTTTGTAACTTTTTGTTCGAACAACTTTTAATAATTCATTTTTGGTGTACGTCTCTTCAAAGAACAAATCTTTTTTTATTAAAAATTTTTGAATTTTTTCTTTTCTACTGCTGGAGTTCGGAACCTTATCAATTTGCACAGAATGATAACTGGCATTATCTAACACAATAATACTACCTTTTGGAAGTTTGGGTATTAAGATTTCCGTGAACCACTTCTCAAAAACTTCTGCAGTCATGTCAGAATGGTAGTCGGCGTTAACATCTTTTAAATTTTTACACCCCAAATGTAATGCATCAAGCACAAAATCGTTTTTACTCCCGGCATGCAAAATTGAAATTCTTTTACCTTTGGAAGGAGGAATATTTAAAATGCATCTTCTAGTACCGTCGGTCCACCCTTTTTTAACTGTCTCATGTGTGTCGAACCAGGTCTCATCTAGATAAAAAATGTCCCGGTTTTCTTGTCTATATTGTTCAATTTCTTGTAAATAACGATATCCCCATTTTTTCACTACATTACTTTCCATTAAAAAGTTTTTTTTATTAATACGTTTGAATGTGAAACCAATAGTTTTTATATACATTTTCACAAAAGTTTTTTTACAGCACGACAAAATGTTTAATTATTAGAGAACTGTTTGAGAAGCGCTGAACTATGCCTGAACCTGTCACTTCAACCGCTCGGTCTTTACCCGAGCAATAAAGTTTTATGGCTTACCGGCACCAATTCGAAAATTCGGCTATAAGATAAAATTCAGAACTTGGTGTAAGTACTTTCGGTTGTATACTTTCACATTTTGACAGGCTTCAGTCACTGAACCCTTACTATAGGGTGCTCTACCCAGACCTCATAAAATGCTTAGACCATTCACGAATCCGCTTCGCTGTAATGGACTGCTAATACGGTTTAGAAACGCACGAAAAGATCTAAAAGACAAAAGTATATCTTGGTTCTTTGCTGTGCCGGAACAATTTCAAGTTCTTGCTTTGTAACGTTGCCATATCATGTTTTTAAATTTAAATTAGTGTAAGGAAAAAATATATAGATGTGCAGAATAAAATAAGTTGTATCAGCTTTAAAAATTTTGCAAATGTTACATAATGTTTCTATTTAAGATTGGTTGTTTGTTTTTTTAATCCCCAACTTTGAAGCAAAATAAATTTGACAACTGCGTGCACCGGCGTTCGGTGTTGAAAAGAAAGAAACAAAATATATTTTCTTTTCACTTGCATTCTGGCGTGTAACTCACGCACAGGAAGGTTAGGAGATTAGCAGTCCATTACAGCGAAGCGGTTTTGTGAATGGTTTAAGATAAAATGCAAATTACAAGAACAGTCAACATTTTACTTTTCAAGACAAGATAAGATTTAGGATTGTTTTGAATTCAGTTTTTGTCACTGTTAGAAACACACTTGCCGGTCAATTTATGGAAATATCTAAATTATAACAAACCATTTTTTTTAATGTACTTAGATAAAAAGTTGAACAAATTACCAATGTATTAGTAATTTAAAAAAGTTGCAAATTTATTTTCTAGTTTTTTGTGCGATATGGATAATAATCCTGTTGAATCATTTAACGCTATCTAGTTGTCAACACGTTTATAGCATGTAAAATAATGAGGGATTATAAATTTGAATAATAAAAAGACATTTGTTTATGAAATAATTGAAAAAATTTTAGGATATGTTAACAAAAATATTTAATAAATAAACCTTTATTTCAAGATTTTAGTCAATTATTATGAACTTGACTTAACAAAAATTTCCAAAACTATCTAGACCTAGATAATCCGATTATATATTCTGTACAATTTATTCTGTTTTACCTGAAACTGCTAATGAAGTTTTATTAGCGAGCCGAAATTAAATTTTAAAAGGTAGTTTTATACAAACTACTACCTATAACTGTACAAAAAAAAGTACATGTTTTTATTGCCTATTTAAACAAATAACTACTGTCAAGACTATAACTACAACCTATACTATAACTATAACAATAACTACTGTACTAAAGCCAAATAATAGGTTTGTTCGGTTAAGTTTTTTTTAATGGCAAAGACAAAGCCGAAACCAGAAAAGAGACGAGGCCGAAACAAAAATAAATTTGGTCATCTTTATTACAACAATCAATCGAATTCTTTTAATATTCTGTGAAAATAAAAATGCTGCATTTATGAATTTAGCTTAAAATTAGGTTATAAGAGCAAAATTCAAAAATTTAGAAAAGATTTTTAGAAACTTCACTAGATTGATTAATTGGTTCAAATAGTATTGTTTAAATTAAATATCTTTTTAATGCAAAACATACAGACATCAAAACAGCTGTAGAACTAAAACTTATTAAATACTTAGGGTTAGATCCCCAAAACAGTAACAATATAGATTTAAAAGAAATAGATAATTTAGGTATCAAGTGCAAGATCAGCTTTATATAGCAAATCGCAAAACTTGTTATTTTATAGTATACACAAAATGAGATTAAGGCTAGTCAGACCCCCCTAGAAACTTTTCTATGACATTTTTTTGGTCTTTAAATATGTATTTTTTTAATATATTATACATCAAAAGACGTGTTTTTTAAATGCCTAGGGCGCTTAACTATTGCCATAAATGAAAAAAAAGTACCATTGTTTTATTTAAAAAAAACATGTTTTAATTTTTTCTATGACATTCTTTTAGGTCTAAATTTTGAGAAAATACTGTAATTTTTTTTTTGTAATTAGATAATATAAAAGTAAAGGGCGCTTAACTATTTTCAACTTTATTAATCAATTATTTATTTAAATATTGTTGCCAATGTTTGGGGTTATTTTGACGTCCAAAAATATTTAATATGTGATGAGGATAGCGGAGGGATGGACTATGAAAAGAACAATTGCACTTGTAAATTAGTCGACGTTTCGCTGATTTTTCTCAGCTTCTTCAGGACTTTATTACCTAAAAATAAGTTACACAACATAAAGAAAGACACAGGGGATTGCGCTTACTCAGTTACTCAGTGGCTAACACAGTTGAAATATTTAAACAATTTAAAAAATTTAACAAATTTGAACAAATTAAAAAGTTTTAAGCTTAAAAAATGCATCTTTACAAAACAACTAATAAAATTCAATTATCTAACAAATACAAATGTCAAATTAACTATAGACATGCGCATATATGCTACATGAAACAAGTATCATTGGCTGTCTACCTATTACATTAAGTATAATTTATTACTAATTTATTTTATTCACTAAGGTGTTATAAATATTATGCAGATCATTAACATCGGATCTAAAGTTAACCGATTTATTATTTTTAATAAAAATCATTTCGCTTACATTTCGCCTTAAATAGTTTAATTCTCTGTCCAATATCTGTACATTTTGAAAATCAAAATTGTGTTTTTTACTTATGTGGTGGACAACCAGAGCAGTTTTGCCGTTTTCTATATTTTCAAATGTACCGCAGTCCCTTTTATGTTGTTTTATTCTTGTTGATAAGTATTGTCTTGTTTGACCAACATAGCACATATCACAATCATTGCATGGCACTTTATAGATCACATTCGAAATTTGATTCTTATTTGTTTTGTCTTTAATTTTAGAAAAAATCATGTTGCTCATATTATTCAAGTTGTAAAAAACTAATTTAATGTTGCTACCATGGAAACAATTTTGTAACCTGGCATCCAACTTATTAATAAAAGGGAATTTGCAATGTTGAAAGTTATCTATATTATTTTCTTTTCTCTTTGGTATGAGTAGATTATTTATTTTACGTTTTTCCTTGAATTTATAATCATTGTCTTTATCGTTATATTGTTGCCAATATAAACAAATCAATATCTCATAATTTACAAAATTTTAAAACATCAAATTAGACTTACTTGTCTAGAAAAATATGCCAAATATTATTACCATTTAATAATTTAAAAAAATGTTTTTAGTTTTAAGTTTTTTTAATGTGTATTTACGTTAAAATTAGCGCTGAGTTCATAGGGTTTGCCGCCAGAGCGCGCACGCTTTGAAAGTATAGTGGAGGGAAATCATCTCAGATATCAGGATAAAAATCGTCTATTTTTACTTTTTGGTGTAGGACCAGCTGAAATTTTAATTAGATTATCTGAAATGACAAATTAAGACATTTTTTCATGGTTCAGATTATCGAAACTTGAAAAAAAAAATGAAAATTCAGACTTTTTTAATATTTATATTTTGTTATCTTTACACCGAGCTATCTCAGAAGCCATAGTAGCTATTGAGTTGATTTTTATTGCGTTCGAATGTAAAGACTTGAGCGCTTTTAGTTGTTTGATTGAAAGTATTTTACTTCCCTTTTTAATATATTTTTTGATAAGCTAAATTCGAACTTCCGGTGTCACGGTAATCAATTATAGAGGATGCAAACAAAATTTTTATTATTAGAGATAAACCCCTACAATAAGCGAACGAAATGTAGAGAAATGATACAGGAAGTTTTTAGTAAAACCAGAATTGAATTATTTTTTGGGGATTACGAGATATAATTTTTTTAAAATAGTGACCATCCGCTTTATTAGCGCGCTGTGAGATGGAGGCTTGTTTGGACTTTTGATCGTAGGTACATGCCAGGAAAAACAAAGATTTTCATAATTATAATTGTGATAATAACAATAATACTGAATTCTGATAATTTTCTATATGTGGTTTTACGACCATTTTCCTCACCTAACAAATAGTTAAATTGATAAATTCATCACCCTGCTATAATATAATAAGCAATCAAGATTTTTTATATTTTATACTATTAAATAAAATAAGTAAAATTAGAAGAAATGTATATTATCATAAATTTTTAATTAGAAAAAAATTAATAGATTATATTCAAAATTTAACATCATCTATATCTTTTACAAAATTGAGCCGATTGTTAAAATCTTGATATTTACAATCGTCACAACATTTTAAATTTCTGCACACAAAGACATTTTTGATAATGTAGTGAAATGAAATTTAATGAAAGCTGTACAGTTATTGGGAAAAGACTTTAGAAAAATTTGTACATACTGTACCGAGCAAAAATAAAACAACTTTTCGATTTTACAATTGTGTTTTATATAATACTTACTTGCATAGTATTTAATGTTTAATACTAACACCCTTAATAAAAAATAGAATTGCATTATAATTGTTACTAGGTAATATTTTTGAATCTATGGATAGAAAAATGAAAACATTAAATTTAGGGGAAGCAAAAGTAAAGCAACTGATATTGAAAAGAGTTTTATTAATATTTATAAAATGTTTTGATTTTGTTGTATACTCTTTATTTGCGATCACAGCGATATATTGAGTTAATTAATTCATCAATAATAGTTTCTTATAAAATGGAACTCCAAACTTCGTTCAAAACTTGCATAAAATTATGCGTAAAAATTATTTTTCACAATCTTTGCCGTGTGCTTTAGGTAATTATCATGCTGAAATATCCTTCTCAGAGGCAAATTGTCGTCAGCATAAGGTAGCATTGTATTTTTTAGTAATTCTAAATACTTAAATTTATCCATAGTTTCATTTGTACTAACTGTGTTACCGCCTCCGTGTTTAATGGTACCGACAGTAAACTTTTCCTAGCAGATCTCTGAATCTGTACAAGCAGATTTAAAAAAAATTGTTTGGATAAGATATAAGATATCAAAAAACCATCAAACATATAGCAAAAAATTATTAAATACTCTTTGTTTTTTGTTTTTATAATTCAAGTCATTTGTAGTTTGTTAATAAAATAATGTTTTATTAAAGTTTTTTGTGCTTTAAAATAAAATGTTCTATACATTCGTTAGTTAAATTTTTAACACCGATTTACACAAAAAGCTGTCGATAACATATTTTAAGTTTTACAGTTTTTAAAAGAGCACATAAAATAGATAAGAAAAATACGAAAGTTTGAAATGGGCAATTTTTACTGAGAATATTTCATTTTGACGAATCGTGTTTCCAGTTTTAGGTCGAGTACTAATAGATCTTCTGTCCCTAAATCTCTTCAATATTTTTGAAATAATGTCCTTTCTCAAATGTAGTTGTCTTGCTATTTTTAAAAACCACTTCCAGTTAAATAATGTTCGAAAACAAATTATTACTAAAGTGTGACAATAAGAATTATTTCGTAGATCGTCAATTATTATTATTTTTCTTCTTCGACTTTTTCTTCTTCTTTTTTTATTATTATTATTATATTACTAATATTATTATTATAAAAATATTAGCTTTTTCCGGCATATACGATTCATAAGAGTCTAAATAAGCTACCAACTCTCAACGCGCAAGTAATGCAGGCGTCATCGTTTCAAAAAAAAATCATATCTCGAAATCGACAAAAAATATTCTAATTTTGGTTTTACCAAAAACCTCCCGGATTATTTCTCTACATTTCGTTCGCTTAATGTAAGGGTCTATCTCTAATAATAAAAATTTTGTTCGCATCGTGTATAATTGATTACTGTGATACCGGAAGTTCGACTTTAGGTTATCAAAAAATATATTAAAAATAGAAAAAAATTTTTGAATTAAACGACCAAAATTGCTCATGTCTTTACATTCGAACGCAACAAAAATCAACTTAATGGCTTTTATGGTTCCTGAGATAGCTCGGTGTAAAGATAAAAAAACACGAATATTAAAAAAGTCCAAATTTTAAGTTTTTTTTTAATTCCCATACTCTGAAACATAAAAAAATTGTTGTAGATGGTCATTTTGATAGAGGATAATCCAATTAATAAAATATATAACCTTTCAGCTGGTACTACTATGAAAAGTTAAAATGGACAATATTTATTCTGATTTGCTTCACTATACAATATGACATTCATCAGGTCAAACAAATGTATTTCGGTTTGTCGAAACGATAAAATTCAGCGGGACAGATTAGAAATCGCAGTTAGGGTCAGACTAGCCTTAAAAGAGATGATAATAAATATTGGAATAAAAAATAATTCATGTTTTAGAAAATTTTTATATGAATGCCATGTTAATCGAGTTAATTGACTCACGACATAGCCGAAATTTACTCTTACGAAGTAGCCTAAAAGAAAACCTATAATTATTATTAATGTTATAAAATTTCGGGCAGCGTCCGATTCCTCCACGGCTAACTCTATCTTCGTAATCCTACCGACCAACTGCCCCACTGCCGCGCGGCAGCGGTGGTACCGCTCATTACTCAATCTGTACCTATAGGTATACAAATCCAGCTTGGCCTGTAAGATGTCTAGAAGCGGAAAAGGAAAGACATACTACGTGCTACTTCTACATTATACACTTCGAATACTAAGTTTCAACTGAATTTTTCCACCACGACAACACCCAGTCCATTGCGCCTCTGACCTTTACACGCCAAACTAAACTTGTTGGGCTTTACATAATGTTTTACTACTATCAGGATTTTAGGTACGTTCGATACTTAAAATAGTTTATTTAGTAGTTTTGCTGGATAACAAAAAATACAAAAGGATGTATTTTTTTATATTCCTCTATCTCATTTTGCATGACCAATATTTTGTCAAATACCACATATTTTGCACAAATGTTTACCATTCATGGTTACAAGAGTGGTTATTGCGGACTGTTAGTTTTTGCTCTATGATCAAACAAAAATTCTGTAACCTACAGCTATTATATTCAATATCATTAAAAAAAATGCCCAAAACAACTTAGTTTTTAAATAAAACTAAATAAGATAGTGATAGATTGTGAGAAAGCTATCCATTCAAGTTGTAAATCGGCATGGCCTGATTCTATTATTGTAGGTTGTAGATTCCATTTGGCACAAGCCTGGTTTAAGAAGATTATAGATTATTTAGAAGTTGAAAACGTTTTTAATACTGAAATTCATTATTTAATGCCGGCTATTGAGAGAATTATGGCGTTACTTAAATATTTTTATAATAATTATATTTTAAATATCACTTTTTCCTCACATATTTGAACAGCAAAATAGAACGCTTTGTACAGAACTACTAATTGTTGTCTTTTTATTCAAAATTTATCAAAAATTTTTACTCTACACATTTCAACATTGTTAAATTTTGCAATACCTTGTGAAACATTCTAATTCACGTATATTGTAAAATTAAGGAAGTGCAAGCTGTGGGCACATTGAACAAAAAAAGAGGTTTTTTTTAAATACATTTTTTTTTAAATTATTAATAATAATAATATAGATATAATTTTGTTAAACAAGTAAGCTTCAATTACTTACCTAAATAATAGATGCATATATCTTATATGTGTTTTGTTTTTGCTATTTAATAACAAACCTAGAACTCTTTCCCTTACAAGAAATTACACGTATCTATCTCAGACTATATCCCAGCTGCAATATACATTTTTAAGTAAATATAAACAAAGTAATTACCAGATGATTAAATACCTACATAAACCGCAAGATTTTACCTGCACTCTTTAAGGGTTGATAATCCATTGATCCAAGGTGCGTTGAGAATTAATACAGCTTTCGTGGGGGAATCGAGCGCCGCGACGGCCAAAATTTTGCAGTAGATTTTTAATTTATAATAAATAATTGAAACAAAATTAGAATAAAATGCTTCTTTATTTGATTGACACCTTGTTTTGGCGAGAGGGTCAGTAATTAATTCTAAGAGTAATACAGTGAACATTTTTAGATGCCACATGAGTTTCAAAACAACAACGAAGCTAAGTGTAACCATGGCGTTATTATAACTTATAATGTATGTATTTTTAAACTAAGATTTTTCTAACACCCAATAATGGTAATAATTATTATTCACACGTATATTTTTTATGTGGTTTGATTTTCTTTACAAGTAAGGTAGTACTCACTTGGTTTTTATAAAATCAAAGCAGCTATAGTTATTAAATAAACTAGTTTTTTAATGAAGGCGATTAATAAACAAAATGGTTAAAGCGCGACCGAGCGATTACAAGTAAGTGTCTTTATTAGTTAAGTTTATCAATTGCCCATTAAGAAACAAGTTTATTACAATATATTTTCGTTGACCGTAAACTTTTTTTTGACAATACTAGAAATTAATTACAAATCAAAATCAATTTTATCTTTTTAATCCTATCGCTAAATATAAGACTTTATAAAATACATTTATTCTTTTTTTTGTCTTTGAGGTAGACCATTTTTAAAATTTTCAACATTTTCTATTCACTTTTCCACAAAGACTATCTGAAGACAATAACATCAACTTCATACATTTTCAATTTCACCTAAGAATCACGTTTGCTAAAAAAATTATTATGTACAGGGTGATTTTTTTATTTGTTCCCGCCCGAAACTCCAAATATAGGCAATTAAGGCTCTAGGGTACCAAGATAAAATTCAGAACTTGGTGTACTTTCGGTTGTATACTTTTCACAGGTTGACAGACTTCAGTCACTGAACCCTCACCATGGGGTGCTCTACCCAAACCTCATAAAACGCAAATTACAAGAACAGTCAAGATTTTACTTTTCAAGGCAAAATAAGATTCAGGGTAGTTTTGAACTCAGTTGTCACCATTAGAAACACACTTGCCGGTCAATTTGCACACATGCCGGCGATAACGAGTGAGTGCCTTTAATAGTTGAGTTTATTAATTGCACAATAAGAAACGAGTTTATTACAATATATTTTTGTTAACCGTAAACTCTTTTTTTTGACAAAAATAGAAATTAATTAAAAATCAAAACCAATTTTATCTTTTTTATCGCATCAATAAATATAAGACCGAGTATAAGACTTTATAAAATACTTTCATTCTTTTTTTGTCTTTGAGGTAAACCATTTTTATATTTTTCAACATTTTTCATTCTTTTTTCCACAAAGTCTATCAGAAGACAATAACGTCAACTAAATACATTTTCAATTTCACGTTGCTAAAAAAATTATTATGTATAAAAATTGTTAATTTAAATTTATGATGTTAGAGTCTGTCATTGTTTTTTTCTTATTTTTATGAGTATAACAGTGATTATAACTAGTCTATATCAAAATATCATTAAAACGTTAAAATCGGTCAACGAAAAGATTATTAAATGACCGCGAATGTCATTACTCCTAAAATTATCATACAAGATCATTGAATTTCTAAATGCTGATATCTTTCTCAAATAGTAATAATTACAGTACAATAGTTGGGTTCATCCCTCGGTTTAGTCCCTGCTGTGTCTATGGTTCTTACCTGGTCTTGGGGTCTTGGGGATCATAAATCTTTATCTAAACAAGACATACTGAGGAATTGACGTATTGTGGGTTGCCTACTTTTAATTTAATTATTGCTTTATATCACAGAATCCGAATGACAAAATATAAACTAATGGTGTCTTAGACCTGTAGTTTACAATTCGCTATCAAATGCTGTTTAGTTTGTTTCGTTATGATGTACCGTTTTAAAAAAATGAGTAAAATTAATTTCAACGTTTTTATTCAATAACTTTTTTTAATCACTTTTCTGCTAACGAAAATGTGTCAGGGAACTATAGTTAGCTATCAACAAACCATACAAATATCAAGAACTCTTTCAAAATTAATTTTTCTAAGCAAAATGAGTAATAATTTTCTACGCATATTAGACATAGGCGATATTTCAATGTTTTTATTGAATAACTTTTTTTTAATACATTTTATGTTAACGAAAACATGTCAGAAAATTAATGTTACTCACCAACTAACCATACAAATGTCAAGAACTCTTTTAAAGTTAGTTTTTCTGGCTAAAATTAATAATAGTTTTCTACGTATATTAGGCAGAGGCGATTCCGTAGGGGTAGTAGAGCCTTAAGGCATAGAGAGTTGTAAATTAATGTCAACATTGTTGACAATACCTTTGACAGTGCTTCCAAAGTCAGTTCGTTTGAATCATATGTAGCCACATTAATTAATTAATTAATTAAATTGTTTATCGTTTGTATAACGTGGTAACGTGGCGACTATTTTTAAGATTTCGGGCAAGAACAAATAAAAAAATCATCTTGTATAAAAATTGTTAATTTAAATGTATAAAGCTAGAGTTTGTCATTGTTTTTTTTTATGAGTATAACTAGTCTATATCAAAATATTACCAAAAAGTTAAAATTACAAAAACAGTTACTTAATGAAAAAAAGTGTATTAATGACGTCTATTAATACATTTTTTAAAAATTAAAGTAATGCATTAATATCGAAATTAATAAACGGTCAACAAAAAAATTATGAAATGATCGCGAATGTCATTACTCCTAAAATTATCATACAAGTTAATTAATTTTGAAATTTTGATATCTTTTTCAAATACTAATAATTACAGTACAATAGTTGGATCTATCCTTCAGTTCAGTCTTTGCTATGTCTGTGGTGCTTTATACCTGGTCTTGGGAATCATAAATCTCTAACCAAAAGAGACATACTGGAGATTGTGGGTTGCCTAATTTTAATTTAATTTAATTGTTGCTTTAAATCAAAGAATCCGAATGACAAAATATAAACTAATGGTGTCTTAGACCTGTAGTTTACAATTCCCTATAAAATGCTGTTTAGTTTGATTTTTATGATGTACCGTTTTAAAAAAAAATGAGTAAAATTAATTTCAACGTTTTTATTCAATAACTTTTTTTAAATCAATTTTATGTTAACGAAAATATGTCAGAAACTTGCAGTTACTTATCAACTAACTATACAAATATCAAGAACTCTTTTAAAGTTAGTTTTTCTAGCTAACATTAGTAATAATTCTCTACGTATATTAGGCATAGGCGATTCTGTAGAGGTAGTAGAGCCTTACAGGTTTCAGCCCCCGACTCCCACATTACTATACCATTTTTCAGTTATTTTAAATAAACCACAGTACGTATAACCTTTTTTTTTTAATTATTTTTAATTATTTTATAATCAAACTTTTATCTACATTTATAAAACTAGTCTGATGGTTATAATTAAACTGTTGTCTAAAACAGTTATACAATAAATAATTCTACTTTTATTATTTTTTAAATTAAACTATAAATTTAACATTATTTATTTTTTTGAGAGTGACAGTGAAATGATGATTTTATTATCAAGTGAAATAAGTTAGACGCTACGTTTTTAGAATTTTTGTTTCTCATAGGAACCCTTGATCAAAAATTATAATAAACATATGGCACAATTAGATTATTTATAGTTTCGAATCAAGAATGAACAAAATTATACAAAATATTTGACCGACGTAATTTTTTTTTCAATATGAATTTGCATCATTACGTATTTAAGAAGAAAATAATCCGTCCTTTTTTTACAACTACTCTAAATTTCAGAGAGTTTCTAGCGCAGATTTTACAAGAATGTCAAATCAGACAAAAATAATCTCTATGTTAAAAAGTTTTTAAAGCAGTTACACTTAGAATTAAACTATCGGCATCTTCATCTGCATTTGCGTGTGTTTTGGGTGTATAATTAAATACAAACGGTTTATTGCTCAGCACCGCATAATTACTGAAAAGAACTTTAAAGGACAATAATACGATAATAATACAATAATACTTTTATAATGTATGTTCTTTTGGTTCTCTTTTTTTAAAAATTGATATTTTGGTATTTGTACTACCTAATAGAAATTAATAAACAGTTTTCATTAATCTATAGAAATATGGTGTTACAAAGATAAGGAGATAGTGGTCTAGCAGAAAATGAAACAAAATAAAACTTTTAATAATGAGCGTTTTCTAAGATTTAAGAATTTCAGATAAAAATGGTTTTTCTTCTAAGTATTTTTTCTTTCATAACAATTCATTTTTTTTAATGCACTTTAACTATTTTTATTACAAAAAAAACTAAAAAAAATACAATTTGTTAGTAATCATTTTTTAAATTTTGCTGTACTTAAAAAAATTATAGGTGTATCCGCTAGCGTACTGTGTAATGGAAAGAAAAAGTGCCGCATCGTACTAAAAAAAAATATATACAGCAATCTTGGAAACTCTTTTACTAGATATACCTGAACTTCAAAGCGCCACTTTAATTATGGCCGATTACGAGATGGCACTAAAATCAGCTTTGGGAAATGTGTTTCCGAAAATGCAAGTTAATGGCTGCTGGTTTCATTTTTGTCGGGCTATAAGCAAAGAGCTGCGGCGTCGACGTCTTGATGCTCAGAAGACGGAACGTTAATTACGTGTCGGAAGTTGCCAAAATGTCTATGTCTTTAGCACTTCTTCTTCAAAACCGGATCAATGACGGCATTGCTTTTATTAGACATCGTATTCGGGAGTTGATTGTGCCAGATGTTGCCAATCTTTGGGAATTTGGTTAGTATTTACAAAGATATTCGTTGAATAAAAGTATTTCTGTATTTGGTTTGACTTATCGAACTAATAATGCCGTAGAGTCATTCTATGCATCATTGACCAGGACAATAATCACTCCTCCAAGTGTTTGGACTTTTGTCGAAGAATTGGCTCAAGTCGAACACAGCAAGAAATGTAATTTGCAGAGAGTACAAGCCGGTAATGATCCAGGCCAGAGAAAAGAAGTGTATAAGCATAGAGATGCTGTTATCACTCAGGCGGATCAAAGGTTCCTCGTTGATGATAACATTGGCCACTTTTTCTGTTACGTAGCTGACGAAGCTGGGGGCGTCGTAGCTAATTTAGAAGATTTTTATATATATGACGGTAAGTAACCGCAACAATTGTCAATTTGTACCATTGTGTATATATCTATGTAGATACCTATTTTTTTAAACGACGAAAATAAAGATATTGAAGGAGAACCAGCAGTTCCACTTGTAGGAGAGGAATTAATAGCTGATCTTGGGAATTATAAGACAAGAGAAAACTGTTCTTTTTTAAAGAAAATAACTATTATTTTGTATTTCAACAACAAGAATAATAATAAAATTGTATTTTATTTACAGAAGAAGACCATCATCAAATAAGAAATGACAAGTACCTGGAAGCTCTACCGGGTAAACAAATTATAATTGATCTTGCTAATTATACGACATTATGTTAAAATAAAATGTGCCAAAATGGTGTTTTTACAGAAAACTGCCATTTTTAAGAGAGCACGACCATAGTATAAAACTTGAAATCAGGCCTAGTATCTGAACACTTAATTCTTTAATAATTGATTTCTATCATAATCTCCACGTAAAGACCGAATATGCCGCGGTAAAATTTCGCTAGGGTGGTAAAATTTTTGTCCCGTCGGAATTTTTATAAAAGAGGTATTAAATCGGCGCAGTTTACATATGCTCGTAAAACTTATGTAAAGCGGTGAATCAAATTAAGGCAATCTTTTAACCTATTTTTTCCCAACGTTGCGTTTTCGCAACATCCTATTTTTGATTTTTTTGAATCCATTTAGACATTAAAAAAAGTACATTTTATTATTTGAAGTTGTTTATAAAGATTTCCTAGAACTTCTCAAAAATTGACGTAAAATTCGCCTTAATGTTTAACAAAAAAAAAACAGCTGGAAATCTAACAAATAATTTTTATTTTCAACTATGTCTTAAATATATTATTATAAAAAATCGAAAAGCAATTATAATACCGAACTTTTTATGAAACAAGCGATAGGAATGATAAGAGAAGACATCTACGGTTACAGATATCTAAAAAAAATATACGGTACAAAAAAAAATCGACTACAATTTATATGTTGCGAAAACGCAACATTGGTAAGATATGTGAATATTTCTTCTCGAGTTATAACAAGTTCAAACATGTACTGCGTAAGCTGGATTTGTGTTCATTACGTTACATTCATTTGTTGAGTGTAGACGTTTGCGATAAAAGTACTGAAAGTGGTGATATTTAAAAATGAATAGATATTTGACTCAAAAAGAATTGGAAACTGCTCTGGAAGACGTTGCAAATGAATTGGAAAGCGAAAGACGTAGGATTAATACTTCATATTCTATTCCGTTATACAAAATGTTACTAATTTTAGGTGCAATTGATGCCGTTTATATTCCCCCCGACGTTGACGAGCTTACAGATGAAGAAAATTTTGATGAGGACTTGATAATGAACGACAACGGCTTTGCTGGCGGAAACATAACAGGAACTTTTGAAATACACGTAAATGATGGCGATTTGTACGATTCTTCGGACGACGAAACTCTTTACGTGAAGAGACAAAAATTGTCAAAAACGAAAAAAAATATCCTTACTGACAAAACACCGAAATGGGTAAAAGGTAATTGCATTCCTATTTCCCAACCTGTTTCAAAAGAGAGAAAGGATATTGAAAATCTAAAAAATGCCATTGTGGGTAAATCGCCTTTAGACATATTTTACATGTATTTTGACGATGAAGTTTTGGATCATATTGTTTCAATTCTAAGAAATATGCTCAAGATAACAATAGACATGAATTTGATTTCGATCGTACGAATTTACTCAATTTTATTGGAATTTTGATTTTGTCAGGATATCACACTCTACCACAAACTCAATTATATTGGTCAACAGATGAAGATAAAGGACTAGACATCGTTAAAAAATGTATGAGTAGAAACAGGTTCTACAGTATAAAAAGGAATCTTCATCTTGCTGACAATAGTTTGTTAGACAAAAACGACAAATTTGCTAAGCTCCGCCTATTTTTCAACCTTATAAACAATATAAATTTGCAATTTGATATATTTGCACACAACCTCTCAATTGACGAACAAATGGTGCCATACTACGGGAGACATTCTTGTAAAATGTATATAAAAGGAAAACCAGTAAGATTTGGTTTCAAACTATGGTGCTTATGTTCGTCAGATGGCTACCTTTACCAATTTATTTCATATGCTGGTGCAAATTCAAATAAAGAAAAATCTGACGTTGGTATAGGAGGACAAGTTGTTCTTGATTTGTTGTCTTTTGTCAAAGATAAGGAATATCATCAAATATTCTTCGACAATTTTTTTTTCGTCTTACAAACTATTTTTGGTGCTAACTGAAAAAAAATATTTTGCTTTCGGGACTATTCGAGAAAACAGAACCAGCCAGTGTCCCTTGGAAACCACAAAGGCTGTATCAAAAAAAGAGCGGGGATCTTATGACGCTGCTTATGACGAAGCAACTGAAATTTCTTTAGTCAAATGGAACGACAACTCTGTAGTGACTACTATCAGTAACCACCTTAGTGCTAAGCCATTGTCTACAGCAGAACGATATAACAGAAAAGAGAAAAAAGACATTCACATTCAACAACCCAATGTCTTCAAAATTTACAATAAATATGTATATGGGAGGGGTAGATTTGCACGATAATGGTGTGGCAAACTACCGGATTGGAGTAACTGGAAAGAAGTGGTGGTGGCCTCGATTTATCAATGCAATTGACAGTGTCATCGTCAATTCTTGGAAAATTTAGAACCTTGTAAACACGAAGAAAATGTCGCAGTTAGAATTTAAGTCATTCATAGCAGTAAGACTCCTAAAGGCTGAAAACCATAAGGCTAAACCGTCAACTTCTACAGTGTTCCAAGAAGTTCGCTATGACAATATTGGTCATATCATAACAAGAAGTGAAAGTAAAACCCGGCAAAGATGCAAGGTTTGTCATAGCCAAACTGTATTTTTGTGCAAGAAGTGCAATGCGTATCTACACAGCGGTTGCTTTGAAGATTTTCAAAAAAAATAAATAAGTAATAATTTTTATGATATTAACCAACGTTGCGTTTTCGCAACACTTGTTTTTTTCTAAGGTTTTTTTTCATATATTTTTTTAAATATGTCTTAATTACGTTATATAAACAAATAAAACACAAAAAAAGTTTCTTTTGTTGTTATTTAGCACCTTGTTAAAATATGGGTAAACCCTCATTCTTCTTATCAACGAGTTCAGGTAAAAATTTACCGGTCTTGATTACTTTTCAACCGTTTCAACTTAATTCAGGGTCGGAAATAACGCTGCATAAAATGTATTTTTATCTTTTTCTTGTAAAAGTGTTCAACCTCACAAAAACAAAAATATTGTAATCTATTTACAAATTATATAAAGTGATCAATAGAAGCTAAAATAAAATATTTCTATTAAATTTAAATAATCGAAATAAATTTTTAACAATTTAAGAATTATGATAATCATTTTCGATTTACATAAAGCGATGTTTTTAATAAATCGATAATTTATTTAATAATTATTTTTTGTTAAATTAATTTGAAAACTAGAACAAATGTCTTCGTACTGACTTACTCGAATTTAGATAAGTGCCCGCTATTAGCTAGTAGAACTTTCAACAAAAACATTATCGTAGAAACAAACCACATCTGCTTCTAGTAAAAATTATTTTTGCAAGTGTATTGCTGACTACGACGATGTATTTAGCGCCATCCTGTGTTTCAGAAATGAAATATTTTTGGGTATCGGGCTGTCGTGCAGTGAATTAAAATTTTAATTTTGGGGAATATGCAACCAGTATTGCAAGACGTTTGAACTCACATGGTGCACTCGAGTTCTCGTCGATATAATCCTTGGTAGTAGGTACATGTACATGTACCTACTCCATGCTTCTCTTGTCGTGCCAGAAACCGATTCGTACAACAATCACCACCTACCATACAAAGTCTATAATAATAGCATTGTGGTTATTCTAACTAAAAAAAGTTTTTCTATCTTGCTTTTCTTATACCTTTACTTGTCCCTTCTGAGTCTTACTAAAGGCGGTAATGAGTGGGTCATTTCTAGGTTCAAAATAGGTACTGATGTTTTGTAAATCTTAATTCTATTTAGCACGAAAACGTCCCGTATCTTCTTTCAAGATTAGATGCTCGGTGATGACCGCGGCGCGTATATGGTCCCATAACCCCTTTTTGACTTATCGCATTACCAGTTTGGAATTTAATATTTTTTAATATTTTTATTAATAATAAACTCAGGAAAAAGCAATAACGGCGATTAAGTATACTACACGAGTACGATGAGTATGGACGTAGTTGTGAAAAGGTCAAAGGACTTCAACCGACTCAAACAACCAGTAAAAGGAATGAAGGATAGTGACGGATAAATCCTCTAATTTTAAGACCCATAAATTTAATTCCAATGATAATCAATTTAGACATTATGCAAAAAACGAGAGTGATAGTGAACTCACTGAAGCAGATGATAATAATACCAAAAAACCTATTAGGGAAACTAATAAAAAAAAGAAACGGTAGGAATTATTTAACTGATAATTCTCAAAATGAATTTAAACAAGTCACGTATAAAAAAAAACAACAAAACAAACAACGATATATGGATCAGCCAAAATAAGCCTAACAGAAAGCTTTGCTGCTAACTCTAAACCGAAAAAAGCCTGGATTTATTTAGGTAAAGTAAAACAAGATGTTGAAGATACCTCCATTATAAAATATATCAAAGACAAAGTTGATGATGAAAATCTATTTGTAGAGAAACTTCTTACTAAGGGAACAAATCAAGCATTCAAGATTGGTGTAAATTTTATTCACTTGAACATAGTGACATCTCATGAATTTTAGCCAGAAGGATCGATAATTAGAAGATTCAATTTTGCTCCAAAGCTTTTTCTTTCACAAAAATCATCTACATAATGTTCAAGAAATCCGCAATGGATGTGTACCAGACTCTTAATTTCAAATTCTTTTTTTGAATATTCAGTGTTCACGTAATAAAATAAATTTATTAGAAGCGCAAACTAATGACATAAATTTAAAATGTATCTGTTTTTCTGAACACTGGTTGTGCTATGAAGAATGTGTGAATCTAAAATTTACGGATTATGCAGTGTCTTCTTTTTTTGCTAAAATGACTCGCATTCATGGAGGTGTAATACAATTATTGAAAAGTGAAATCAAATGTAAGTCTATGGAATGGATAAGTGAACTATTTTTAGAAATTGATTGTGAGTCATCTGGCATTATTATACCGGCATATAATCTTGTTATTATAACAATTTATCGGCTGGGAATTTTGATACATTTATAGAGACCTTAAACAAATTGTTAGACAAATTGGTAGTTACTAGTTATCATATTATTTTGGGCGGTGATTTTAATGTAAACTTCTATAGTTACAAGTATAGTGATATTATCCTATCTGATCTGTTTGGAAGTTATGGTTTTAATAGTTTTATCAAAAGTTCAACAAAACTTGATGCTATTATTGATAATGTATTTAGTAACATACCAAAAAATGATATTGTTGTTAACACGATAGATTTGCCTTTATCAGATCATCTCGGACTATTAGTTAATGTTAAAATCTCTGCTAATAATACTAAAGTAGTTAAAAAAAAGAGAGTACAAAGTTATAAGACCAATAACTGATAATGGTAAATTTATATTTTACAAGTTAATAAACAATGTCAATTGGGATTTTATTGAAACAGATATAGATCCAAATAACAAATTTTCCATGTTTTTGAACAACATATTGTACAATTTTTCTCATGCATTTCCAGAAGAATCTATCCTATGTGACACTTCCAAAGTCACACTTAAAAATAAATAGTTTACGAATGAACTTTAAGATATGAGAAAAACCTTAAGATTTTTGACTTTATAAACTCAATTAGATTTTGGAATTAAAAAATATGATTTGTAATTTAAAAAAAAATATAACTTAGCTATCAAAAAACTACAATTGCTGATAATGATAAATATTTAAAAAAAATAAAAACAATCCAAAATCAATGTGGAATATAATCAATATGTATAAACCTAAAAGGTAGTAAATGTTTCTCAATCGAGTGCAGATGATTATTATTATAATTATTTTATTAGTATGGTAGAATCAACTATAAAGTCTTTTCTTCCGTCTTTATCTGATCCTATTAATTATTTCCGCCTTTAATATACCATCTAGTAATTTCTCTTTTAGAGAAGTATCATTTAATGAGGTTCGGCACTGATTTGACACATTACGTAATACAAACAGTAAGGATATATACGGTCTTAATTTTGAAGTGATCAAGTCTATAAAAAATCTTATGATTATTCTATTAACCAAAATAATAAATCAATGTATAAAAGTGGGAATCTTTTCCTGCTGTCTAAAGCTTTCCTTAGTGGTACCTTTTTTTAAAAATGGTGATCTAAATAATAATAATTATCGGCCAATTTCACTTCTTCCTATTTTTTCTAAGATCTTTAAAAAACTTATCTGGTTACAATTATTAGAACATTTTGATCAAAATATGCTCTTAACAAAAAATCAATTTGGATTTAGAAAAAAATCTAGTACATTCGATGGTATAATGGTATTCATTGACAAAATTATTAAATCTTTTGAAAGTAGAAAATTTTATAAAGCTTTGTTTCTTTATCTCAGTAAAGCATTTGATACAGTATCACACAGTATATTACTCAAAAAACTTCAGTATTTTTACAACTTTAATTCCAATAGTATTGACTTGCTAAGATCATACTTAGCGAACAGATTTCAAAAAGTTCAACTTAATGGTAACCTTTCAAAAAAACGCAACGTTGTCCATCGAGTACCACAGGATTCCATACTTGGTCCTTTATTATTTTTGATATATATAAATGATTTATCCTCATTTATGCCAGAAGCTGATTTAGTTCTTTATGCAGATGATGCCACTCTGAGATGTAAAGATTTTAAAACAAATTCTTTGAATCGTAAGATGGGAGTGCTTTTTAACAGAATAGAAAATTGGCTACTCGCTAATAAATTATATCTGAATAAAAATAAAACAATTGATAAGGTTTTTACGTTAAAAATTATGTTTGATATTATTGAAAATAAAGAAAGCGTTAAATTCTTGGGATTTGTTGTTGATCCTACTCTGAAATGGCAATGTCACACTAATTACATAGCGCATAAATTAACAAAAAATATTTACTTTATACAGAAACTGTCAAACTGTGTTTCAAATACAACTTTAAGAACTGCATATTTTTCTTTACTTTAACCTCATCTTGAATACCGTATTGTACTTTGGGGTCATGCTGCATCTGCCCAACGCTTATTTAAACGTCAACGTAGAGTTATTAGAATAATGACAAATCTTAATTATAGAGATGATTGTAGAATCTATTATAAGATCTTCAATATTTTTACATTACCAAGTTTGTTTATTTACAAATGTCTTGAATATTTATTTAAAAACTTTGACAAATTTAGTCTAAATACATCTAAACATAAATATCCTACAACTAGTAGTAATAATTTATCTCTAGACTATTTTAGATTAGAAAAATCTAGATATGGTGCCAATTATTATTGTTTTAAATTTTACAATATCTTACCTGTGAGGTTCAGAAATGTTCCCTCTAATCAATTTCTATCAAAGATAAAAAAATATTTAATTTATAAATCGTCTTACTCTATTGAGGAATATTTACAAAATAATTTTGAAAATTTTGTTAGTTAAGTTTCTTTGGGATTTTTATCTAATTTTTAATTTTTGTATATTATATTTTGTATTTGAGGTGTGTAAAACAATGTATTGTTGTTCTGACAATAATAAATTATTATTATTATTGTTATTATTAATATTAAGAATATAAGACTAACGTTTCTAATTTTGTTTTTCATAAACCATTTTTTGATATGCTGTAGATTGTCAATTAGAACTTCGACAATTTAATCACTATAAAGATTCTGAAAAACCAAACAATCAACATAAACTATACAGAGTGTTATGGAAATAAATGCAAAAATTTTAACCTGCTATGCACCATCACAAATAATAAAAATCTGCAAAAAAATTTTTGTCTTATCTCAACTGATAACAAAATTATAACCTAAAAATTAATTATTACAAAACGTACAACAAAAATGTTTTAATATAGGGCAACTATAGGTTTTTCAGGTCAAAATAAAGCGACTTATCCAAGGAGGTTAGATAGGAAGGAGAGAGTATGCCCTATACTTCCCGTGTAAACAGTTTGGTACCAGCTTAGTACCAGTTTATGACAGGTTTCAAATAAAGCGCAGAATCGACAGATTCTGTTTGGCTGTGTCTGGTCTCGCACAGTGGCGGAGCTGACGCAGGATGCTAGTTTTTGTTTGGTTGTTTACAAACAAACGTTGTTTTATTTTTTTTACTGATTTTTTTTTGGTCTGTGTGAATTGATTGTTAATATTTTTTGTTATTGTTGTTGTCGTTTTGTTGTGTTTTTATCCTTTGTTTAAACTTTTTACACTACATTGTGTGACGCTACTGACTTCAACCTCGTGATGCGCCTGCTTTCAGTACCAGTTTATAGCTTTGCGCAGTGAAGGCGGCAAGTCCATTTTTTTCAAGTTGTACTCTCTCCGTCCCATCTAACCTCCTTGGATTTATCTAACACAATTTACGGTACGAAAACGGTACGTTTTAGCAAAATATTGCGTTTTTGCACTTTTATTTAAAATCTACTGGCATATTCATTTTTGCTACAAAAATTAAAAATTAATAAGAAAAAAATTGGTTAATTACCCAAAATGTGAAACAAAAGTGCCGAAACTTGAAATTGAGATGTGCAGTAAAATTTTGCTAGTAGAAATAAAAAGAGTACACTTAATTTTATTTGTGTAACAAATTTGGTATAAATCGGTTAATACGTTTTCGAGATATAACAAAAATTTTTTTTTTTATACTCATCATTGACTGTAATTTTGTTATTAGTTGAGATAGGACAAAAATTTGTTTGCAAATTTTTATTATTAGTGATACTGTATTTCAGGTTAAAATTTTTGCATTCACTTCCTAACAGTCTGTGTAGGTAGAAACTATAAATATTACCAAAAAAAAAGCATTTATTTACTAAATTGCATTAAAATTAAATTATTGTTAAATCACTTTTCAAAAAATTAGTATTTTTCCGAATGAGGTTAATCCCAGTCATTCCTTGAAGTTTTTATTAAAGCGTAATGGGCAGTGTTATAATCTATTAGCCACTGATAATAGATAAATATAAAAAAATGCCTAAAATTTTTCAAGAATTAGGATATTCCCAATGAAAATTTCATTATTAGATAACAGTACCTAGATAAATGGCCCCGTTGGACCCGGCGATTACAAATTCCGCCGATGGTTAGTATATTTATAGTAAATTCCGCCGATGGTCAAATTTCAACCTCAGGTAGAATGGGGGGCGTACATAAATACCGCACTATTTAATCCCCAATAACGGCCACCCTTTCTTTACCTGGTCGCTACACCTAAATTCGGCACTGAACCTTAGAGGTCAAAATAAATTTTTACTTGATCCTTGGAAAGACATTTAATAATTCTTAGAACATTTGCATTTATGTGACTGAAGCTTGAAAGAACTATGGATACTTTAATTACTTTAATGTATACTATAAAAGACAAAAAATTCAGCCTACTTTACCAAAAAATACAGTGAAAAAAATCAAAATTTTGGAAAATTTAGAATTCAATAATGTAAGAAACAAAAATTTTGTTAAAGATGTAATATTTTGTGCGATTCTGGTGCAATAGAATGCAACTTTTAATTATTGCTTAAATTATTTTTCTCAACTATTTACATTACGTACTTACGTCAATGTTCATTACATTCCTATAGTTTTTCGTATTTTGCTTAGTAAAGAAGCTGTAATATATAAGGAAGCTTTTGAATTTATTAAAAAAAATATATTTTAAAATAGATTTAATTTTAAACCCAATTTATTGTAGCAGATTTTGGATAAACGCTTCATAATGCTGTGAAATTCAATATTACACTAATAGGTTGTCGTTTTCACAAAGCTGGTATGTACCTACAGAAAAATACAAACATTATGTTTGAGGTCCGAATATAATATGGCAAATTTCTTATCTTATAATAAGCCACCTAGTTCTTGAGTGAGCGCAAATTACCTGACGATTCAAATCTAAGAATTTATTACCGGCAGAATTTACCTGCCACGGGGTTAATACTTTTTGACCATCGGCGGAGTTTACATGCCCTGGGGCTAATACCTTTTGACCATCGGCGGAATATGTACGCGCCCTGTTGGACCGACCGTACCGTTATTAAGTGAAGGTATTAGTAAACCTTTCGGCCGGCAGAACGTAATTGACAACGTCTCAATAATAATTTTACACGTCCCAGTAATATAACCTAAAACGTTTTTAATTTTTCGAAAAATTATATGGATAAAAACATGTGCGCTATATTAACTTAGAAAACACGATGACTGCTGTTTTCTTTTTCCTCTTTATATTTTCTGGAAAATTGGTTTTATGATAGAGTCAGAAGAATATTGTATAAAGTGAAAATAATAACTATATTGTTTTAAAAACGTCTCGGAGACGGCCGTCTCCATCTTCAAGTTTTATTTTACCATAGTCCTTACAATTTACAGAACACAAAATATAAAACCAAATGTCAATGACTCGGAATTCTAACAAAAAGGAAAGTTTTGTCCAAGTTACTTCTTGTGTAACTACTTGGACAAAACTTTCCTTTTTGTTAGGATTCCAAATCATTGGCATTTGGTTTTAATTGTATTCTATTTTTTATACGTAAATAAAATAATTATTTAATTCTCATAATAAATGGGATCACCTAAAACCTCCTGCGTTATGTAAAACCATTGTTCTATTAAAAATATATTACCTAAAGTTCTAAAAAAATCACTATCTAACATCGTGTTTTTTTTTCTGGAAAATTTGTTTTTTCTACTAGCTATAAAGTTGACCATTATTGCGTCTCTTTGCCAACTGAGAAGTTGAATTTCTCTGCTAGTAGTTAATAATTTTTTCTGTTATTAACCTAGGTTAATAATAGACTAATTCAAATGTTTTGAAAATCCAGGGATAGTTGTTCAACAAAGACTTGTACAACATAATTTTGTAAACTCAGGAGATTGTCTTTAACGTATTTGACACAACACATAGTCGATTATGTCGACTTTACATTAGTCAAAACTAATGTAATTAATATCGTGTGAGAACTGTGTCCGAACGAAAATCCATTTTTAGCCGAGCACAGTTTCTGTTATACTTATAACCATGTAATTACACGTAATTACGGTAAAATAAATTTTGAAGATGGGGACGGCCGTCCCTAAAACGTTCTTAAAACAATATAGCTATTATTTTTAATTTATACAATATTTTCCTGACTCCATGATAAAACAAATTTTTCAGAAAATATAAAAGGGGAAAAGAAAACAACATATACATCGTGTTTTCTAAGTTAATATAGCTCACATTTTTTTAATCCATATAATTTCCCAAGAAAATTAAAAAAGGTTTACATAATACTACAGGGCCGTGTCAAAATATTATTGATACGTTGTCAATTACGGTCTGCCGAGGCTCGGTCCAACAAGGCGCTTTGTTTAGGTACTTTTAATAATGGAATTTTCATTCGGGATATCCCAATTCTTGAAAAATTTTAGACATTTTATTTATATTTATCTACTACGACTGTGGCTAATAACTTTGCCCATTCCGCTTCAATGAAAACTTCAAGGAATGACTTTAATTTTATCGTCTTATATAATAATAACTATTTTTCTATAATACCTACCTGTCAATGTCAAAATTGTAAAGTTTTTTTTGTTATAGTTATAGTTTCTACCTGTTGTACATAGTTTATATTCATTGCTTGGTTTTTGAGAATCTTTATAGAGACTAAATTGTCGAGGTTAACTAATTGACAATCTACAGCATATTAAAAAATGATTCATAAAAAACGAGATTAGAAACGTTAGTCTTATAGTCTTAATCGTCGTCATTGCTTTTTCCTGGGTTTATTAATAAAACGAATAAAAAATATTAAATTACAAACTGGTAATGTGACAAGTAAATAGGGTTTGTGGGACTATTACGCGCCGCGGGCAACACCGAGCATCTAATCTTAAAAAAAGACACGGGACGTTTTCGTGCTAAATAGGATTAGGATTTCTAAAACATCAGTACCTACTCTAGGGAGAACCTAGAAATGACCTACTCATGACCGCCTTTAGTAATCATGTAAGACTCAGAAAGAGAAAGTAATGGTATAAGAGGGGCAAGGTAGAAAAACCTTTTTTTTAATTAGAATAGCCACAATACTATTATTATAGGCGTTGTTTTAGGTGGTGATTGTTTTACAAATCGGTTTCTGGCACGACAAGAGAAGCATGAAGTACTCAAATAGGCCGATCAATACAAAAATTTTTCGTCACAAAACTAGTAACAGGAAATCAACTGTGCTATCACATTATCGATAATTTGTAGTTATATTCTACTATGTTTTCTAGTCGCAACTACCATAGGATAAATTGTTATTAACATTTTATAACAAAAAATTGACTTTTCTTAGTTTTTTATTTATAAAATTAAATCTAATCGAGCAATCTTAATGCTCTAAAAACTCAAATTGTAGAAAATTAAAGCTTAAACAAAACTGACTTTAGGTTAACCCGACCGGACCATCCATAACGTAGAAAATCCGGAAAAACTAAAAAATTAGAGCGTTTTTTTTTTAATTATTGCTCAGTTATTTTTTAAGCTGTAGAGCTGTTTTTTGCGAAACACTAACGATTTATATGTGCAGAAAAGAAAGGTCTTATTATACCATTAGTTTTGGCACAATTGAAATTTGAATTTTTTAAGACAGTTTTTTCCAAAGGGTTTGCATGTCCCATATATTATCTATTATTAATTCTTTTAAGAGATTTTGATGGTAAAAAATGATGATTGACCGCTGTGCTAGAACAAAAAACAGCGTAAATAAGAAAGACACAAAAAAACTAATATATATATATATATATATATATATATATATATATATATATATATATATATATATATATATATATATATTAGTTATATATATATATATACCCGGATCACTTTTGTAATATTAAATTTCAAAATTCAATCCAAAATTTTGGCTTTGTGAATTATGTCATATGACAACGTCAACGTGACATTGTCATATAACATGACATACATTTTAAAACCCCGAATTTTTGGTGAAAAACATAATTCACAAAGCCAAAATTTTGGGTTGAAATTTGAAATTTAATATTACAAAAGTGATCCGAGTTTAATGATTTACATTCGTTTCAATTAACTTGCATTTATCCAGAAAAATAATTAAAAACACGACCCGCAGCGTAATTATTTAATACAAGATTTGTATAAAACTTTTTAGCTGAGGATTTTTATTGAAAAATTACAAATTATCAGATATTCTAATATATTAAACATCATGATCAAAATTACAGTATCGTCGTCAAAGTACTAATTTAAAAAGTACTGTAGCAATCTGTTATTTACAGTATGCTCTCGCAACACAATTTGAATTAAAAAATATTTTGCAAGAAAAAAATGTGAATATCAAATTTTGCCACTGACACAAAAAATCGCGTAAACCAACTTTTCTTGTAAATTTTGACAATATTATTAAAGTCATCGTGACTAATATTGTGCTCAATTTGTACAAAAATTTTTGGCAACGTCCATGTCTGATGTCTGAATTACTTTGTCCCAGATAGTCTAATTTCAACAAATAAAAGTTGTATAAAATGACATTTTAATAAACATGTTTTTGTTTCCCACTTATTGAGATTTTTTTTTATAAATGGGTCTCATAAAAGATGAAAACTTTGTGTTATTTGTACCTCACGTTATGTGGTAAAAATGCAAGCGACTTCGAACACATGGTTTTCGTAGCTACAAATTGTACGTTAATTTGACTTTTACCTATGATGAAGTCAAAAATACTTTTAACTATTATTCTACTTCTCTAGTATTTTATGTACAAAAGTATTAATAAGCTATAATTTTTCTAGTCGTACATTTTTTTTTCTAGTAGACAGGCCAATAATATTCTAGGGTAGGCAAATTTTGAGTTTATAAATTAATATTAACGTATAGACTGGTATTATTATTTAGTGAAAGTTAAGATTTAACCAAGGAGGTTCAAACCTCCTTGGAATCAACAAATTTTATTGGTGAAAAGAATTTTGCCTGAGTCTAAGGTCTAAACGACTTTCACAGTAGGCGGTTTTTTAATCCCTTGATTGATAGCTGCCAATGTAAGTTCAAACGTCTTGCAATACTGGTTGCACATTCCCCAAAATTGAAATTTTAGTTCACTGCACGACAGCCTTAAGACTTAAACGAAACCATACGTATTAGTATCAAATCCAAGGTCAATTAAATATTGCCCAGCAAGAAGCATGCTAGTTACTTGGTATTTTATACCGGAGATGCAAACCCACTTTTTGTCGAAGAAATTAAAATTAACATGGATTTTTGGCAAAATAACATGTTACCAATTTTAATAAAATTCTACAATGTCTATGTCTTACAAGAAATTTGAAGACGCAGAATTTCTAAAGAGGAAAATTGTTTAGATTTATCGTAGTTCGAGCTATTGTTCAAGCTCAAGAAAAAAAAACTTTAAAAAAAATAAACTGTAACTTTTACTTTCTATGTGATGTTTTACTATTAACATGTCATTTTAATTGAGGCATAAACTCTGCAATTTTTATTATTTAATTTTTGCTTTCAATAATTTTAATATATTACGAGTATAATAAATGAGTGAAAATAAGTATTTATTTAATTTATTAATCAACAGTCAATTGTTGAAATATGCTACTACAAAATAAATAATAAAAAATGAAAATACGTATTAAATTAAACCCATTTTTGAAAATATTAATTTATCTTTTGGAAAACCCTACAAAAAAATTTAAACAATTATTATTAAAAAAATGACGAAAATATCTAAGCTATAATTCAAATATCTTAAAGATTTTTTTATAGTTATTTCTATTGGACAATAGTGTTTTGATTCGTCATTTTTTAAACACGAAGGAATTAATATTTAATTGTTATTAAAGCAATTTTCACTTCTACTAGATACAACACTTCAAAGATTTTTTGTTAATTAATAACCAGCTTTTTAACAAAAGAACCTACTGAAGCAATTAATTAGATGTTGCTCTAAAATTTAAAGAAAAAACAACTCTAAGTTATTTCATAAACAAAAAATTTTGGCGAAACGTTACTGCTGTTTTACACGCAATGAGAGATACATTATTCTGCATATTCAAGCGTCAAAATGGCAGCCATCTATACTGCGCTGACGCGCAGATGCCTTCTCTCCTTGCTTCCATTTCTCTGCATGTCAGTAGTTAGTCAGTCATACCGCACTACCGCAGCACCAACGCGCCAACGAACGCCGGCACCGCCAATCCGCCATTGCTAAACAAATCGTCGTCATGTGGTGTTGTCGCGTGTTCGGCCGGTTAAAAAATTCAGAATGTTGTTAAAAATAGACTTTTTGTTTAATATATTTCGGTAGATAAGTGTGTAAAAACAGAAACAACATCCTAGTTTGTCTTATTTGTGTTTTATCTAGTTAAAAACTTCAATTTTGTTGTGAGATGTTCGGAGCTTGTTTTTCGCAGTTGGGACTATTTGTTTCGAACATTGATGTTGTGTATCTCTTCAATTTCAACGTAGATGCTCGTCTGTGGACTGCGGTAAGTACCTAATTATTAATTTTGATATTTATTTTTATTTAAAACGTCCATAAAGATAGCAATAGAAAAATTTCTGGATTTTCCGGGCAACATCAAAAGTACAGCGGCCCAGCTAAATACAGTGAAAACATACGCTGCAGGGCTGTACATTCCAACCATATTCGGATCAAAAATTAAAATTGATAAACAATAATAAGGAAGAACAAAGGTTTTCAGTAAATTTCAAACACAAATTTATTGATAATGATTTGAAATTATCTACAATTCATAAAAAACACTGCTAAATGTTTTTTTGATTGTTTCATTTTCATCCATACGTTATTAATTTAAGAAAAAGATGGTTTTTTACAATAAAACCGTGCAGAAATATGAATGAGATTTATAATCGTGAGACAAAATGGCGTTTACATGATACGAATTTTTTGAATTTTTATCCCAGTTGTAGAAATTATTTTTTTTGAACCTGTTCTTGAAGAGTAATATGGTAATATCAATAAAATTAATAGAGAATGTAGGTATTTTATAGCTATTTAACGTTATCAAGGGACAAAATGGTATTTAGGAATTTCGGTGGATTCAGAATGATTGTTCGAAGTTAAGGAATTTTTTCGTTTTCAGGAATTGGTGTTTCTTTTAAAATGCGCCATTAGGGTTGATTTTATTGCCTAGTAACATAAATATTACCTTTACTAATATTTAACCTTTATTATGTGATTGGTTAGTATAAAATTTGTCGTAATTTGAAAACAATACAGTTTAGAAAAATATTTTTCTGAATTTGGGTTTAAGTTAAAGAAAGGAACTTGTGGTTTACGGCTGATCCGCTAGTTTTGGGCCAACTTTTGTATACGTACTCACAGATATGTTCTACATGTACATATTCATTTGACGATTTAATAACTTCAAAAAGTTGGAATGATTATGAATTACATCTCTTGAAATAACTTTTTCAGGTCCCAAAGTCTACATTTTTGCAGCACATGTTCATATGCAACACATCTAAAGTGTTTCTTCTGTTTTCAAAGTTTTTGTAAAGGTTAACTTAACGTTATCAACAACCAAAATTTTTTTCCCACATTCACTTATTTTAAAAGTCGCACTCATAATTGTTACAATTGTTGCAAACAAACAACAATGATATTATAAATAAGATTATGCAATTTATCAAGTTGTGTAAAATGAGAGGGGGTGTAAACTTTTTGACTATAATAATCCAGAAAGAAGACAAGGTACAAAAACATAAGTTTTATCAAAACTAATTTCTTTCAAATGTGCTAAGAATTATTAAATATCTTTCCAACGATCAAGTAATAATCTGTTTTGACCTGATCAGTTTCGGTACCGAATTTAGTTCGTGGCCAGGTAAAGGAAGGGTGGCAGTCATTGGGGATTAATAGTGCCGAAATATTTCTATTGCTATCTTCACCGACCTTTATTTGATATTATCTGGAGTTTGAGATATTTTGTACTTAAGTACTCTAGTAATTAAGTACTGGTTCGACACCGGCATAATTTGAGATAGTAGTGACACTTTTGTTGTCGAACCATTTTACAGCAGCTACGTTTTTTTGGGTTCAGGATATTTGTCAAAAGTTTCCGCACTTGTTGTCTCAAACATTTATCATTTTTAGGTTTAAAGTTTTTTAGTTTGCTTGTTCGAATTGTACCAACGCATGTCGTGTCAAGTAAAAAATTATCGGTATACAAATTACGATTTTGTGGTAAATTTTGTGCCAGTTTTATGTTTATGGTCAACTTAATAGATAAGTCTTGTCTTGGACCTGGGGTGATCTGAACCTGGAAATTTTATGCAGTAGACAATGTGCAGTAGTAGGGATAAAATGGAGCCCTGAGGGATTCCACCGTGAATTGGAATGGGGTTGGAGATTAAATTTTGACATTACAAGAGCGGTTTGTGAAAAAAAAGAAGTGATTAGGTCGTCTTGCCAAACCTTATCTAATGCACGCTTGATGTCTAAAAAGACACTCTCCAAGTTTAGTAGAACGAGCAGTGTGGGTACGGAATTCGAAATGGGAGTTGATTGTTAAAGATTGGGGACGAAAGCCGAATTGTTGAGGAGAAAGGAGATTGTTGGTTTCGAGAATTTTACAGGGGTTAGTGGGGTCTTTGTTGGGTTTTGGAATCATGATTGTGTGTGCTTGTTTCCAGGCGTTAGGAAAATGTAGTGAATTTAGACAATTATTGTAAATTATGACGAAATCATTTTTGCGTCATTGGGGAGGTGTTTAAGAGTTGGAGTTTGATGCAGTCGGGACCTGGAGCTTTTGTATTTTTTAATTTAGAAATAATTTGTTTGATTTCGGCAGGAGTGACTTCGAAAGTTAGAAATTGGTTGTTAAGTGGGGCTGGTGGGTTGTCAAGTCATGTGGTCAGTTGTTAGATAGAAGAAAGCGTTGTCGAAGTAAGACAAATTTAAAGTTGGGTTCGACTCAACTAGATTTCCTGGGACGTTTCGGCTTTTTTGGATACAACTGTCCCATTGTTTTTATTCCCTGCGTCCCTGATTACAATTAATATATACAGTACGTATTTAGTAATTTTTCTGTGGAGTCAGCGTGAATCACCAGGAAATAGCTGTGACAGCGAAGATTTTTTTCCTCAAGATTATAAAAAAAAAATAAAAATTAACTAATCAAATAATAGCAATAAAAGTAAACAAGTTTTTGTTTTCAGAAAAAAAATAGGTTAGGATTATTTACAAATAATAAATTTACTACAAATTAATATTTATTTGTCAGTGCAATGTGGATAAATGGATTTTTTCCAAAAATCAAGTGCTTTTTCTATTAAAGTTTTACAAATTTTTCAAATTCTGGATAAGTGACACAGAAGAAACCTTTTTTTCTTAATAAACACATCTGAAGGAACATTTTGGCTTCGTCTTTCCACTTTTTTTGTAATTTTTCATAGAGTTTTTGTTAATAGGACAGTTTATGTCAATGTAGTGCTCCTCTGTTATGCCATCTGGAGACAAGAGGCCTCTATACCTTACGCTCTTATGGAACATTCAATGTATTATTTTGCCACTCTAAATCCAGTACTAATTAACGTATTTTAATCAAATCAACATCATTAGAAAAAACAAACTTTTATCTAGAATCTTATCGAACAGAATTAAAAAAAATTGTTTCTAAAACCATTACAAATTAATTTAAATTTGGCATAAATGTAAGATTCTCACCAAACTCTATTATTTCAAAACTGAAAAGAATTTACGGATTTACCTGGGTCAAATTTTAGAAAGTGTACTTTTAAGAAGATAGCTTCAAGTCCGAGAAAAATATATTAATAAGTAATAAAGCTATTGTGGCATAATGATTTCGGACTTAAAATTCGTCTGAAAATCTATAATTTACAACCCTGCAGTTACAAGTTAAAGACCCCAACCGCAACGAAACCCTTATAATTACTTTATGACACTACCCGTACCGACCGTTCTGTACCTGTTAAATAACTTGAAATAATCTTTTTAAATACCAGCTTTTGTGTATGAAAGAGCAATTATTGATTAGATTATAATTTAAAAAAAATAGTGTTTAGTAAAACAGTTTTAATCTAATAAATCTTCATATGTTTTAACAAATTATTTTTACAAGATACTTGTGAGCTACCTGCTTACAAAAGACAAAGAAAATAATACTTTTGTAATTTGCTTATAAGATTTTAGATTCTTAGAAGGGACAAGTAAACTCTTGTCGAGGTTTAAAACCACTTTCACAAAAGAAAGTAAATTTTGTCTCAAACTGCATTTTAGTATTCATCTCATCAATACGTTACAAATTTTGATAATATGTATTAGAAATAAATTTTTAAATTCCACTTGGTCAATCTGGAGAAATTTACTGGTCTTTTAGACCTTCTTGTTTTATTAATCCATCTTGCTTGCAAATTTTTTTTGACAACAGCAATGTTTTTTGTTCAAAACCATTATAATTTATTTCTCTTATACAAGCAATAAATTTTTGATATTTAATGGTTTCAAAAAATTTTTTCTATGGGAAAACGTAATCGATGTTTGTCGCAGCAAAAATAATAAATTGCACATGGAAAACATTATTGGATTAAAAACAACCCATATATTTGAGGTGTTCAGTACTATAACGAAATAAATCCATTTAAGGAGTTTTAAGATGGGAAAGCTCAAAGTTTGTAGTTATTGTGCAAATCTGTATTATGTTGGAACGGCACAATTTTTAGGAATTGATTAAAATATTTGATTATATCGTAAAAATGAAATTAGACAGTAATGAAATAAAAACCTCAATTTTAGAAAGAAATAGAGTTATCACACCATTATTCTAGGCAGGCGATTTTTTTAAACGACAATTTTTGTTTGCTACAAATCGATGAAAAAAAGATAAGTGATGAAAAAGTAAAAAAAAATATTTTGTGGCGGTTACTTTAAATATTTTTATTTCATATTAGTACAGATTTTACGGACACTATTAATAACAAAATGTCAAATGTCCTCATGGATTCTATTTGTTTAAACTTCTTCGTAGTCAAAAATATCGTTTTATACACTACGATTTAAAATAACGTCGGCTTAGAGTTTTAACCTGTTAACTCCACTTTCCTAAGTTTTTCAAGAGAAGCAAAAAACGTCTTATTATTTTTATACACAAATCTAATAAAAAACAAAAATCACATTTTTATGTGTGTGTTAACTGTAATAAAAGCAAAATTTGTTTGCAGGTTCTAATAATAATGAGTTTTTGAACTAATTTTAAAAAACAATTTGTATCATTATCTTGAAGAATAAGTTAATTTAAAAAAAGTTTTATACATTTTTTGAAGTACAAGTTGGAAAACTTCTTAATTTGCAAATAAGAAAATAAAAGATAAGAATTCCTGGAAAGGACACCTTACTTCTTGCCTTACCCCTTTTAGGGGGTCAAACCCCTGCCTATATAAAGGGAGATGCAGAAATTTTCGGTCATTTTGGATTTTCGTCTAATACGATTCCAAGCAGTTAGACTTTTTTCGTTTTATTCATTTATCGCATATTATTTTATACCTAGTTTTTTTCTAGTTCTTAAGAAATTTTAGTTTTGTATATTATTGTTTAGTGTAAGTTACATTTATTGTTGTGTTTAACAATTTTCTTCCACATAAGTAAGTAAACCATATTTTTTTAAATATTTTATTACGGCGGCGGCTGTTGTAAGTTGGAACACAAAAATGGGACATACCGAATTTTCCAAGAATAAATCAAGAATTCTTCGCCGAATGGAAATCCGACGTATTCACAAAAACCGACGCCAAAAAATAAGGCGCGTAACAAAAAAAAATTACAATAAAACGTTGGAAATTAAAAGATGTAATGAGAATGCTGATTACGGTGAATCATGCCAGAAACCAGATCTTCCCATTGATGTTTATAGAGAACAAGAAGTGGAATTTTTAAAAAAATTAAAAAGAACAAGAGAGGAAATACGTATCTTGGAAAAAGAAACTTGTTTTCAATGCTCTAATGGAAAGTGGATGGAGGAGCGGCGAAAACTATTAACCGCATCGAATTTTGCAAAAATTTGTAAACGGAGGAAAAATTCGAACTCTGCCAAACTTGTCAACAATTTATTGTATGGAATTATAAATTTAAAAATCGAATCACTAAACCACGGAAAAAAATTTGAAGATATTACAAGAAGGGAAGTAGAAAATATAATAGGATGCAAAATTGAGCCATGCGGTTTATTTGTAGATGTTGATGATTTTTTTTTTGGGAGCTTCACCCGACGGTGTGATCGATCAAGACATTCTAGTAGAAATAAAATGTCCGTATACAGCGTTCAAACTAGGACTTACACCAGAAGAGGGAATACGACAGAAAAAAATTACATTTTGGCATGAAAAAAATGGAAATTTTGTAATTAATTGTAGACATGATTGGTATTACCAAATACAGGGCCAGTTGCATATTGCCCAGAAACAAGTGTGTATTTTGGGAGTATGGACTGGCCCACAAAAAATAAAAATTGAAAAAATAAAAAAAGATGATACTTTTTGGGAAAATAAAATGAAAAAATTTTTGGAAAATTTTTATAAAAAATGTTTGTTGCCGGAACTGGTTGATCCGCGAAAAACTCGAAATATGTCTATTCGGGATATTTTTTTATAATGTAAAATATATATAAATTATTATTATTTTGTAATAAATTTTTATAATTTGAATGTTTATTTCATTTTACATTATTTTAATAAAATTAAATTGAAAATACAGAATAGAATGTCGAATCTTTCTCAAAGTACCAAACATCAAAGCATGCCTCAAAGTGAGTGCAGACCCTGTCACTGTCATAAATAACAGGTGATAAATTACTTGCGGAGGGTGGTCGACAACTTTACCGCAGGGGTTCAGTGGTTGACAGATCAGCTCAACTAGAGAAATTTCAAGGTCGAGCGAACTATGGAGGCCTCTTAAATAATGCCTCTTCCAACGTTGTACTCCTGGAGGTTTCAAAGAATTTTGATGCTGTGATTCTGGCAAACCTAAACTCAAACCACAGATCAGATTCGGACTGGTTCCTAGCGTTGAGTTCTGCCAGCATGCAAGCCTGCTCAGTAACTTGAGTTTTCATTACATTTTCCGGATTTTTATGTTGATTGAATATGAGAACTCCAGCAACAATTGATGTAAAGAAATCTTTTCAATATCTGATGGTGTTATGTATAAACTAAAAACAAACTTTTTTTTCGACCACTTTCTTTAATTCTTCCAACAACTGTGGACATTTTTTTCCCAAAGGAGGATTTTCGTTTTTAACTATTAATCTGTTAGTTCTATCTTAGTATTTTTCCCTACTTGTGCCAATGGTGTTTCACGCCAGTAGCACACAGTTGATGTTGCCGCTGGCTCCTCACTTCTTCTGTAAAGCCACAGTAAAAACGCTTTACCATGCTTACATCTACCTAAAGGAAAAAATATATATATTATTTGTTACTACTATAAACATACCTACATACCAGATGTAGCAGGACAATCTGTACATTCACACCTTAAAACTTTGTCATTAACTTGATGTGGTGTTGTTGACATCCATAATTCTTTTTTTTTATTGATTCAGATAAGTTTGACAGTATTAGGACTAATAAAACGGCTTGATATACGATATTTTTAAAGACGTCGTCTTGATATACGATATTTTTATTAGTCCTAATCCTGTCAAATTTGTTATTATCAATTTCAGCCACCACACGATAAGGTTGTTTTTTTATTTTATGTTCAGGAGTGATTCTCCCTTTCACAATGCAAAGTGATTCAACTTTTTTTACTTGCACGTAGGCTACTGCATTGTCTGCATACCCAGGTCTTACAATAGGAAATAAAAATAAATGTTAATATTTCATACATGATTAATATAATAACTAATATTAATAACTACAGCTGGCTGTAACACGTTGCCTTGTTATTAAAGTATATCACTATGAGACAATATTATGTCTGTCCTATTTCAACGAATATGCCTATCTAGCCTTATTTAGCTTAGATAAGAAAACATAGGTGACATCACAATGTTGGAGGCTAAACTTCCATAATCTGGCGTCTGCATTTTTTTTTCCACTGTAGGTAATGATGTTGTAGATATAACCAGACTGATCACAAAGCTTAAACTCTTTCATTGGGTATTTATGAGTCTTATTTGGGATATATTGTTTAAAAATTTAATCTGCCTGTAAAAGGCACCATTGACTGACTCATCAATGATCAAATTTTCACCTGTTAAAGTTTTGATTCCCAGTGATCAATTCTGTGTTGCATTAGTTTTATTCTGTGCTGAGGAATTTTTGGTACATTTTCTTTTGGGTCTGCTTGTGAGAATCATTATTTTTTAAAACTTACTAAAAGTTAAAGGAGCCCCAATCAGAAAATGACTTGGTATCAATATGGATCGCTCGTTTGGGTTGTCTGTGAGTGGGCACAATGGTCGCGAGTTGAGACAAGTCTCTGTACATGTTAACAGAGTATGCATCTCTTCGTATGTTAATACATAATTTTTGTTTACGCGTTTTAGGTGAAAATTCAACGACTGCTTCTTATATGCTACCTCATTATTATTTATTTACTTTCTCTATTTATCTATTTTTATTTTATTTACATTTATTACAACTTCTAACTGTATTGAAAAGTGAGTCTGCTGTACAATCTTCAATTTGTAACAAGCCTAAAGACATCCCGTCTTTTATTATTCTATCATGTTCGTCAAACAACCGCAAGAGACCTTTTTGTTGATAAATCAGTAGTCTTGTCGATTATTAATGAATAAATCTTGTTTTCTTCTAATTGTTTTTTAAGAGCAATGCGTGTGCGTTATGTCATCATCAATGAGGAAAATTTTGTTTATGATGTTGCAAAACTTCTATCTAATTGAACCGATTCGAGGCCTTCTTTTTGTACTTTGCGAATTTTTAATTCTGTAGTAAGTTTGCTTTAAATTATGAAATTTTTTGTTCAACATATCTACAGTTATCAGATATGAATAATTTTTAGAATAGAGTGTTGATATCACTCTATAGTTTTTTTTTTTTTTGACTTTTGGATTTCTAACTGCATCTTTGCGTGCCAAAAGAAGATAATCGGATCATCAGTTTATATGAATACTGCATAATTTTTTTATAGAATCAATTCTGTTCAAACAGGGTGCAAGATTTTGAAAAACTTAGCAGTTGATTTGTTGCTTTTCTTCGGGCGATACTTGAATGGTGTTTCAATCTTTTTTTTCATCTTACACCGTAAGAACAATGATGTTGTCCACGTTTCTATCACATTCCGCAATTTTCATAATATCTAGGAACTTTTAGATATTTTGAACTCTACTTCTCTCTCCTAAAGCGCTGCAATAAAACATCTTTTTTCTGTGATTTTATGTTGTTTTGTAGCTTTTGCATTAACTTTTGGTTTTTCACTTGGTGAATCGTGTAATTTTATTTGCACGAAATTTTTCTTACCAGAAGTTAGTGCGTCTCATCTTTTCAATGACAACATTTACTATATTGCAGTGCTTCAATTAAAAAATTACATAAAAATAATTTCCTAAGTTTGTGTTTGAGACGCTTAACAAAAATATTGTACTTTTATCGGATCAATTAACTTGGGATGGAGATTACTGTTTAAAAATAAAGCAAATTTGTTATTTTTGCTTCCTAACACCAACTTCATTTTGTTTCACCCAAAAATATAATGCCACTTTTATTAAAAATATCACTAAAGTTTCTGGCAAATTATGCCCCGAACAACAAATAAATGGGCGAAAATTAACATGTTTTCGTGACATTCCGTTTAAAATTTTAGGCAAATTTGATTGATGCCAGATTCGGGGGATAACATAGAACAATCTTGATATGCAATGTGAGGTGACGTAATAGAGATAGCTGCCAGGATGAAATAATGTTGAATTGGTGAATGTTTTGCTCTCTATTATTTCTAATAGAACATCATCATCAGAATGCAAAGTGTGTTTTACAAAGGCTATAACCCCCATGTATTTTCAACATTCTTTTACTAATATATCCAGCTAGATATGCCAATGTTCTTTTGGCTACGTGATTCGATAATGATCTACATCAATGTCAGGAACAACGTCCTGTTCATCAGCACCTAGCTCAGATATACTGGCAATTTTTTCGCTTGTTAAAAAGCAACGCAAGTTATCTTGGGCTCCACTAGATTTAACCGCCTCACAATTTGCGCCTAGGGAGTGTCTTGAAAAAAATTTATTCAAAAGTGATGCTTTGAATGCACTTGTAATATGCGTTACATCAGGAGACGTGTTGTAAAGTCCATAACCCCGTAGACTGGCAAAAGTTTTTTCAAAATAGTTTTGATTTATAGCGCGTGGCAATATATATATATGTCACACTCTCTAACAATTTCTGTTTTAAACATATAAATCTTTTTAAAGTTTTTATTAAATTTAGGATAGAAGGTATTTTTATTTTCTTGGTGCTGTCTTCATAATAAATAGATTGTTGACAGAATCTGGATGGCTTTCCGCCAAAATTCTTTATGTCTAGAGGTTTCTGTAATGCCATCCAATGGCTTTCCAAACGGGGTTTTCTTTGAATTTCTATTTATTCTGTCAAACAATTCATCTAATACTAAAATGAAGTCTGCAGTGGAATCAGCTTCTTGTGGAAAACTGTAATCATTCTTCGTATCTTAAAAAAATATATATGTATTTGAAAATAATTAAATGAAATATTTACTCCGCTTGCACAAGCGTTTTAACAATCTACCAACAGTGTGACTGAAGACTTGCGTCAACAACCAAATTTTCATCTTTTGATTTCCCGGCTGTTTGTTAATTTTGGACAAAGCCTTATTGGTTTACATGTGTCTAATAATAAATTAAGGAATAAAATAGTAGCAATAAAAGTAAACAAATTTTTATTTTCAGAAAAAAAAAATAGGTTAAATGTGGATAAATGGTTTTCTTACAAAAATCAAGTGTTTTCTCGTAAAATTACGTATATTACCTCTATGAAAATTATTTCTTCTTGATCCGTTTCATTAAAGGGGCCCGGCTCATGAGCACTAGACGGACCCGCGGCCGTTGATGGCTGTGTCGATTCGGCACTGTCCAACGGCGTATCCTGTTACAGGCCATGAATACCCTCTTGTGTCATTAGACTTGCCAGCGTATCTTCAAAAGCGCTCAGCTTTTTGCCTAGCCGGGAGCCCTCTCCAGTGACCGTGCGGTCTCTCGTAATTTCACTGTTTTTTTTTCGAGTTTGTTTTTTAAGTCAATCCAACCCTACAAGAAGTTATAGAACAAATTCGCCAAAGCAATTCACATGAAACTCACTCTTTGTCATTCCGATATATTTTTGTGAGGCTTCTCTGCGGCATTTAGTCGTGCTGTAAGTTTCGTCCACAGACGCTGTCGCGTTTGACACCTTTCGGCCTCCACAAACTTGCCACTGGCAAACTCGGGATGGCCCTCCATGAATGTGAGGAGCACATTCTTTTGTTCTTCAGTAATTTTGTGTTCATGCGTGCCCATTCTATACTACACCCTTTCACTTCACAGACGAAAATAAAATAAACAATATTTGAAAATAAATTGTAGACATGTACATACATGCACTCCGACTCTTTATGCTCCTCCCCCATTAGTATAGAAATATTTACAACTTGCATGTGTTGATGTCAGAGTTTCCCTTTCTTTTGTTGGTGAGCAGGTAGAAGCTTGGGGTTGAAAGCGTTTGGTCGAGGGATAACCTTGGAGAAAGTTAGCTAAAGAAGGCAACTTTTAGCAAAGGAATTTTTCTGGAATGCTGTTCACTTGTAAACTTACCGATTTCATGGAATTTGTTAACTTATCCCACACTGTCTGTTAATTTTGGACAAAGCCTTATTGATTCACATGTATTTAATAAATAGTCTTTCTATGTGCTCCCATTTTACTTTTTTTTTTTCACCATCTTGTGTGAAGTGTAAATTTCTTTTAAAAAGATTGTTTCTAATTTTCTTAAACAAATGCGGTTTATCGTACAGGGGAATCACATCGTTTCGCTGCACAGCAAATCTGGCGCAAGTGTTTTTTGCTTTTGTTGATTTGTTAGGGATACACTTGAAAGTTTTATTAAAACGACAGCGAACTGGGTTTTATAAACTGTATGTTCTTTGTTACAAAATTGGAGATGTTTTATTTTTGAGATGTATTTGCCACTCTGATAGTCTACCGGCGTTCTGATACGACTCTCATTCTGCAAGGGGGTGATACCTCCCACAAGAGGGAGTAAGGGCAACCCTAACTGGTTGCAAACTATTTACAAATTATTAAAGTGAGACGGTAACATGCCACCTCCTTGAAATACTGGCGTATTTCAACAAATTCGAAATCATAAACAATTAACATTAAATTGAAACAGGTGATACATATACACAATAAACAATTAAAGAACAAATTAAACAAAAAAAATGCCTTGAGCTACACATCAGTCAGGTGCGATCACTCTCGCTTACTAATTCTGGCAATTTAAAAATCTTTGCTACAGCTCGTTTAATCACACCGCTACTACACCTCACTGGCACAACCCGCGTGGCACCGTTTTTTTCTGCGATGCGTCCCAATTTTCACTGGCAGATTGTTTTCTTTGATGAGAACCACTGCTCCAGATGTAAGGGGGTGTAATGCATCCCGATTTCATTTTGCTCTGACCTAGAGCTGGGAAAAGTACTCCTGACTCCCCCTGTTCCAAAAGTGTTGTCGCAGTTGTTGTTGGCATTGATAGGTAGATAGCCTCCTAACAGGTACGCTTATTATTTTGGGTTCGGGAAATAACATGGAGGAATAAATAAGACAGGAGGGAAGGAGAGTTCAATGAGTTGATATTACACGCTAAGCGGCTAAGTCATAAAAGGTGTCTGAACATGGTCTCGGATTTTACAGGCGTAGCATTAATATTTTTTCTGGGAACGACACAAGTTGAAAACAAATTTAAAGAAAATTTGTTTTATAATATTGATTTACAAATAAAATAAAGGATTGTTATAATCGTTCCATGCAAGTTGAATACAATGAATACATTACTGATATCTGAAACATTTTTCTTTTTTGTAGTTGCTATGGCTACTAAAAGAAACATACTTATCTTTTTTTTTTGTATTAAAAATATTAATGACTACGAGTAATTTTATGTAACAACCTCCGTGTTAATAACAGTTAGAAGCAAGTAAGAAATTAGTAGAAAAAATAAAAGTTAACACTGTTACTAAATTAACATTTATTATTTATTTAGATACAATAATTACGTTATAACATAAATTTATTAATATTCCTTGACATAAATCAATTGTGTATACATTTGTCGCACTGATTCTGCACTATTGTCTACTTGATTTTTACAAAAATACTTTATTCTTATGTTTAAATAATGATTTGCAATTGTTCTTAAAAGAAGGTTGCTATGAAGGTGATTATTAAAAATAATTTTGGAAATAGAACTATAATATACTAAAACATGTAACAATATATGGTGTTTGTTTATTTTTGTAACACGCATCTTTTTTTTTAATATATTTTTTTATTATTCTAAGTAACGCACGTCCTGACTTGGATAAACTTAATTCGTCTTTAGTTTTTACTGAAATTAAACTTCCCAAAAAATTTTGTTTTGTCCCAACCAAATAAGAAATACATTTTTTACTTTTTATAATTTTTGACAATTTTTGAACTATAAAACTCGCTATGTAAGTCACAACTTCACTTCAATAATTAACTTGTTGCATTTGCAGTAAAAGCATACTTATAATTTTGTAACAATATTTTGTCATCATTATTGTAACACTTCTGTTTAAAAGTGCATTATCTGCATTTATTAGTTCTTCCAGTTTTTGATTTTTTATTGAGTAATGTAAAATGTTTATTTGTTGTAAAGGAAGACAATTTTTAACGTTTCTGTTGGTGATCTCTGCATGAATGAGAATATTTTATCATGCCGTTTGAAATTGGCGACAAGTTGGATTATCATTGCAAAGACTTTAATTCTTAATTAAAAATAAAATTCTGTAAGTTGTCTTGGCTACATTTGTTAGTAGGAACATACTGATGCATTTGAGTTTCTATGAATTTTTTATTAATATTAAGTACAGAATTTAAATCAATCACAAAACCAATAAAACTTGTTTTTCTGTTTAAACTATGTATAATAAGTTTTAGATTAGGCAATTTTAAACTCGAGACATGCACTGTAAATGAAGAAACGAATGTTTTCACTTTTTATATGTTGTATTTATTCAGTGCCTGTTTAAATTCAAATTTATTATATTTTGTATCATGTCGAGTTTTCTTTGTTTGCATTCGTTTGACCGAAATGGGGGTCATGCTCTGACTAAGAGGTCGAATTAAGCGGTCGACTCCGCGTATCACCACTTTAAGCCCCAGGTCGCACTTCAATACAAACGAATGGAAAGGGATCTTTTTACTCTCGAAGAGAGCTGTCATGGCCCTGAAGCTCTCTGGCGAGATCGGCTGAATTCTAACGCCGCCTTTGGCGGTCTTCGCCTGTTTATAGGGAATATTGTGTTCTCTTAACAGGCTACTAACCTCCGTCCACGTTCCAGTCATGTGGAGAATGAGTGGTAGAGTTTACTATAAAAGTTTATTCATTTTGGTGCAGCATTGCCTACTTTACTTGATAAAACGAATAAACTCTATTAGTTTTTTGGTTATCTACAATTTTTTTGAAATATTTTTTTACAAAACAATATTTCAACATCTCTTCACTTTGAATGACATTACAAATAATGTAAATTTTATGCATTATTACAAAATTTATAAAATGCATCTAATATTACCGAGATACTGAAAAATTGATAGGGAATTGAACATTGTATGTTTTGTAAAAGAAAAAACGATTTTTGGTAATATTTAAAATTTATTCATCAATGTTTGAGTCAGATTATGATGATGATTCTTCACCGATGTTGATGATCATCGGCTCCACCTGGATCTCCATCACCTGGTTCAACTGCCACATTTTCTGTTCTTCTCCAATGGCATGTCAAACCGCGTTGGCCCAATTGTCAGTTGATACATGATTCATTGCCTGGATAAAAAAAAATACGTCCTGGATCTAAAAGTGGTATTTTTTTTGTCATTTTTTTAATTTGCCCGTAGTAATTCGATCGGATTAAATTCGTAATGATAAGGGGGTAAACGCACCACTCTTCGTCCACTGGCTGTTGCCATTTTGTCCACAACGTATTTCTGTTGAGGTGCATTTTCTTTAACAAGAGCCGAAAGTTTCGGTTTAACCATGTCTTCTTCGAAAGCTATAGAACGGTTTTCTAGCCAAGCTTTAATTTCAACTTTTGTAGTTGCAATGTTTGACACTTTATTATACTATTACAATGACTGCACCTTCTTCGAGCATGGGCAAAATATTTGAAAACCTTTCTTCAAAAACCTCTTAATTCATGTCTTCTTGATAGTTTTTTGTTGTTGTTTTTTTTTATTATTCAAAAGGAAGCAAGCCGCCTTTAGTAAAACCGTCCTCCGATCCAATGTGAAAAATTATTATATGTGAAACCATTGTTGAAAGCTTGTCTTGCTAATTGCATTGTCGTATCCGTTTAAACTTTTCCAACAATATGGCCTGCATTAACCTAGGTTTCGTTCAGACTACTTTCCTTCATTTCTCAGCTTCCTAATTTATTGCAGGAAGGCTCGTCTCCATGCAATTAATTCATCTTTTTCACGAAGCATGCTGTTTCGTTGTCTTTTTGAATAACTGCAATACAACGTATGTAATAAACAATGAATAAAAAATATTTTTGTTTTTACCGAAAGCCAATTTCCTTCAAAAGATGTCTGAAGGTTGTTATTTTAAAATTTGGCAGGTAATCCTGGTCAAAAAAAAACACGAATGGACAATGCGTCTGATAGCGCTTTTGTCCTCCATGGTAACATTGTCTAAGACACTTTTGGCTCGGTGCTACACAACAGGCGCTCTTAACATATGGTGAGTTTTGTATTCTCGAAGAATATTAAACACACTTTCTACTCCAATGCCTAAAATTACATATTATGACACAGACAAGTCAATTAAAGACCCAATATGTATACCTGCTGCTTTTGCTGTAAATGCAATATTTTCAGTTTTTGAACATTCAGGGTTGGTCTCCTGACGTGCTTTGAAAATATTCAAAATCGTTTCTTTATCTTCAGCAGAAAAATGTTTCACTCTCCGCTTTTTGGTTGGAGAAAGAGAGCCATGTTTTTCAAAGATTCAAACTGCAAAATCAATATTTTACGTAAACGTTTCAATGCCATTGAATCGTAATTTTCTGGAGATATGACCTCAGAATTAAAAGGAAAGATGTCTCCTTTTTTAAAGCCACTACGGATAATTTCGGGGTCTGGCTCTGTCCATATTTTTCCAACAAGCTTACTGAACTGCTTTTTAGGAATCTTTATCCCTGATTGTGTCTGTGTCATTGTACTAGCAGTGCATCCCATCTGGACTTAACTGATCGAAATACTGTTAAATCTAATGGTTGTAATAGGTGACTAGAATGTGGTGGCAGCGTGAGAATCGTAATATTATTTTGTCTTGCTATATGTATTAAGCGCTCATCCACATGAGATACGTGGCCATGATATATAACTAGAACAGGTCTCTTATCACCAAGTTGTTGTAGAAAGGATGTTTCAAAATAACGCAGAAAGACATCTGATTCCATTCACCCGTTTGATGTCGCTGAATATGTTGTGCCGGGATAAGCATCACCTTCTGGCCCCCCCCCCCCCCCCATTCGTCCCAAATATTCTTCCCTTTAAAAATAATTAAAGAGGGTGCTTTAAAACCAGCCGCATTCGCTGCCATTAAAACAGTAATGTTATTTCGCCCTACACCACCTGTAGTTCTCGAGCACGGTGGCCCTCTTTTGTTTACCATTTTGGTTTTGGATGGATCCAGGTAAAACCCAGTTTCATCCAGGTTCCAAATCTGATGGGGTTTATCAAATAGATCTAAATATTCCCATGTTTTGTTTAATAATCTGAAATATTTATTTATTATAAATGGATCCATACATTTTTTTCGAGCAAACTTTACGGATTGTGGTTTTTTAATAGATAAGTTGTGTCGTTTAGCAAACGCCATAAACCAGTCCTGACCGGGCATCCTTCCTTTAAAAGGAGTTCTTATCTTTTTCTGGTTTACATTATCCGCTACGAGACGCATCACCCCCTTGCGACTAAGTCCCCACCCCCATTTTTCCAAAGTCATTATGCCTTCAGCAAGCTTTTTTTTTATCTTCCAAAGGAATTGCGGTATTTCGACTCATGGTTTTACTTTTTACTCCTCGAAGTCCTCTGCGTTGTGTACTCAAAGTCATTTCGGTCAAAGTCAAAGTTATTTTGGACATTTGATTTATAGATGCACCTGTTAATAGTAGTTTGTATTTGATTTTTTCGCTAAATTGTATAAATGCTTTGTAAAGTTTTTTACTACATGATTGGCGCATTTATTTTTTTTTATTGAGCGACTGTACGTTACATTTTCTAAAATTTTTTAATGAACACTCGACTCATCGTCTCCAACAAATGAAACATAACGTAATTTATGGATCGCTTAACTAAAATATCTGCTTCCATAGCCGATGAAGATTCGCTCCAAAAATTCGCTTTTAAAACATTTATGTTGCAGTACAGATTGTTGCCTATGTTCTGCAATTGAACATACTGAACAATATTTGTTTTTAACTCCCATAAACAATTTTTTTTTTAGAAAATGATCCGATAACAGCTACTCCAGACTTAGCAGTGTAGCGATGTTCATATGATCAGTGACTCCACTCCCCATCAACTATTACCGAAATTTTACCCATTTATCCAAGTCATTATATAATTAATATTTTCATTGTCGTCACTTGGATTTGTTTCAAAACTGGATACAAACCGACATTCCTTACATTTAAAAGAAGTTTAGAATTTCAGCCGTATATTATTTCTTTTTCAAACGACATGTAACCCGTTTTACTAATACGGCACTCGTGACTTTCCAGTTTACGAATATTTGTAATAAATTCTTGTATATCAACGATTCTTTTTCTACAATTTTTCTTTATGTTAGGATCATATTATCAACTCATCTTCTCAGAGACGTTAAGACTCGATGGAAAATCCTTCTTGGACTCCAAAATCATTTTCTCAGAAATAGGATGACTTGGGGTTATTCCATCTACAGGTCCCTGATTCGGTGATAGGCCACTGTAATAAAAGAAAATATTATTCATTTTTTCGTTTTTGTGTGTATTTCCATTTGTTGTTCAATGGCTTCTTTCAGTTTGGAAACCCTCAAATTGGCTTCAATTTTTATTGAGCTTCTACCGTGGGCTAAAACAAAATTCTGGCAAACTACTGACAAGAGTGTACTAACCGTTCACTTTACGTAGGCCTTAGCAATGCTATTTTTTACCAAAATCTTTGCTGTTATAATTTTTAGCACATTTTAAACGAAAACGTTATTGATATTAAATAAGTAGTCTGTTTCTACACAATGTTTCTGGTAAATGACAGTATTTTTTGCATATGTTAAGTGAACAAGTGTTAACAAACTATTAACATATCGTGGGGTGAATGTCTTGCCCCTGCCACTTGCTGGGACCTACAAAATAATTTGTTAATACAAAATATTTTTCTAACACTTTTCTATTCTTCGTGTTGGCTTTGCAGTGGGTCACGAGGATTTTTTTTCTATTTCTCTATTATTATATACTGTTGTTAACAGTAAGCTACTGGGCCTTCGTGCTGTGCTACCAGAATTACTAGAACCTACAAAATAAATTGTCAATACATAACTCAACACAATTTCTAGCTTACTGAGCCCGGGTGACTTTTCAGTACTAGCTTCAAACACCGCTGTAGAGTCCCATTTGCATTCCTTGGAAACATTAACATGTGGGGCTGCCACGTCCACTGCTTCCATTACAGGATCTGGGTGATCTTGTTGGCCTGAACCATCACTTTAGCAAACGTTGGTATTTCATTACAAGTGTTGTTTGATGCCTCACAGGTTGTTTACAATAAACCAGTAAATTATACTCCTGTGTTTAGTTTTTCAATTTTTTATTCAGAACGTTTTCGGGCCTGGGCCCATCATCGGTGTTCTGACACGTCAATTATGCTACCCAAAAAAAAAAAAAAAACATGAAAAACCTCAATTCTTAAGCTCCGAAAATGAAACATGTACGGTTAAAGTTACAGTTAAAAACAACAACAAATTATTAATTGTTTAAACACGTTAAAAAGGTTAAAAAGTTCAAATTGCATCAGCTCTCAGTCTGTTGTTGTTCTATAGAGGAACTATAGAACAAGTCTGTTGGGTTTTTTTTTTTTTTTTTTTGGGTAGCATAATTGACGTGTCAGAACACCGATGATGGGCCCAGGCCCGAAAACGTTCTGAATAAAAAATTGAAAAACTAAACACAGGAGTATAATTTACTGGAGTAAAGGAGTATTTCAGTTCGGTGTTTGCCTTACGTTTTCTAAATCATGCCATTATTGTACAAATCTTTAATTATGTGTAATTATTTTTACCTCTGCTTTAAATTGTTCCAGTTTTTTTTAACTGTGTGGCAGTTTTTGCTTGGATGATCGGATTTCCTTGAGTATTAAACCTACAAGCAGAAAGTTTAAGGGGTTTTTTGGATCTTGTTTCTGAAGTGGCTGCAATGAGAATTTGGTCTGATCGAAGGAAATGTGTCAGTGAGGCAAATTTGCGAGAAATGCTTTCCATATTGACAGTGGCGAATTTGAAGGTAGCTATTGAGAGGTTGGAGTGAAAGAGGAGGGAGTAATTGGGAAAAAGTAATTGAAAGTGAAGTGAATTTTGTTTCCGGAGTGGGAAATTTGAAAATTGAAAGCTCGGACGGAGTGTTCGAGAGCAGTCTGGACTCTTTGCTTCTCGAAGGGAAAGAGGTCGATAAAGGTTTTTGTGACAAATCTGATGACTTGTAGGACTGAGAGGAAGGATTCGCGGTCGTTGAGTTCCGTGTCTAAATTTTTTGGGTTTTTTACCTCATCAACGATTTTGACGGGAATGATAGGAGTTTTGGAGGTGATTTCGTTGGGTTTTAAGAACTTGAAGTTTTTTGTGTTTTTATCTGTCACTCTGGTGAGTTGCATGACTGTGTTATGGCTCCCGCGGAATCCAAACTGATAATTTGGTGTGGCTTGGTTGTTATCTATTTCATTTTGAAGGCGGGTTAGAATGGTTCTCTCTTCTATTTTACTGACTGTGGATAGGAGCCTGATAGGTCTGAAGTTTTGAGGAAAGGTGAGATCTTTTTGTGGTTTGGGGATTAGGATTATGTGGGTGTGTTTCCAGGATTTTGGAAAGTGATGTAATCGAAGGATGGAGTTGAGAATGTTCGTTAGTTTCATAACTGTTTTTTGTGGCAGAAGTTTGAGGGCTTCGTTTGGGATGTGTTTTTTCTGGTAAGAATGATGGCTTGTGTTTTTGAGGGGTTTATTTTTATTCTTTATTTATGTAATATTTTATTAGTAGAACGGTGTGTTCTTGTAATATTTTTTGTTAATAATGTGGTCAATTTCGATGTAGTAATTATAGCAGCGTCATCTGCGAAAAGTGCTCGGTTTTGGAGTGCATCGGGATGTCGTGTGTAAAAATATTGAAGAGAGTAGGCGATAGCATACATTCTCAATCTTTTTATTAGTCTTGTGTTGGCAATTGAATACAAATCGGTGTAGGTAGGCAGTTACACGTTGCAATCTACGAAAAGATGAATATTTAGCGACTAAATTTAATGAATTACTGACTACGTTACACACCACTGCTTGAGTTCTTATCTCCGGTGGGTTCTGAAAGTCACAAAAAGATGAGTCCGCGCGACGATCAAGTGTTGCCACGAGTTAAAAATCGGCTTAGACTCCTTAAATTATCCGTGACATCGAAGCAATGATCTTCTTTCTCTTGCGTCTCTGTACTTAGAATTTCAATTTCTCTTACATGTTTATAGATCTAATGTATCGGTGGTTTTCATTCATAACATTCGCAGGTTTGATTTAGCAACCCTTTGCATAAAATTATTGATTTCGAATGTTTGTTTTTATTAAGCTGAGCTGTGAAAAGACTAGTTCTGCTGCACACTTGAATGTGGCAAACAGAACAAACAAGTGTTTTTTTGTTGGTATTTAGTCTGTTTAGTTTATATTATAATTTGTTTATTTTTGTAATTGGGTGATTCATCTGTTGTAAATAAAAATAAATATTATTATATTATACTTATCTACGTATAAATATTATGTCATCAGAAAATTTTAAAAAATCTAATATACCAGTCTAAAAAATTCTGCACACTCAAACCAATTGGTACTGTGCAATTGACCCTGCATTCCGCATCTACTATTGGCACAAGAAATTGTATGAAAAAATAATTTTGCAGCATATTTAACTTTGTGTCTTCCAGCTTTTAGTACAAATAATGTTTCGGTTGAAATTTTATGGGCAATGCTCACATGGGACGACACAGTCAATTCCAAAAACTTTTCAACCACTTCTACATTAATCTCCTTATCATTAATATTAAATCCACTTTCGACGAAATGATTTCGTACCAGTTTTGAAAGGGAACATCCGCGCAAAAACATATATTATATGTTCATTAGCAAGATTCTTCACTCAGGTTTTTTCTACTGATACTTGCAGCTTTTTATGAAGTGATCTATTTATTGGGCAGATTTTTCGTGGGTATGACGTTTGGTTTCAGTAATCGAATTGGGGGCATACTTCAAAGGTAGGTCCATATTTCAGGTTTCTCTGATAGTCATTTTTGTTAAAATGTTTTGAGTATGCTCTTGTATTTGCCATATTAATTTTATCTTTGCGACCACAAGTGTGTTTCTGAGCTTTTTGTTCAACAACATCATATGGAAATCGAAAAAACATCACTTTAACTCCAAATATGGCATGGTGATGGACAGGGATGTTAATTTGTATGTAGGTGGACACTGGCGTTGCAGCAATCAAAATATATATATATATATATATATATATATATATATATATATATTGATTAATATATTGATTATATTGATTGGCACATATATTGATTAAGCAATACAAGAGCGCCAAATTGGGCGCATAAAAAAAAACAATGGTACATAGTACAATAAGAACAAGTGGTACATATATGTTGTATAATATGTTTGCCAGCTGAGTTTCCAATCAATGACCGGAGTTAATTTCCTGCTCTCAAAGAATGCCAAAAGACCACGCTCCTTTTTTTTCCCTAATAAATTAACTCTTCTAGGAAACAGGGGGGGGGGCTCTAGATCTTTCGTGAAAGGCAGGAGCAAGTCCAGTGGGTAATCTTGTACAGAGGTGAGATCAAATGGATTTGGGTAAATGCTCATAAGAAGGTCTAGACGTTCATCTTCAAAACGAGTACACGATATTAGGCGGTGAGGTGGGTCATCTACCACCCCACATAAAGGGCAATTTCCGTCATCTGCTTTCCCAATTCTTAAGAGATGAATTTTAAAATTTCCATGACCAGAGAGTAACTGGGATAATCCCCAGTCAGCGCGACGTTGATTTTGTTCTGTCGAAACCCAGGGAACAAATGCATAAGTGATGCGTCCTTTTTGGGAGTTTTCCCATCTATATTGCCATATGTCTAGTATTAATAGGTCAAGATATTGTTTTAGATGTCTCACGCTGTCAAACTCTGTCATATCCAATCTTATATCCCAAAAATTTGCTGTGCCTTCTCTTCGGATTGACCTGGTGCAAGAGATTTTGGCAATTTCTAAATCCAGAGGAAGAATACCGGCAAGTACTCCAGCGGCATCAGTAGATACAGACGAGTAACATTTTGCTATTATCCTAGAGGCGGCCCCATATAGGGACAACAGTTTGCGTTGAATTGCTGAAATTGTGAGTCTAGAAGCCCACACCTCAGCAGCATAGGATACTATGGGGACTATCGCTTGCTTATAGATAGTGGTTATAGACTTTTCGGTGGGGAGATTCCAATTCGCTCTAGCGTACTTTCGAAGAGTTATGATAATGTTTCTGGCTGATTGTTGCAGCAATCAGAGAAAAACCTCTGTCTCTGAATAGAAGATGGGCAACAGCAATTGTTAAAAGAGAAACTTAAATAATGCTTATAATATTAAGATGAACACCATAGTTGTCTCTAAATGATAAAGATAAAGCTCGAGTGAGTCTCACAAGTACAGTTGGCGTTTTTTCAGTAAGATGATTGTTGATTGAACTTATGTTAATGTGGAATAACCAATTTGTGTTTATGCATTTAGAGATATTATCATAAATAAGGTTGACATGTTTTTGTGTTGTGTCGCTGCCCTAAAATATCATGCAAACCCTTCCCCTAAAAAATTTAAAGTTTTTTTTTACGGTTTCGTTAGTTTCTCGCGAGGCTAAGGCTTCTTCATAATCGAGAATTCTCTATCAAATGCCTTAACCTAATAAATCCAATTTTCTTTCTCACTAATACAAAAGGTCTTGCCCGTGGAGAATGCTTGGGTCGTATTATGTCAGTCTCTAGCATTTTTGTATCTGGTGTACATTCTCTCATTTTGGGAAATTTAGTAAATCAGATGAAAAAAATGGCTGTCAGCAAAAGTAAAAATTAAATCAACTACAAAATTTGCAAAACGCGTCTCTACCACATGTTACCAGACGTTGAATTTGCTTGTACTGGCACATTGTAATTGGAAGCATTATCTACAACCAGCACAGATTTACCACCCATATTCTTCATAAATTTTTCGGTCAAGCACTTCGTAAAATTTTCGTTATTCATTTCGTGATGGTAATCACCACTTTTTGTCCCAGATTTAGAAATTGTTAGTGCATTGGGCACAAATATTGTTGTTCCTCCTACGTGCAAAATAATCAGACGTGTTTTTTTTTGTCACTGGGGTCTTTAAACCGTTATTGGAACCATCATCTCATGTCTTTGGTACTGTGTGCGAACTATATAAATATGTTTCATCACAATAAATGATATTCCACCCTTCTCTGTATTTCTTTATTTTTCTTAAATATTTTACCCGTTTTTTATTCAAAGTTTTTCTGTTATCTTGAGTTTTCTCCCAACGGAAACCCATTTTATGCACTAGACGCCTAAATGAGGGAATTTTTTCAGTGAAGTTTTTTTTTTTTGTCATTTTTTACTTCTTTAAATCCATTTGGCCGTGTTTCTGATAAAGACAGGAGGAACACGGCTTTTCTCTTGCATGCTGAGGGAGGGGCTGGCCAATTTTGTGACATTGGGTCTGGAGATTGTTTTAAATGACCATTTTTTCTGTTGCTTATTTGAGTTGTTGGTTCGCCAGAGGAGTTTTTTTGGCGAGTCTGGGGGACTTCGAATAAATGTGTTTCTTGTAAATCTGTTTCTTCTGACTGGCTTCGAAGTAATGGAAGAAAGTCCGAAGCACAAAAAGGTAGCTGGCTGGGAAGTTGCTTGAATACGACGTTCCAGCTGGATATCGCAGCTACCATGTTTTTCTCGGTGAGGCCCGAGGAAAGGTCCGATAGTGAAAAGTTTTTTTGGTGTTTGCACCTTTTCTTTGATTTAACTTCAGAATGATTTGGGGTCGCGCCAAGTTGTTCATTGAGGACTTCTCCGCCTTCAATGTTTGCAGCAAAGAAACTGTTGTAACATGTTGTTCTGTAAATTATTTTACTGATCAGTATTATATTACAAAACGCTACTAAAATACATACTTACTTTTGGCAACCATATCATATAAGACATTCCTAATTTAAAATTTTTGGTTGTCATCCAGATTACACAGCATTCTTTTACGAGGTCTCTTTTTTTGGACTAGTTAATTGTCCACCTGTGGCCACTGTCTGAGATACCTTACTCAAAATGCCAGCTCACCACTTCAATGACGGCGATGTTTCTTACAAAACATAATTAACTACCTTAATGTGGAGGATAAATTCTTTAGATATTTCTGTTTTTGATGGTTTTCGTGTACCCTTTTAATTCAGTGGCGGCACCTTGCCTCTTGAGTCAATTGACGCCAGGAGAGTATTATTGTAGATGTTTCCATATCACCATTGAAGTATCACCATGACAACAGTCATTTTTAGTGTTTGGTTTTAATAACGTAAAATTAAATAAAAACTGTTATAAAAAAACGTAACAAAACAAAATAAAAAACAAAAACAAACAAAAAATAAACTATAATTTAAATTATGTAAAAAATTAAAACAAAATATTTATTTGTTTTTAACTAAATTAATTCTGCATAAAAGTTGAGATTTTTTGACTTATCATTGAGCAATTCTTTTTCTACTGACAACAACGCCAAATTGTTAAGTCGGCTTTGTTCTATAGAGTTACGGAGATATGCTTTAATAGTTTTAAAAAATTAATAACAGCAGTTTACGCATTTCAGAAAAGATATCTTTATAATCATATTCAATGAGTTCCAAAATTGTTTTTGGCTCTGCTTCTAAAAACTGAGAATTCCTGTATATTACTGCTAACTCATTTTCTAAATGATTCAAATCAAAAATATTTAGATAGAAATAGAATTTAATTTTGTTAGAAGTTCAGTAGGAATTTTTTTGTCAAATTTAGGAAATTGCAATGAATCTACCAAAGAAAAAAAAGAAAGTCTTGAAATTTTGTATTTAATTGCACCTTAACCTTTATTAAATGCATGATTTTTTAAATTCAACTAAAATATTTTTGTTTGGATTTTTGGGTGTTCTAATACCTACGATCCTACGAAAAAATAATAGAAAAATTTATAAACATTAATATTTATTTTATGATTCGCCATCAGATTTGTATTCATCACTTAAATTGAAATTGATGTCATCTGCATCAGCGGAAACTAGATGACTCATGATTTCTACAGGAAAAGGTTTAGTTCTTTTCTTCGGTGCCTTCATCATAAAAATCTTAAATAAAAGAGCGTTAATTTTAGCTTCAATATAATTTATTTCTTCATTCGTGATGTCATTACTTTCTTTAACATATCTTATTCTTATTGGTCGGCAATAACGTGGCGAGGATGATGTAGGATTTTGTCAAATAATTTTTTTTATTAGATTCAGTAGTTAGCTGAAGCGGAACCATAGAACTCTGAACAATGTTGGAATCTGAATCTGTGTTATTTTCAAATTTCATTTTATTCTGCGTCTGTTGAGAATATGATCCAATAACTGTTGAAGTTCTATTGCAGGGAACAGAAGTATAGAAATGATGAAAACTTAATTTTTGATTTTGATGTCTTGGTATATCTCTGCTGAGCCGAACTACGATGTTGGAACATGCTTCTAATTTGGTTCGTTTTGATCTCTCATTCTGGCATTATTTTTTTGCTTTGTATAGATTTTGAATTTGTAGACATATGCAGATACTCCGCAAAAGAAAAATAATTTATGCCTCTACTTGTGTGGCCTTTTGGGCATATAATGCTTTAGATGATGGCGCACTTTGGTTGCACATATCTGCTCATCGACAGATCAGCTTTTTTTTTATTGGTATCGTAATGCATCTCTTTTGTAATGCGCTTATGATTGGTCTTATTTTATACAACTGGTCGGACTCTTCTTGACCCTTCTTTTTGTGTCTATTTTTTTGTATATGGTTTCGTATATCGTCTAACAGTGGCACGGATCCGAGTGGACCTATTTCAATGACCCTGCTACATAGATCCGGCTGAATTTGTTGACTTTAAGGGCATCGGTCGATTGCGGCTGATTGGTATAGACCTGCGACTTGAGCAAACCCCACAAGAAAAAGTCAAGTCAGTGGGCTCGAATCGCACGATCTTGGTGGCCTCTGTCATCTCACCTTTTCGAGAAATAAATCTACCCTCAAATTGTTCATGCAGAATGTTCATTGTGGCGTCTGCTGTGTGGCAAGTAGCCCCGTCCTGCTGTAACCACCATATCGTTCAATTTAGGCCAGAAGAAGTTAGTTAGCATCGTTTTCTAATGCTCGGCGTTGATGGTGATGGCATCACCAATATCACTTGCAAAAAAGTATGGATATAAATAATTAATAAACTTAATAAAGTAAAAATAATAAGTAATGGGATTACAGATTTATTGCTCCTTAATCAATGAGATGGGTGTGCCTGGTGTTTCTTTGCAAGGTTCGCTATATTGGGTTCTATGTTGGTCAATTTTAATCTTAAATTCTCTCGAAACTTCACATTTAGTTAACTTCTGTACTTACTTAAGATTGAATTTAGGGACAGACATGTTTTGTGCACCAGCTGACCACTATAATCCCCAACTCTCAAAATTCTTTATAATCATACATATTTTGCACACCGAGTCAGGTAGGCACCGTAGCGGGTGGGTGATTAATACCTCAAACCTAGTTCAACTATCTAACTTAAATTTTAAATAAAGTATATTTTTTCTACTGTAATATGTACTTTAAAATGTTCTAGTGATATTTGAGTCTGTTTTATCAAAATCAAAATAAAACTATATTTGATAAATGACAGTTAATAAATAAGTATACTTATACACTTATATACATACATGTGTTCCGGATAATAAAGACTTGTTTACGTATTTATTTAAAATTATTAATAATTTTGATTTTATTGTCAATGATTGTGGTTAATGAAAGGTCTGTATTTTTTGATTGATGATAGTTTAGATTTCTTTTAACGTATGTGATAAGCCCACGATGATGAGGGTTTGTTAGGGCTGCATAATTAGTGATTTTCGGAGGGTTTGTGTCGTGAATAAGTGATTCCTGAATTAGGATTAGGTCGATGTTGTGTGTGTGTGTGTTAGTAAGGTTAGTTCGTTAATTTTGTTTTTTATGCCGTTGGCATTCCAGGATAGAATACTGAGCTTTTTGGTCTCCATTTATATATTGTATTTTTCAGCGATTTCGTTTAAGACACATAATTTTTCGAGTGGTGAAGTTACAGTTTGGAGTTTGCGTTTTAATTCGCGGATTAAATTAAGCAATTCCTTTAGGTTACATAATTTATTTAGATCACTAAGTTCTTTTAATAGATTTTTAAAGTCGTCGAAATTTGAATTATTACTATTGTTGTAATTGTTTGTGTTAATTGGGGGGGTGGGGGAAGTGTTGATTGTGTTTTCTTTATTTAAGTGTTGGGTTGATTGAGATAGGAGAGGATGAGTGTTTTGTGTAATGTTTGAGTAGCTGATATTGGGTTTGGTGTTGATGTTGGGAGGGTAATTGTGTCCTTTGTTTTGCCGGTTGGCATTTTGGCTATGTTTTGTAGAAGTTGGGCGGTGAAGAAAATTTTAGTAGTAGGCTCATGCCTACTACTTAATTTAGTCACTTTGTTGTTTTTTACTCGCGGCACTACGATAGTTTGTGTGTCACTGAACGAAATTTAAACTTTACTAAAATGATTTAAATATTCTCAAATAGCGGCACTTGAAACACATCTATCTGCACGATTGCGTACTAGTATCAGTGTATTGTCATCATAGTCAAGGGCCTACGGCCCGAAGACTGAACACAGGGCTTTGTTGTTACACATAACGATCTTTTGTCACACTAAAAAAATGCGGTAGTGATATTGGGGTTGAAGATGCTTGTAATTAAAGGTTTTAACAATTTTTTAATATTCTTGGCTTTTTGAGTTTTTTTTATGCTTTTTGAACGTTAATTATCTGTCTATGGTGACTCCGAGGTATTTTACGGTGGGGGTTCTTGGAATTTTGCTGTTTTTAGTTGTTGAGATATTTTTTTTCTGGTATTGGTTGTTTCATACCGTGCGAAATGATAAAATTGACTTTTGTTTCCGTCTATTTTAATCCTCCATTTTTTGGACCATGCCTCAATTAAATTTAGGTAGTTTTGTAAATTTTTAGTAATGTCTATCTCTCTTCTCGCTTGTGCTATTATAGCTGTATCATCAGCATAGATTTCAAGCTTTGTTTTGTTAGTCTTGGGTGTGTCTCTAGTTTATACAGGGTGTAACAACATGATATGTCATAAATAACAAGGCGGGTAGAGGGCTCACAGACAAGTATTTTTCACATAGAAACCCATGTACGGAAATGCACCGAACCGGAGATAGTATCCCTGAATGTAGGCAACCACTCAACACGGCTTACTTTTTTTCGTCTTGACAATGCGTACGAGGTGAACAAATGAAACGTTTTATTTGTAGCACGTACAAATTTATTTTTAAACAAAGCTTTTAGGATCAGATCTTTTGTCAACACAGCTAGCCATTGCAGCTAATTTACGTATAAAAAATAAACGTTAAGTTTCTGTTTTTCTTTCATAAGCAACAAAAACAAAATAAATACAAAACAAGTGATTACTTCTCACAAAATGGACTCAGGTCTTACAACAAGTGCTCAATTTGGTTCCCGTTGACTTCAATACACTTGGTAATGCGTGCCTCCCAAGCCGCTTGCATGTTTACAAAGATATCGTCAGTTTGCCGTATGACTTTGCCGGCCATCACATTTCTCGCTATTAAATCCTCTTCAGAGGGGATCGGTGTTGCGTAAATTAGCCTGCACATCGCACCCCACAAAAAAATCCGGAGGGGTTATGTCTGCAGAGCGTGGTGACCATGGTATTGGCCCCCCTCGCCCAATCCAGCGATTAGGAAAAACTTCGTTTAGGTGATCTCTAAAAATCCTGTCAAAGTGAGCAGGACACCCATCTTGTTGCCACCACATGTCGCGGCGCAACTGCAGCGGCTATTCTTCAAGGTATTCTGGCAACTGCTCTTGAAGGAAAATAAGATAATTCGGCCCATTCAGTCGTACGGGCAGGATGTAAGGCCCAAGTAAACAATTATTGACAATGCCCGCCCAAACATTAACGGAAAATCTCTACCGTGCATGGCATGTGGATTTGCTTCTGACCAAAAGTGAGTGTTATGGGCATTAAACGACCTTTCCCTCAATAAACCTTGGTGAAAAGGTTTTTTCATCAGTGGAGCAAATCAGTGACAAAAAATGTGGGTTCCTATTACTAAAAATTACTATTATTTTCTATTATTATTACTAAATTCTTATATTACTAAAATGCGAATAAACTGTTTTTAACGAAAATGTTTTTATAAAAAACTATTCAAAATAAACTTTATTCATAATCAAAATATAACAAAATAATTACATTCTTTGGTGCATAAATAAAAAAATATTTATAGAAAAAAAAAATTCAAATTTTTTTCTTATTCCAAAGGCTAAATTTTTTCCCCTATATATGATACTCCACTGAAATTTTAAATAGATATAGAAATTGGTCATAGCGAGCTATTTTGGCTTTATGTTTTTTCATAGCCATATTGCAGTGAGGAATTCCTACGTTAAACGATTCGCTCCAGTTTTGTTATTGTTATTTTTTTTTCATACTTACGTTTTTTTAAATCTTTCTTTTTATTATCAATTTGATAATATGTATGTATGATCTTGCCGTTTCATTAATTCACATGAATTTTTGGTTTCCTTTTATAGCCTGAACCTGCAAACAAAAATAAAATTATAATATAATACCTTCAGTTCAAAGGAGAATCGTTTTTTTTTCCTATGCTGGAATGCGAAATTTTTCTGCATTTTCGAATGAAAATTTTATTTTTGCACTACTCGACTAAAAATCAAGTGATTACGCACTAAGCGAACAATCGGGACCGTCACTCATTCTCCGTTTTTACCGCACTATGCCTGCAAAGAGCACAGGGATTTTTTTCTGAGCTTGGATTATCATAATCATATTATTGGTGAAGAAGGATTGAAGCTATGCTTTTTTTATCCTTTCATCATCCTTTGTACCAGGTTTTCATAAATGATTGTAAGGGCGTAAGTGGCTGTGGAAATTTTTGATATCACGAATATTCATTGTAATGTCATATTTCCACAACGGAATATTAAAGAATGGTTCCTGGAGTTATTGTCTAATAATAATTATAATAATAGCTGAAACTATTGCCTTTTAAAGGTAAAACATTTTGTATTTTTTCCACAGCCACTTACGACCTTACATTCATTTATGAAAACCTGTTATTAACCTCTTTTTGAAATTTCGGGTGGTTACTTTATTTTAACTATCGGTTTTTTGCACATCTGCAGGGGTCTAGTGTATTTAAATTTGATGTCTTTATGATAATGTATTGTTGTTACAATAATTGGGTTGTCAGTGTCCTGGAGTCTAATAAGAAAGTTCTGGTTTAGTTGATCAATGTGCTCGTTGACTGGTGGTATGTCAAGGTCTTTTAGAATTTGCTTGTTTCTGACGAACCATGGGGCGTCAGTAATCATTCTTAAGGTTTTGTGTAACTTTAATGTGATGTTTCGATTATTATTTTAATTATATTATATATAATTAAAAATATATATTTAATTATATTATTATTATTAACTGCTTACAGCAGTTGACCATCTTGGACTTGCTGACTGGTCAACTTGCTATGTTTTTATTTCAAGTTTGTATGCAATATGCAAAAGACATTCAAAATATCTAACCCATGAATGAAGACTGGAAAGTCCAAATGCAAACATTGTTGCATCTGTAGATGTAGATGAGTGACTAGATAGAGCATTTATCTTTTTGGGATTTGCACCACAGATATGACATTCTTGAAATGATTTTTCTCCAAGAAATTAATATCTTGTGTTCTATTATAAAATCTTGAGACTTGAATCAAATTTTTGTGAGTGAAAGAGCTTTAATTTGATTTTCTACGTTTTTCGTTTCTATTTTTGTTAATTCTGCTGTTTCTTTGGCAAACATTGACTTAATTGGGCTTAATTGACTTAAACTTTAATTATAATTGAAATATACCAAAATAATTACATTCTTTGGTGCAAAAATAAAAAAAATATTTATAGAAAAAAAAATTCTTGGTTAATTCAAATTTTTTTCCTATTTAGAAGACTTACTTTTTTTGCTATCTGATGCTCCACTGAAATTTTAAGTAGATGTAGAAATTGGTCATAGCGAGCCATGCCATTTTGTCTTTATGTTTTTGAATAGTCACATTTTCGTTTTTTTTTGCGTCTACGCATAACAGAAGTAGATGGCTCATTTGCAATTTCTTCGTATTCAGTTTGATTAATCTGTGAAACTGTAAAACCTTTAGTAAGTTTTTTTTTAAAATTAAACTATATTACGTTCATTTCGAGGCTCATTTATTATTAGTCCTTTTGATGAACTGCAGACTGAAACAGCTGTTATCTCTGACTTTCTAGACATGAAACTGTCCATTACACTAAAGAATTCCCACCTTAAACGACTCGCTTCAGTTTTGTAATTGTTATTCTTTATGTACGATGTCTGAACAGGTATCGATATCTTCTGTAAGTATCGATACTTCTCCCAGCCCTAATATCCAGTGTAGTTTGGTGCCGTCTAGTGTAGTACGGTTGAAAATTATGTAAAAAGTGTTGTTCAGTTTTTTTTATGTTTGCTGCTGTACGTTGTATTTAAATGTCTTTTTCAAAAAAGATTGGATTTTTATATAAAAAGTTTGACACTGAAAATTTTGTACTGCTTGGAGACCAATTTCTGGTATTATTTGATTGATCTTGCAGTTTCATTAATTCACTTGAATTTCTCTTTCCTTTTTTAGCCTGAACCTGCAAACAAAAATAAAATTATGATAAAATACCTACAGGTTAAAGGAGAATCTTTTTTTTATGCTGGAATGCGAAATTTTTCTGCATTCTAATATGAAGCATTTATTTCTGAGTGATCTTTGGGTCAAAAATCATTCAAGAATTGAAAAAACTTTGTAATCGAGCTTCATATTACCTTTTGAAATGGAATTTTATCTATATTGACAGGAATTTGGAATTTGAAAAAAATGACAAATTTACAAACATTTTCATATGTTTTAAAATGCCCGAGGTAACTCTGATATTACATGGGCTTGACAGAGTGTTGTTAAGGGAGGCGTCAAAAAATGTTTCCTACATAGAAAAGTTATTAAAAAACTGTCATTATAGACAGGGTAATTTTTTGAAAACAGTTTATTCAAATTTTCTAGGTAAAAAAAGTAGACTGACTATTAACGGATACTTTTTTTGGTCAACAAAAAAACATTTAAAATCAATTCCATTTATACAGGGTGAGTCATAAAATTTGGCGGATAATTTAAACTGCGAATTATGCTATCTCCAAATGTAACTTCTCGATGGTCAAATAAAATCTAACGTTAAAAATGCGAAAAACACGTGGTCACTAACGTACGCACAATGTGTCACTGGCTTCACATAAAAAAAAAAGAAAACGAAAAAGCAGCCAATGCAAGCGACAAACTGTGACTGGCTTTTGACCTTCTTTTTCGAGGAAGCAGTGCTGCCTTTTTGCCGTTTGGTTTATTTGTAAGTTTTTCTCTCTGACTCAAGTACGTCGTACCGTTGCCAGTGGTTCTCAATAAAATCTTCAAAATTTTACAATACAGAATTGTGTTGTACATAGGTTGTCCCGGTTAGACCAGTTTTTACCAGTTTCTGTTGTCTTGCCGCTATGTAACGTAACAGGTTGTCTACATCAGTATAGCCACAGCCATCGATACATACTAGCCATGCTGAGGTAAACAGCGGCATCACTGTCAGCGGACCGATGAAATGTAAACAACAGTTTGTCATTTCATAAATTTGTTCTAATTATGCAGTTTTTTTTTATATACAACGTATGTTTAATTGTTTCTAAGTTGTGTGAGTTGTTATATTAAATGTATTAGACTAACACGTACCATATGTGAGTTCTATTTTAAAAAAATATTTCTAAATTATCGGTGAAAAATTCTTTGGGTGAAGGTAATTTCTTGAGGGTTATCAGAAAAAATCCCAATAAAATGAAGTAAATTGACGTTTCAATGGTTTATTACCATCTTCTTCAGAATAAAGTGTCTACAATAACAATTGAATAGTACTAACCAAAATAACAAAGATTTGACATACCTCAAACAGTGAGACACAGCCACGTGCGTGATGGAAAGAAGACTGACTGGGGACGGGACAATGACATGGTTAAAAACATAAAATGATTGCAGATTCAAAATGTGTGTATATATAACCAACATTTCATCAAGCACGAGGCTAATTTCACATAAAATATCTACATTATACAATAATTAAATACATTTTTCTCTTCAAAAATATTTTTTGTAAATAAAAAAAAATTGTTCGTAGTTAGCACATTTGGCTGGGCTACTAGGTCTGGGTTTTCCACATCCATGGTGCTTACCGAGTTTTTTGTGTTGAAGTCGGGATAGAAGATTTTTCTTGTTTTGGTTGGAGGATTTTCTGTATCGCTTATTTTGCCTTTTGGCATTTTTGTTAAATTTTGTAGAAGTTGAGGGGTAAAAATGATTTGTGTAGTAGGCTCATGCCTACTATTCAGTTTAGTCACTCTGTTGTTTTTGATTCGCGGCACTTTAAGAGTTTGTGGTTATCACTAGTGTAAATTTATCACTTGGTTGTGTACAAATTAATTTTGTTGGTCCACTATGGCAATTGAAACACAATTATCTGCACGATGGCGTACTAGTATCAATGTATTGTCATCATAGTCAAGGGCCTGCGGACCGAAGACTGAACACAGGGCCCTGTTGTTACACACAACGACCTACTAAAAAAATGCGGTTGAAGATGCTGTAATTAAAGGTTTTAAGAATTTTTAATATCCTTGGCTTTTTGAGGTTTTTTTTATGCTTTTTGAACGTTAATTATCTGTCTAGGGTGACTCCGAGGTATTTTACCGTGGGGGTTCTTGGAATTTTGCTGTTTAATGGCTGTGGGAAGGTGTGCTTGCAGATTTTGTGTATTTTGGGTCTTATGTGGGGGGAATTGTTTCGCGTTTATAAATATGTGGGGCGTGGCTTGTGATGTGATATTTCAAACGGGGGATTTTTTATTATTGTTTATAGAGGTGGGTTTTAGTAATTTTTGGTAAGTTGAACAACCTTTGTAATTTGCTGTATGAGGGCCTGTGCAATTACAGCATTTTGCATCTGTGACTTTTGGTTTCGTACATTCGTACGAAGGGTGGTCCAGGGAGCATTTCACGCATTTTGGTAATGCGTGGCAGTATTTTTGGGTTGGCAATTGTAACATTGCGAGATATAATTCATTTTTTCGGTGGTTCTATACGAATTGAGAGTCTGCGGCAGTTAGTTAGATTGTATATGTTTGTTTCGGTTCGGGGCAGTCCAACAATGACTAAAGGCATTGGCATTTTTTCTTTATGATAGGTACATTTTTGTGGATTTAATTGGGTTGAAACCTTTGTTTTTAAGCTCGCAATACCTCGGATGACGATTTTGAGGTTTAGTTCACTTTGTAATGAGTAGGTGTGATACTCATATTTTTTGGTATCTAGATATTTTGTGAGTTGTCGGTAGTCGTTAATTGAATTGAATTAAATTTTTATTCTTTCATGAATTGACGTGCCTTTGGTATAGTTTATGTGTGACTCAGACATTTTTTCACTAACCTTAATCCATTTATCCTTTTGCCTTAGGAGCCTTAACCGCCCCATCCAACAATGGGAATAACCCCGACACCTTCTCTACCAGCGCCAACCGGACCTGTAATTGTTCTGGTTACATTTACACGATTTAAGAGGTGCAACATTCTTGAGTAGAGCTTCCGGGACCGACCGTTCTTTGCTGCTGGGTCTTGAAATCGATTGACCTCTTTCAACAGATTCGCGTAGTTGGCCTCAATTACAGGCACCTCGACCTCATAATTAAATTCAAAGGTAGGGCGTGGTACCGGCTCCGTGGATTCTCCGGTACATTCTGCTGTTATTAAGGGCCTCAATAAAACTCTTAACACCACTACACTTTTACCTGAAGAATCTACTTCTCTGACGCGAGCCTCGAACTCGAGGTCCTCCTTCCTTAGATAATTAATTTCCATCTGGTGGGACATTGTGCCAACCTGCTAACCCCAACCCTTAAGAGACAACACAAAAACAGGGAATTCCAATCCTAAACCCTAACAAAATAATTTTCGCTCCACGTTGCGCGCAAAAAATATGGCGCTTATTTTTTTCTCCTGACGACTCCTTGCACTTAAAAGTATACCGCAGTAGGCCCTGACGTTGCCTAATATTTAGAACTTTTTTTGTAAAATTTGAAACAATATAGTGATTGCAAATATGTCACGAAAAATGAATGTTAATAATGCAAATTCAAAGTCAGAAATTTTTTTTAAGAAACCTTTTGCCATTCGTATTGACTGAATGTCTAAAAGACTAGCAAAAAAATTCTGCAATTGAAACACAATTGGTGACTTGTTGTAATACTAAATTCAATCTATGTGCACAACAATGAGTAAATAAAGCAAATAGACAGACTGACTTAACTTTGGCTTGCAGACCATTAAGTTCTCCAGCCATAACAGAAGCACCGTCATAACTTTGAGCCACAAGTTTATTTTTAATATCAAATCTGTTTAGAGCAGTCATTAAAGCACAAAAAAGAGATTCAGCAGAACGATCAGCGCTCACATAAAAAAAACACAAAAAAACGTTCTTGTATCTTAGCATTATCAACAAATCTAATTGTAAGAGAGCACTGTGATTTTTCTGTTATATCTGTCGTATCATCCGCAGTAATAGCAAAAAAGTTTGTGTTGATAATTTCATTAATAATATGGTTCCTTACTTATACAAGAAATTAATTCATTTTGAATTGTTTTTGACTGATCGGTAAAAATATTTGAAAATTTAGAAGCATGTTCTGTGAGTTCCGCAATACGTTTCATTAAAACCTGGAAAATTTCTGGAAAATTACCTTGATTAACTGACGATTCTGATCACTGTGTCCTCGAAATGCTGATTCCTGCTTTCCAAGAAGCAAAGTGACATCTATTAAATATGATATTAACTGTCTGTTAATAATAACATTCTCATTAAATAAAATATAATTAAAATTAGAGTGCTTTTGCAATGCTTCGGCGACACTAAATACGTTTTTCTCAATTCTTTTTAAACCCATCCAATTTTTCAAATGTTCTTTGAATGCTTTATGTAACTTTATTCTACATGAAATTTTTTTTAAAGCTTTTGAAGGGTTGCCAGATGCAGTGAGCAAGAATTCCTTAGATTGCCATCAAGAAATCGTGGTAAATCGTGAGACATCAAGAATTAGAGTGCGAAAAATTCAAATTTCAAATTTAAATAGGGTTTTTGGTTTTTGTACATCTGACTTGTCATTTTTTTAAATAAATTTGAAGTAATTTTCATATTGTAACAACTGCCACCTTGAGCCACCAAACTTTTTGTTAAGAATAATCAATCCAAACCAATGAAGTAAGATTAGGAAATTTTGCTTCTCCACTACTCAGCTGAATTTTAGATATTTTATTCCCAAATTCGATGACATCGTTTTCAGTATCTATTCCTAATTCAACAAAATTTAAATTGCGAAGCGCACGCCATTCATTATCAATTTCTTGGATTGTATTTTCTTTCACTAATTTTGGAAAATGCACACCAATGTGCGAAATTGATTTAATTTTTTTAGTTACCACCACTTTTGGATCTATGAATCCTAATTTGGAAAAAACTGATTTTTCAAAAGGAAACCGTCATAACATTTGACTTAAATCCTCTAAATAAAAATCCAAACATTTAATTTTAACGTCACACAAAACATTTAAATCACATTTACTAGCATTTATTGCCGTCCCAAAATACATTTCTTCAATTTCATAAATATTAAGTGTATTTAATAATTCGTCTTTAATAAAGCATTTAATAATGGTTTTAACGGGTGTCGAAATTTCTCTAAAAATTATGTATATCTTAGGTTTTTCGCTTTGCATTAATATATTAAGACTATTAAAAAATGGCAGTGCGTATGATAAAAATTCTAAATAAAGTTTGGTATCAAGCCGCTGTAAACTAATTAATATTGAGCTTCTTTGAACTATATTTTGAGACGATTGGCCAGTGAAAGATAAAATAAGAGCATTATACTGAAGTAGCAACCGTTTTACAACTCTTTCCAGTGATAGCTACCTAGTTGCTACAGGATGATGAATTTTAACCGGTGAGACATTTGCAAATTCTTGAATTTCCTTAAGTTCTTCCTATCTTTTGAGACTATTTGCAATGTAGTTATATACCTGAAACAATATTAAATGTGAATGGTTATTCAACATAAATAAAAAGTAGTGACTTACATCACGGGTGCATTTTTCCACTTCTTGCGGAAGCTTCTCACATGCATAAGAGGTGCATAAATGGAAGCTGTGGCAAATACATTTTATTACAAAAATATGTGGAATTAATTCTTTTAATCTGCTCACAACTGAATTATGAGCCCTCATCATATTACTTGCTTCATCTGATGCGAAACCAATACAATTATAGGGGCAAGCGAATGAAGGTGTTATGTTACAAATTGTGAGTTTTGAGATAATTGATGTTTTGTAAATTATTGTGTAATTTTTTTATTTTTCAGTTTTCTGTAAAAGTTATGCTCTTATCAGTTGAAATCTTGTTAGAAGTAGCCCTTTATATGAGAATTTGCTTTTCTATGTATATTTATTTGCTGTTTTTTGACTATGATACATAACACATTCTTTCATTATTGTATGATGCACAAACCCACCCAAATAAAGAGATAGAGCGTGTTAAGTGAAGTACAACTTTATTAATATGATAAGAAGTTTAAGTGACAACTACTAATAGACGGAAAGCATGTTCTTATTTTTCTCTCATTCACTTAAAATCTTTTCATACCGAAAGTACCGAAACTTTTTTTAACATAAATCAGCTGGTACCTCAGATTTTCAATTTTCTTGTCCGACAGAGATCCAAATTTTTCTGATAACCGGCTTGGCCGTACGTTTTCAGCTAGCGGAAGCCTCTTTTCATTTTTCAGGATAGAAACTTTTTTAAACGACATATATAGATCTTAGATGATCCGAACTTATCTACTCTAATCCATTTCACTTTATCTCTAAAAGCAGCTTTCTCATTTAGTACGTTTTTTTTTGTAAGAAAATGAGCTGTCTTGGTAGGTTCTGTATGTCACGGAATTGATTTCTCATCTCCGTAGCGGTGTTATTTCTAGAAAACTTCTTTATTATATCTCTGTATTGGTAGGTAGATATATTGTGTCATGCTTTCTTAAAACCTTTTCTATGCGACCGAAGTCACGGTCGGAATCTAAATAGGAATGTCCTACCTCAGAAAATTTGTGCTCGATAACAGAAAAATAAGTCCTCTAGAATCAAATACTGGTAGAAGCAAATTATTTGAAATTTTTTGTTCTGACCAGCACATGAGTCAGTCCATATAATAAGATGTTCTTTATCTTTTATTAGTTCTTCATTTGTTTCTATAAAGGTGCAAGGCGAACTAATAACTTCTAGGCTGCCTCTAAAGTCCTTTTTGTAATTAAAATTCAAAGAGCCTGACTTTGCGGGAGCTTTAATGTTCACATGTTTGCCATTCAATGTGCCAATACAATTCGGAAAATTCCATCGTTTATTGTTTTCCATTCCTCTTCGCTGGATGGGGATTTTAAATATTTTGGGACAAGTACATCCCAGGGAGTCTGGTCAGTTTCATGAATTATGTTTCGCACAGTGGTATATCCAATCTGATATGACTAAGCCAGACTTTGAATACTACCACCTTGTGATAAATATCTATAATTATAAAATATGTATTAGGTACTAAAAGTACTGCATTATTAATAAAAATATACTCACTGTAAAGTAATGACTAATCGCTGCTCTGCACTTATGACATCTGATCGCATTTTACGACAAATTTTGGTTCCCACTAACGTTAATAAATGTTTAAAAATCGGCAGTTATTCTTGTGTATTTGGAAAATTGGTCTAAATCCACAGCTTTTATTTGAAGGCATCTTGAGTTTTTCTGTGGCCTTACTTTGAATCTCCTTTCATTCAGAGACCTACTGTCCAGTTAGTTTTTGAGAAAGTTTTAGCAGATGTTACTGTGTGCCAGAAATATACGCTGTATTTAAATGAGTACAGTGGGAGGTAATGGGTTAATGATTGATTGCAAAGACATTATTACTGCACGTACGTACACACCTTGTGACTGTACAGAGACTCTCCGAGTCAGTCTTTAATCTTTAACCCTATGTTGCCTTATAGGATTGGGGAGTATTAATGGATAGGGATTTTGTAACCCGGTCAAGAAATGTTTTGTTTACGTCTTGGATGTGAGACAGGAGGGGTGGGATTTCCCTGAGAGGTCTTTTTCAATATTTCTGCTTCTTATAAACCATTGAGCATTAGTGATTTGCCTAAGTACTTTATTTTGGACCACTATCAGATGTTGGAGGGTGGTCTTTGCAGCTGTGATCCAAGTTGGTGAAGCCTATTATTAGGACGGGACGGGTGGTTTAAGGAGTCTTTTGTTGGACAGGCTGAGGTGACTTTTGGGACAAAGGAGCGAAAAAGATGTTTCATTGCGCCTTGGTTTTATTGGCTTGAAATGTTAGATGTTCGTTGAAAGTAAGGCCGGTGTTCATGATACGCCTAAGGTATTTTTTAACTTTTTTGGTTCAGGTTATGTTTTTATTTTCAATTTTAATGTTGCTGTGTGAGGTTTTTCTATGTCTGGAAAATAGTATTGCACAGATATATAGGGTAGGTGAAAGTGCGGCACCCGGCTTCGATATGTCTTGATGTTGAAAGGTGTCAGAATTTGGAAAGTTCGGTTTGAGAGAAATGAATTTAGGAGTTCAACTACTATGAGATTAACTTTTGCTTTACACAGTTTGGCAATTAGTCCAGGACGCCAGACACGATCAAAGGCCTTTTCGACGTCGAAGAGAATTATGCCGGTCTGTTGTTTGATATTAAAACTCTTTATTATGTGATCCGTGACTCTGAATAGTTGAAGGTTTGTATCATGATCATTTTTAAATCCGTATTACTCAGGTGGGTTACATTGGATTGTTGGAGGTCTTTTAGGAGTCTGGCTTGGATTATTTTTTTGGCTAGTTTGCTCTTTACATGGTTTAGGGATTACTATAATATGGGAGTGTTTCTATTGTTGAAGATAATGTCTAAAACGAAGGATGGCGTTGACTAAATTTGTCATTTTAACGAGTGTTTTTTTTGGCAGAAGTTTGATTATCTTGTTGGTGATTTTATCGGGTCCTGGTACTTTTCTGGAGTTTAGGTTGTGAATTAAATTTTGAATTTTATCGGGAGAGGTAGGTAAGATGGGAAGGTCAGAGTCACCTAAGGGAGGGATTGGGATTGATTGTCTGATTCTGTGGCATTTATCGTATATTTCGTCGGCTATAATATAATGTCTTCATTTGGTCTAAATTGGGTTTGGACCAATTCGGATTTTTAAATATGGAGTCACCAAAAGCTTCAGCTTTATTTTCAGGTGAGTAGGCGAGACCATGTATGCCGTATATTGGCTAGTCAGTCGGTCTTGTAATTTCATTGTAACACAAGCAGATGAGTCTCTTTGTTGTCTAGTTTAGTTGGATTTTATCTTGGATATCTCTGGGTTTGGATGATTCACGATTTAACTCCATCTGAGTTCCAGTAGGAGATGTGTAACTGTTTTTTCATGTTTTATGTATTAATCATGTAAATTTTTAGTGAGTTGGGCAGTTGTCTCGATAAATTTATTGATTGTTCTTTATTTGCGTTTGTTTGCGAGAATTGTATTACCAGTTCTTCTAGGAGGGTGGCTGTTTCTCTTCTTTTTTCTGAATCTGAGTCAGTTAATAAGCGATAGCACTATGTGGTCATTTAAGATTGTAGTGGGTACTCTTTAATCTCTTCATCTTGATTATTTTTGTTTTTGTCTTGATACTATTCTTGACGTTGAAATGTGTTTAGTAGAAAGCCTTATATTACAGACATGATTTTCAGTCTTTAGGTTTAGTTCAGTATTTTTTTTATGTCTAAATATTTGGTAAGTTTCCGGTAATCGTTAATTAAGTTGAATTGAATTTTTATTCCTTCTTGAATAGACAAGGTTTTGGTGTAATTGATATTTAAGTCGTTTATTTTTTCACTCATCTTTAACCATTTATCTTTTTGCGTAAGGATAATTGGAGGGATTTTTGACGGTTGTGGTGGAGTAATGCTTGCACTTGATTTTGTGCTGGAGACACTTGGCCTCCGACGGAGGGAAGTTCTGATATTATTAATTACTTGACTCTCTTGTGAGTTGTTTTCGTGATTTTGAATTTCTAAAATCTGATATTTATTGGCTATTTCGATTGGAATGTCGTTAAGTTGTTCGGTGTTTCTTCTTTTGATTGTATTTCTCGAATGGATGAAGTCGTTTTCGTACGTGTTGTTGGTGTGGGCGGAGATTTATGTTGTAATCAGATTTGGCTAATTTTTATATTGTCGAGCCTCTATAAATTCCGCCAAACGATTGTGACTGATGTTACCTCCACTGGCTAACAAATTATTTTTACAAGTTTCACAATTATTTACAACGTTTAATGCTTTTCTAGCTACTTAGAAACGAAAAAAACTGTTGAATCGCGAACACGTGTTTTCTTTCTATTACGATAATGAATATATTTCAACATTTTATTGTTATCTGATTCTAAGGTAGTATCAGACAGAGGCGTTACAAGAGATATATCCCCAGTTAGTAATGATTTTAAATTGTCTAAAGCACTTTTTGTCGTGTTTTGTTCGGAATTTTTCCCAATAGAATGTGTTGACATGTAATTGTTAATTAAAAGCGCCTTAAAAGAAGTAATAGAATGAGACACGTCCGGGGATGTATTCTTGTAGTCATGACTCCTAATACTACCAAAAAATTTTTTAAGCACATCTTCATTTATATTTCTCAATATTACATACTTAAAATTATAGGAAAGTAAAAGTTTCTCAGTCAGATACATAAGCTTTTGAGAGTCTTGGTTAAATTGGTAATAGTTGGTGGTGTGCCAGCAGAAGTCCCGTCTGGTTTGACAAATTTCATGGACTCCAAAATTTTAATTGAATCTATTCACAAGATCATATGTCCAGAATCCTTTGTGACAGCTCCTTTTAAAGGTTTAGCCTTATGTGCAACTCTTGTGTGGTCATTTAAACTATCAATAAAAAGAGAGAATTCAGCTGTTTTCAGAAGGTTCTTTGTCTAGGAGAAATTCGTTATCTTTCTTTTCTAAAAGAGCAATTAATACACATGTAATTTTGTAAAGTTACAAATTACTTCACTTGGAAATACGAAGCATTAACTACCCTACTTGATGATCAAATACCTGCGTGGTCAAGGAAACCTTCATTTTATTTATTTTATCTGGTATTATATGGGCGTCGGGTCAACTTTTTGTACATCCTCGTATCATCTGCCGTATCCAAGTAGTACAACTGTTCAATGTGCTTCCATTTTGCAATCTCATGTTATCTTAAGTTATGTACACTATTACTTTCGACCTTATGTTTTTCGTTAAAAGATCATTCCGAATTTTTTTGAAAGAGATGGGGTACATCATACAAGAAAACAACTTCTTGGTTATTGATCAAAAAACCATGATTTATATTCTCTTCATTTCTGGATCTGAATGTTCTTGCTGTATCGTCTAATATGGAATTTATGGCAGTCGAGTTAGCCTGGCTTTGGTCACATACAGTGGCTACTACGTTGAGCCCGCTTTGTTGATAAGCAGTTATGACCGATATAACTTGCTTTTTCAAATCTATTTCATTCAAAGGTCCGCTAGAAAATATGAAGCTGACAGGCTGTTTCCATTGTGAACGAACCCCCTTTATTATAAATGCAGTGGTTTGGTCTACTAGATCAACATAAAAATACCTGTTCATTACTTCCTGTTTGAAACGGCAATTTGTTGAGCAAATTTATTATAGTTTGTGGAGAAGGTAAGGCAAACATTTGGTTAAGCAGACGATAGCTTTTTCAGCCTGTTTCTTTTAATATTGTCAATGCCAAAAATTTTTTTTAAAGAGTGAATCGTCTCCTTCTAGGACGTAGTCTCTGATTTTTATCGACTATAATATTGCTTTTCTTTTAGTTGGAGTAGGAGTAGTTTTACCATCTTCCAAAAAAGGTCTCTTTTGGTCGTTTTGGGATTTGATAATCCCAAAACATCGTAATCGGGAAGAATTTGTTTGTAAACGCGAGCCGTGTTTTCATCGATGTCAAAATCATTGAATCTACATTATCCATTTCTTCGTCGTAGTTGGGGTATGTTGTAATCATCTGCAACTTGTGGAAGTTGGTCGGGGGTGAATGTGTCAAGTTAAATAACTAGGTTGTTTTTGTCTGGTTCTGGAGATTCGGGGGGGAGCCATTTTTTAATTTAGTGTCTTTTTCACTCTTATGCACTGGTTCACTTTGTCACTAATTAATTAAAAAAGTTTTTTAGGACGGTCACATTTAGAATAACTTGTAAAAGTTAAATTATAACGGTTTGAAAAGTGGAGCAAATCCTGATGATTGCAGGCACAACCGTTCGCCTCGAGAGCTGACTCGAGACTCTTGTAGCGTTATTTGAGTCAGCCATAATGATATTTTTGGTCTTTTAGGATTGGAGCTTAGCTCTTTCATCCCTTTGTCTTGAATTGAACAATAGCCTCTTGGTGAATTTGTGGTTAACTACCTTCCTCTAGTCTCTGGTTTTGTACACATTTGAAGGGGTTTGGTGAAATCGAATCTTATGCTTTTGTCATTAGTTTAATTATTTTTTGTACACTTGTTATGAATTTATTCGTTTGTTGTGTGTCGCTGCTTGTTGTATTAAATTGTAAAATTAGGTCGCAAAGTATTTTTGTTATTTCGGACATGTTTTCGGTAATTGGAGAGGGATTTGTTACTTATGTTTGTGGTGAAGTTTTAGTTATGAGTGGTGGAAATTTGATATTATCAATTTCTGATAGGACTGGTGGTTTGTTTAGTTTTCTCTATGGATTTTTTGAGTATCATATTATTTTTATTTTGTTGATTTGGTGGGTAGCTTGGGCATCCTCGGTAACTAGCTGGGTGAGGCTCTTGGCAGTTTATGCATTTAGCTTCTGTTTGTTATTCTTGGTTTTGTGCACTTAAATGAAGGGTGCGATGAAGCACATTTAACACAGCGCAGATTCCCGTGACAGTTCCGTTGGGAGTCGCCGAACTGTTGACAATTGAAACATTGCATGATATATTGAGATTTGCGTAGTGGCTCGACTCTAATAGTGAGTCCGCAGCAGGTGGTAATATTGTAAATGTTAGTTTTAGCTTTTGGCAGCTCTACAATTATTACAAGAGGCATCGGTGTTTTGTCGATTTTGCACATTCTTGTGACTTTTACTGGGTGGAAGTTCATACTATTTAATTCGTCATCTATATAACATGTTTCGATATTCTCATCGAGTCCACACAGCACGATTTTTAAATTTAGCTGTACGAATGGAATTCATATCCCTTATCGTCTAGATATTTAGTTAAATGTCGAAAGTCATTTGTTGAAGTTGTGAATATTTTTATGCCGTCCGAAACGGAGACTGCTTTGTTATACTGAATTTTTAATTCTCTTGTCTTCTGGCTGAGTTTACACCATTTTTTTTTTGTTTTAGAACTATTGGCGGAATTTTCGGAGTGTATGGACGCTGAAATGTTATACTGGCCGCTAAAGTTTTGCTAGAGGCACTATTTCTACGTGGGCGTTTTAGGTTTTGAATTTTCGGCTGATTGTGCGTATTATCATGTTGAGTTTGCGAGTCGTTTTGGGTACCTGTTTCTTCAAGGGCTTGATGTTTATTAGGTGTTGTTATGTCATTATAATCTTGCTGAGTATTTTTGCGTTTGACGGTTTTCTTGCGGAATTCGTAATTTGATTTGATGCTGTTGACTGCACTCACCTGGTTTTCGTATGTATTGTTGAAATAGGTCTCGTTTAAGTCCATATCATTGTCAGATTCAAAGGGGTTTTTATCAGGGTTATCAGGGTCTTTGCCCTCTACGATTAGTTTTTGATCAAGCACTGTAGAGGCACGAGTTATTATATCTCTCGCTGCTATCTATTTGGTGCATTTTTGTAGAATTTTTTAGCTGCGTTGAGAATGTTGTCATAAATTGGTTCTATTTTTAGGTCGTGATGTAATTGGTCGTTTGTTATGTACCAAGGTGCATGGGTGATTTGTCTTAGTGTTTTATTTTGGAGAATTTGTGGAATTCTAAATCTAGATTTTTCTTGTTGGATCATAATTTCTGTTCCATACGTCATAATCGATCTTATGATCATTTTGTAAATATAACCTTTTATTTTTTTGGCCTTTTTCGTAACTTCATTTATGTGTTTGTAAAATGTTAGCTGTCTGTCTAAGATTATACCTAGGTGTTTTACGTTTTCAGTTCTTGGTATTTTGTTACCTTGTATTTTCAGGATGTTGTCGTTGGGGCGTAGTTTTCTTCTTTTGTGTGTAAAAATGATGTTTTGGCTTTTGCTGCCATTTATTTCAATTCGCCATTTTTCGGACCATTTTTCTATTTGCTTGAGGTGTGTTTGAAGTTTTTTAGTGACGCTATAAGCGCAGTGTCGTCTGCATAAATTACTAATTGTGTTTTTTTTTTGTTTTTGGTATGTCATATGTATATAATGAGTAGAGGGTGGGGCCCATGATTGAACCTTGGGGTACTTCCGCTTTTGTTGTTACTTTTTCGGGAAAGTTTTTATGAATTTTTACTGTAAATGATCTTCCTGTTAGATATGTTTTTTTGAGTTTTATTTAAGCTAGTGGAAATTTTATTTTTGCCATTTTGTGTAGTAGTCCGTTTATCTAGACTTTGTTGAATGCTTTTGCTATATCAAATAGCACCATACCTGTTTTCTTTCCTGCTTTAAATGCTTGCAGGATATGTTCGGTTATATATGTTCTCATGAGTTGGTGTGTTGCGTGCATTTTCCTAAAGTCAAATGTTCTTTTGGAATTAGGTCTTTTCTTCTATTATTTTCTTGATTTTTGTATGTAATATTTTTTCGGTGACTTTGCTTATTGTGGATAGTAGGCTTATTGGTCTGTAATTGCTCGCAATGGTTCTGTTTTTCCCTGGTTTTGGTATCAATGTAATTAGTGCTGTTTTCTACTTTTCTGGGAAAGTTCTTGTTATTAATATCGCATTGATAATTTCGATAAGATAATTAATTGCTTCGCTTGATAAATTTTTTAGCATTTTGTGTGTAATTTCGTCCTGTCCAATGGCTTTCTTTTCATTAAGATATTTTAAGAATTCACTTACTTCTTTGCTGTTTCGTAGTTTTCCGGGGTGGATAGGGTGTTGGCTACTGCTTGATTGATCTTCTCTATTTTCTTTTCTTTAGAATTAGTCGGTTTATATTGCTTTCCCGTTAAAGTTTTTATTTGTTCTGCATATATAACTTGATTTGAAATGTCAAATGGTTGATAAACTCTTCAGTTATAAACTGTTGGAAAAATTTATCTGGTGTTAGATCTTCAATGTCTTGAATGGAGTTTGGAACTCCAGTTGGTTCTGTAAAAACAGAAGCTGCAATAGGTCTGTGATGAGTAAACTATTTAGGTGGTATGTAGGTACAGGCAGCATGTTGAGTAGGAACATGAGTGGCGTTGGCAAGAGCTTTTGCAATTGTAGTGTGACCCTTTCTTTTGTAAGGTAGCACAGCTCCGGCAGCTCAGGTTGATACGGGACAGGTCGTAGGACATTCTTAATAAAAGTTTTCTTACAGCGAGATAATTTTTTTTTAAATTTATAAAAAAAATTATTAAGCTAAATATGGGACAAATTGCACTGCCACCGGGACGCGGGACATTTTACGTTAAAACGGGACTGTCCCCTGAAATACAAGACGAGTGGTAACCCTGGTACTGTTCGAAATTTTTATTTTCTTTCTGGCTCTTTTTATAGAATAAAAAGATTATTGTATATTATATTTTTTCTGGGCTCTAGATATTTTTCAAACGCTTCTATAATTTTCTTATGATTCTTTTGATCGTCTTCGTTTAAATTACTTGTGTTAAGCAATTCGATGGTACCTTCTTCTCCTATTAGATTTAAAAGAATAGCCGCCTTCTTCGCTGTTGTATCCAAATTTTTTCCAGTAGCCTCTAAATATATTAGATAGTTTTGTTTAAATAATCTCAAATTATTTTTCACCGAATATTTTTTTTTTATACTTAAATGGTTCTTTGCAGCGTCATGTTTTATATTTACTGGACATAAATTACGAGATGATCTTAGATTTTATTATTTACTCTTAAATAGTAATTTTTTTGGTATCACTTTTGACTCGATACTACTATTTAGAACGCATAGTGAAATACTTTTAAAAAACACTAGTAAAAACATTTTTCTTTTTCGTAACCTATCTACTAGTGTTTCACAAAAAACGCTGAAAACTGCTTACTGTGGTTTAAATCAGAGTCATCTAATGTAATGTATGATATCTTGATGACCACGCGACCTCTTATGATCAGGCATTTTTCTTACAAAAAGGGGCACTTCGCATTATTTCTAGACTAGATTGTCAATCTGACTGCAGACAAGGTTATAAAAATTTAAAAATCTGAACTTATTTATCTTTGTATATACTTTAATGTTGTATCTATGTTACGTACAATTTGTCTCAGTTTACTAATTACTACACGTAACGACATTCACACTTATAATACTTATAGCAATGAAAATTTAGTAACAAAATGTGCACGAGCAACTAGAACGCAAAATGGCATATGATTTCATGCAATAAAACTGTTAACAACTTGCCAAACATTATAAAAAACTTGGCACTTGACGCTTCGAATCTAAACTTAAGGAAATTATATGTAACGAAATGTTATATAATCTTGAACATTATTTTTATTGTTATAAAAATTGTACAACAAAAACATAATTTATTTATATTGTATTGTATTTTGGACGAATGCTATGTACTATGATGCACGTGTTATTTGCCTTTGTGTTTTGTTTTGTAAAATTTGTGTAGTTCTAAATCTGTTTTTTTTATATCATTATTTAGGTAGCGTACGTCATGATTGCTTTTATTACCATTTTGTAGACGTTTAGCTTGGTTTTTAAGTTTAGGTTTTCGTGGTTTAAAAGTGGGTAAAGAAATTCTTGCATTCTTTACATGTTTTTGAAAATTTGGGTGTTGGTTTAGAATTACTTGTTTAACATTGTTAGATCTTGGTATTTTGCTTCCCTTAATGTTTATGATGTTTTTTTTTTTGTGTAATGCTGTCTTTTTCTATGTGAGAAAATGAGGTTTTGGCTTTTGCTGCCGTTGATTTCTATTCTCTATTTTCTTGCGTATTTTCAGTTTATTTTAGGTAAGTTGGAATTTTTTTAGTAAAACTTTTGTCTTGTCTGCATTGAGCTATGATGCTTTATTGTTTTTTGACTTTTAAAAACATTTGGATGGGCTACTTTATTGCGTCTTTGAATAAAATAAGAAAGATTGATATGAAACACCTTGAAGAAAATCCATTCGTTGTTACCACGTATTTCAGTTCGATATTTCAATTTTCATAGTGTCAGTGAGTGCATTCTAAACCTGAAGGAAATAAATATAATAAAAGACAAAGTATATCAAGTAAGTTCATCCCCTAGAAGTGCATTTCTTTTTTGAGGTGTACAAATCTTTTTTTGACTTATCGAAAGAGTAATAAACAAAATTTTTAGAATAAATAAAACAAATGACCAATAAAGAAAACAAAATTGTTGCATAATATTATGCACCATTAAAAACAAGACAACTATCAGTCCCCCAGCGAATCAAAAATAGTTACAAATTTCTTATTCAAGATAAAAAATCTGAATATAAAATCTCTAAATAGGTATATCGTGCTTAGGACTTAATCCGGTATTTATCTTTCACTAATTTTTATGAAGGTCTAACCGCAAACTATCTTTTCTGGACACCAATAGAGAGAAGTAAACAGATTTCGTTAATGGTCGGCCAGGCTCAGCACGTGCTAAGCATGTCCTCGTGTTAGAGTGGCCATAAACTAAATGCAGTTGACATAAAGATTGCATCTGAAACGGAAAGAAATTGGAACAATTGGGAACAAAAGAGAGAAAAAAAATACATAATGTACAAAATAAAGCAGGTAGTCATAAAAATATAAGTTTAGATAAAGAACCAGATGTTTCATATATTCCTAAAGATGAAAAAATAAATAAATAAATAAATAAAATAAAATATATTATTTCAGTGCTTTTGTACGTGTCCGGAGCGTTGCCATCTGTGACATTGACTGAGTTCTCCTCTGGTTCTAAGTGGTTCGATCGTTATATCAATATCTAACATTTTCTTGACTTTGTAGATGGATTTTTAAATTTTAGAAATTTTAACTAAAATTATCTGCAACAGTTGGTTTGTCCTGTTCTTCATTCTTGATATTTTTATAGTTGGGTAGTTGTTTTGTTTAAGGTGGTTTTCTGTTTCTTGTTCTTTAATTCCAGTGGGAATGAAAGCAGAAGAATTCCAGTGGGAATTAAACACAATTTTCAGTTTTTCTCGCTGCCTAATTGGTAATTTTCGGGTCTGGGTGGTGTTCTCGCAACCAGGTCTCGCACACGAGTACAACGTCCAGTTGCATCCTTTCGATGAACTTTTCGCGTTCGTTTCGAGCCCCTCGGAGCCCGTTTGCATTCCAGAATGCCACCTGAAAAGAACGTTGAATGAGAAAGTTTTTATTTATCATTCAAGAGTTGGATGAAAGCCAAAAGTTTTGTTGCCAATTGCTTGGCAGTTTTGGCTGAGGTCATTGAGATGGCGAGCTGTTGTTTTTGTGCAGCAAGCTTTGCAGTTTGCTGCGTTTTTGATTTGGAGGCGGCGCTCTTGGAGGCGGCTGCTTTGGGGGCGGTTGCCTTGGTGGCAGTTGCTTTTGGAGCGGTTGCCTTCGGAGTGGTTTTCTTCGCCTTTGGGGCGGTTGTTTTGGTGGCGTTGGACTTGGAGGCAGTCGCCTTGGGGGCTTTGTCTTTGGGGTCGCTGGTTGGTTTGGCCAGTGTCGCTTTTGTGGTTGCTGACTTTCTTGGGAGTGGGAATTGGGGGCATCCTCTGAAGTTTGCTGTGTGGGGGCCTCCACAGTTTGCGCACTTTGCTGGTGTCTCTCTTTTCTTCTCGCAAGAGTCTGTCGAGTGTTCCTCTCCGCTCTTTGATGCATCGGTGCACCGCTCTGCAGTTTTTCTGAGAGTGGTGAAATGTCTGGCATCTGTGACATTAAGATGCCACGCCAGATTTTCGTGGCTTTTCAGCCCTCACTTTCAGACTGCAAAGCGTTTGGACCTGGAATGCCTTCTCACCTTGGCTGGAAGGCACCTCCACCAGGATTAGTGGAAGCGGCTGTTTCCTGCCAAATGAGTGCATTCGGGTGCACTGAATGGGGGCGAACCCCTGTGCTTGAAGGTCTGACTCGACTTCCTCGGCTGGAATTTTCGTGGGGATTCCTCTGAAGACGACTCTGACGTTTTGTTCTTTTGGGAGCCTGAAAGTGTGGAAGGGAATTTTCTCCGCTTTCATGAATCTGGAAAATGATCGAAAGTCTTGGGCAGAGGCTGGCTGGATCCGAATCATGTCACTTACGCTTTTGGCTTTGGTGAACCTGATTCCTCGGGTGTTTGCGATCGATGAGACCCTGGGCCATTTTCCTGCGTCTCGCAGGAAAATTGGGGGGATTCTCGGCGCATTTTCTGTGGTCGTTTCCATGGGGGCTGTCTGGGTGGAGTTCTAGGGGGCTGTCGGGGTGGAGACCGAGGGGGCTGCCTGGGTGGAGACCGAGGGGGCTGCCTGGGTGGAGCCCGAGGGGGCTGTGGTTTTCGGGGCCTTCAGTGGTGGGAAGTTTCTGATGTCTTTTTGAAAAACAGGAAAGAAATTGGGTTCCTCACATGAAGGGGGCTGAGATCTCCTTGGGTACCTCTTCCTCCTCTTGTTCCTTGTTTGGGGGAATTTCTCGTCCTCGCTTTCGGTCTGGCGCTCCTCTTCCTCTTCATCGTCGTCCGAGAGGCTTTGGAACCTGTTTTCGGTGACGATGGGGGCGCTGGGGCTCGTGGGGGCTGCTCTCTTGACACCCGTTTTTGAGGGTGTTTGAAAGGCCTCTTCTGATTCCATTTCCTCCTGCGAAAATGGAATTGGCGTTGTGTTGGCTTCTCGGAATGTTTCGCCCGAGTCTTGTTGCTGTTCCAGTCTGTCTTTGAGGTCTGACATCCGTTTCTTGAGTTCTTTGAGCTCATCCTTGAAGGGGCGCAGGAGCCCCTCTAGGACTTGCGTGAGCTCTTGGAGCGAGACTTGCCGTTCCATGATTCAAGATTGCAATTAGAATTGCACTCTCAAAAACATTGGCGGCTTTCTCTGTGTCGTTGAATCACTTTTTCTGTTTATATTCTCGAGTTTTTGGCTCGTGAATTAACAGAGGTGTGTTGGAGGGGAGAGTGGAAGGCTTGGATGCCGCTTTTCGAATTCGAACTGGACCGAGGCTAAAACGTGATCTGAGTGTTGAAAAACACTCTCACTGTTTTGATTTTTGATGACTTGGGCACTTGGCGGCTTTGAGTCGGATTGAAAATGCCACTTGTCTGGGAGGTGCTGGAGACACGTCCGAACACTTCGACCGTTGACTTGGAACGTCTCTGTGTCGTTGAAACACTTTTTCTGTTTATATTCTCGAGTTTTTTGGCTCGTGTATTAACAGAGGTGTGTTGGAGAGGAATCCGGTATCCAGTATCAACACTATCTTACGGCATCAAGGCCATGCCTTATTGTCCGTTTATCTTCCATAAATTTGCTGTCTTTTCTAAGTTTTGTGGTTTAGTACATTTCTGTTTTGTTGTTAGGGTTTATCGCCCTTTTTCTTAGCATGATGTATGTTTTGTTCTTTTTTCTTTTAATCCTGGGTTGGTCCATGGCATTTATACTAGTTTTAGAATGTTAAAGATGTGTTCAGTAAAACTGGTTATTTCTTCCTTTGAAGGGTCCTTTTGGTTGAATGATACCAGCATTTCTGCTAACTCAATTGCTATTTGATTTGATTTATTTTGTGTTTCAGTTTGTTCAGTTGTTTTGTTGTGTTTTTGTTTTGTTTGGTTTTTCATTATTTCTTTTAGATTCGGTTGCTCTTTGTTTTCGTTGATATTTTTTCATGTTTTTTGTCCTTTATTTTCTTTTTTGTTGTTAGGTTTTTCGGGGCAATATTTCCAGATTGAAATATGTTCCCCTCCACAATTTGCGCATTTTGGGGTCGATGTCTTGTCTTTAGGACACTCATGCGTGGAGTGTTTTTCTGCACATTTCATGCACCGGAATTGTGCATTGCAATGTCTTTTGACGTGGCCATATAACTGGCATCTATGACATTTTATATTTTCTCCTCGACTACGTAGAGGCTCAATTTGTACGTCTACTCTTTTCGGTTTTTCTTAGAGTTACAATAGATGCATCTTCCGTGAGTTTCAGTTATGTTTGGCTGTGTTTGTGAGTCATTTTTGCCCAAAATTTGATGATTAATCCTTAGGCGAATGGTTCGAGGTAAACGTTTATTTTCTGAGCGTCGCCTAATATGCTCTTCTAGTAGCTCGTGACCCAAATTTTCCAAAAATTTTCTTCGAGCGAGTTTTGTATTATTGTTTTCTCCTCTCTTCGCATGCACAGTTCTGGTGCGATCTATGGCTTATTTTTTCGCAGTGTACCAATTACTGTTAGTTGGTACTCATTTCGCAACTTTTCTACAGCTTGAACACTGGTAAAAAAATTGTCCATAGTGACATTTCTATGCGAGCCGCGTAGTGGCTCACATAGTCGGCAAACTAAATATAATGTTGAATTATCAACAGCAAATGGTCCTGTTGTCTGTTTACCAATGTACACCTCTAATTTTATTGTAAAAAAAAAATATGGCATCTACAATCGCATATATTTTGATACCATATTTATTAGGTTTGCTTGGCATATAGATTCTAAAGCGACAGTTCCCACGAAATGCGGCTAAAATTTCGTCTATGGTTGTGTACGCTGAGGGATGAAAGTGCTTTGGTAAATTTTCTACGAACAGTTCAAATATCTCTCTACACGCTGCTAATTTGTCTTCGGTTTGTCTTTGGATTCTAGTCTGTTTATCATCAAAACGTAAATGAGCCATCAAAAATTTAAATCTTTTTTGCGACATTGTCAATCGGAATATTTCTATAGACGTGCCATCTGTACGAAAAAGATCTTCGGAGTTTTGTCTACTGCTTTTTTGTGCAGCGGATATATACAACAAACCAAAGAGTGCTTTTAGTTCGACGATATCTGTACCGTTGTAAGATGTATATCGTTTCGTATCATACGATTTGCTTTGAATAAATAAATTAGTGTAATGTACAATTTTTTCCAATATAACATCTTGTTGGATTTCCCTCAGATTTGGTGTTTCCTCGATTTCAATTTTATTCCATGTTTTAAGTTGTACATTTTGTGGCTTTGATGGACAATTTTTCCACATAGAGACGTGCTCTCCACCACAGTTAGCACACTTTGGTGAAGATGTCTTGTCTTTTGAGCATTCGTGTGAGGAGTGGTCCCCTGCACACCTCATACACTTGAAAGTGATTATGGCAATATTTTTGCACGTGACCGTATTGTTGGCAACGATAACATTGTACATTTTCCCCTTTGGATCTTAGCAGCTCGATTTTGATATTAAGTCCTAGAATTGATTTAATATTGTAAATCGATTTGTATTTGCGATTTATCTCTATTAAAATTAAAGTTGATGTCTCACCTTTCCTTCCTTTCATTCTTATTATTTTCTCAATGGGATATTCCTGTTCTAGTAGGTCTTGTTTTATAATTTGGTCTTTTATTTCAAGGGACAGTCCTTTGATTACTATTTTTAATGGCGAGCAATCGGCCATAATGCATTTCGGTTTTTCCTTGATATTTTGCTTATTTTGTCATTCCACGTGTTGGCTTTAATTGTATTAATTTCATTGTTAATTTCTTCGGTTAGAGTTTTGATCATGTTTTGAATTATTGGGTTTGGTCGTTGAGCAGATTGTTTGCGCAATTTTCTATTATCTCTGATTTTGTTTAGGAGTGTTATAGGTAGTTTAAGTTTTTGGGTGGATAGTTTATTGATTTTAGTTGCACTTTTTATTGCTAAATTAATTTGTGTCGTGAATGAATTTATTGTGTTTTGTAGTTGGTTAATATTGTTAATTTCGACAGTTGAATTTTGATTTTTTAGTATGTTTTTAAATTTAGGCCAATTTATGAGTTTTTGGGTGTTGTAGATTTGGAGGGGGAAGGGGATTGTGAGTTTTATTTTGATTAGGATTGGTAAGTGGTCGGAATCTAATGGATCTAGTGTTTAAGGTGTGGTTGTGTTGAGGTTTGATATGATGCCGATGTCTGTTGTTGAGGATTGGTGCTGTTTGTTGTATGGGTAATGTGTGTGATTTGTTGGATGAATAATTATTAGATCAGAATCATCTATGAATCTTTTAAGTTTTAGGTCGTTTGCATTTGAGGTTGGGGAATTCCAGTTTATGTGTTTACAATTTTGGTCGCCCTATAATAAAGTCTGGTTTCTGGGATATAATTTTGTCAAGGATGGTTAGATTTATTGGTGTGTTTGGTGATATGTAAATGTTAATGACTTTCAGCTGATTGTTTATTGCAATGGATTGGGAGTATGGGGAATCTTCTAGTTTATGGTATGGTATATTGGATTTTATGTAAATTGCTAGCCCTCTATGCGCGGGATTATTAATTTGAGTGTAATTTGGAATATTTAGTGTTTTGTCATTGTTTAAAAGTGTTTCTTGAATTAGTACAATGTCTATGTTGTGTGATTGTATTGTGTAAGCCCATATGCGTTCCAGAATAATATTTTAATTTCGTTTTGATAAATTATATTTGATATTTTTCACTGATTTCCTGTAAAATATAAATTTTTTTAAAAGGGGTTGTGTCTTGTGCCAGTTTAGTTTTTAACTCTCTAATTAAATTGATCATATTTTTGATATTACATATGTTGTTTAACTCTTTTATTTCATCTATTAATGTTTTAAAATCCTGATTTTGGTTTGGCGGTTGTTGGGGGAGTGAAATGTTGTTTGTATTTTGTGTTTGTGCTTGTGTTGTTGTTATGTTTTGGGATTGGTTTTGTGTAGAGTTCGATTTCAAGTTTGATGCATAGGAAATATTTGGTCTTACATAATTTGAAGTGAATGTGTTTTGGCTAGATTGAGGTTTTTTGCTACTTACATTATTGATTTTTTCAAGGTAGTCGAGATAGATGGGGCACTCCGGGTGGTTGGCCGTGTGGCTTCCCAGGCAGTTTGCACATTTGGGGGTGGTTTCCTGTTCATGATGATTTTCAGTGAGATGGGGCTCTGCGCATTTAACACACCTGGGGGCATGTAGCAATGGCCGCTGCCGTGACCAAAGGCCTGGCATCGATGACACTGTGATGCCAGGTTCTTCTTATTATAATTTTCCCATTTAATATTTATATGGTCAAGGGTTTTTATTTTATTAAGCTGTTGAAAGTCTTCGAGAGATTGGGTTGATATAAGGAACGAGTGTGATTTCGAATTCCTTGATTTGAGTTTTAGACAGTTGTATGGGTTGTTGAGTGTTTCATTTAGGACATCTTTAATTTCTTCTTCCGTTGTAAAATGGGCCGCTTTTAGTACTGTTTTATAATATTTTTCACTTTTTGGTGTGTATGTGAAGAAATTTATTCCATTGTTGATTAATTGGTCTATTATACATTGTCTTGCTTCCATTGTCGATGTGAATATTCTTGTTTCGTCTCTCATATAGTGTATTTTGAAGTCTTGATTTGTTAGTAGTCGCTTGATTTCTTGATGGAATTCTTGTGGCTTGATTATGTTCGATTTTATTATGACTGGCGGTGGTTTAATTTTTCTTGTAGTTTGAGTGGATTTTGGTTTATTTAGATTGGCGTTAGAGGTGCTTGATTGTTCATATTTAGGTTTTTCGACTAGATTTGCCAGAATCGAAAATCTATTTTGTGTTGGTACTGTTAGGATAGTCCTTTGTTGAGCATTTTCTGTTTCCATATGGTCTGCTGACTTACCGGATGTGTCTAAGATTGGGTTCATTTTCATTTTAATTTTTGTTAAAATCGGGATAAAAGTTTAATTGAGCGTTGTTTGCTCCTTCCGTCGGCATTGTCTTTAAAATCTCGGTCAGTTGAGGTGTGATCTTGATTGGGGTTGTAGGTTCATGCCTACTTCCCTGTTTAGTCACTTTATTTTTGATTCTGGGCACTGTCAATAGTTTTTGAAGCACTGCACTATTTTTAATTTCGGTTTACTAAAATCAATATTTGATTTTGAGTCACTGTTTAAATTTTCGTTGTTTTATCTCGTGATTGGTATCTACGCCTTTCATTTGCGGCATTTTTAATGGAGAGGAGTCAGATTCAAAACTCTTTATTTATTTACATTTCATAGATTTTTACATATTGAGTCCTGAATAGGTCAGGACTGGGTCTTAAATATTTGGTATATATTAAATTCTAACTTAAGAATAATTATTAAAGGGTTAAATTTATTGTTTTTTTTTTCAGTTTAATTTGTGGGTAGTATAATTTGGGTTTAGGGAAAAAATCGAGCGTGCAGAAAAACCCTGGGGATACAAATCTAAGTAGTTACATTTTGATTATGTTTGGAAAAATTATTAGAAGATTACATAAAATTGTTATGGTTATGGCGATAAGTAAATATAAATATGAGATAACGAAAAATCCCATTTGCTGTGCTAGATGTATAGTGTTGATTGTGTAATTTTGCGTTTGTGAAGGTTTGAATAAGTTTTTGTTATTGTTTTGCCAGGGTTAGGAGTTACAATTGTGTTGAAAGTAGTTTTCTTTTGTATTTGAAGTTTCTATTTGTGTGGTTGAGTTTAGCAATGTTTTCTGTTGAATCTAGTGTTGTGATTTGAGTATTGTAAAATTTCTTGTTGATGATTTTAAGTTTTTCTATTATAAAAGATGTATCTGTTACTTTGTGAAGTTCTATCAGCGGAGTATCTTTGGGTTTATTGGTTATGGTTCGGAGGACTTTATTTTGGAATAATTATATTTTTTTGATGTTGTAATTATTTGTAAGTGGGGCCCATATAGGGGAAATGGAGAGGAAGTATCCAGTAGTATGGCAAGACAAGGCCTTATTGTCCGTTGATCTTTGATTATTGCTTCATTTGATTTTTGTTTTGTTGTTTCTTTCTTATTTCATTTCTTGTAGTATATGTTAAGGTCTTTTAATTTTCTTGATTTTTTCTTGGTTTGTGTCATAATCTGTTATTTGTCTAATTGTCGGGTTGTTGTGGTTTTCCATTTTTTCATAGAGGTTCCTTGTTAACTTTTTAATGTATTCATCTATTGTGGGTATTTTGAGTTCATTGTGCAATTGTTCGTTTGACATGTACCAGGGTGCGCCAGTTATTAATCTTAGTGATTTATTTTGTATTGTTTGCCGTTTTCTAATCTGATTTGTTGCTTGGCCAAATGTAGGTGCTGCATATGTCATTATGGGTCGAATCGTCATGAGGTAGATTTTTCTTTTATTATTGATGTCCAGTTTGTTTTTGGGATTTAATAGAGGGTATAGATAACCTCTGATCTGTTTTGTTTTTTTGCTGACATTGTCTGTGTGTTGTTTAAATGTTAAGTTTCTATCCAGTGTTACACCTAGGTATTTAACGCTAGATGACCATGGGATTAGCGTATTTCCTATTTTTGTTTTTGGTGTTGATTGAACGGTTTTTTCTTTTTTGTTTTTAAATAGTATTGCTTGTGTTTTATCTTCATTAAGCTTGATGTTCCAAAATGAGGCCCATTTTTGTATTGTTTCGAGATGTTCGTTTAAATCTTTTACGATTTTGCTGGTTTTCTTGGAAGATGTATATATAGCTGTGTCATCAGCAAATATGGCTATGTTGGTGTTGGGGCTTGTTGGTATGTCTGCAACATATATTAGGTAGAGCAGAGGCCCCAGCACTGATCCTTGGGGTACTCCGGCTCTGATTTCTGTGGATGTTGATTGTTCTTCATTTATTTTAATTATGAATTTTTTGTCCATCAGGTAAGATTTTATCAGTTTAGTTATTGCAGTGGGTAGTCCTATTTTAATTAGTTTGTATAAAAGTCTGTTATGGCATACTTTGTCAAAGGCCTTAGCCACGTCGAGAAATATTGCTCCTGTTTTCTTTGAGTGTGTAAAATTTTGTAGGATATGTTCGGTTAGTCGGCATATTTGATGCGTAGCATTATGCTGTTTCCTGAATCCGTATTGTTCATTTGGAAGTGTTGTATTTTTGTTTAAATGGTCATTTATCAGTTTGTAGATGATTTTTTCGCATATTTTGCTAACTGATGATAGTAAGCTTATGGGGCGGTAGCTGTTTGGGTCGTTTCTTGGTTTGCCGGGTTTGGCTAGCATAATTATTTGAGAGGTTTTCCATTTGTCTGGGTATGTTCTGGTTTCTAGAATTGCATTTATTATTTCAGTGAGCTACTTTATTGCGTTTGGTGGTAATTGCTTGATTATTGCGTTATTAATTCTGTCAAGTCCGGGTGCTTTCCTTTTTGGTAATTTATTTATGATTTCTTGGATTTCTTCTTCTTCTATTTTGTTGAATTTATAGTTTTCGGGTACTTCTAATGTTCTGTATACAATTTGGGTAATATTTTCATCTATTTTTTGGTTTGTTGACTGGTTAGACCTGAATTGTTCAAATAATTGATTTTTAAATACTTCCGTTTTTTCTTGTTAGTGGTCTGAGTTTAAATCGTGTATTACTTGACATTCTATATTTTCTGTGATGTTTTTTGCTAGTGCTATGTCTAATATGTCTGAACTTCCGTTTGGTGCAATGTGTGTAGGCTGATCTGGAGCCAATATTGTAAAATTTCTATTTTCAGTGTATTTTTCTAGATCTTTCCCTTTCTTGTTGTTTTTATTGCAGTTCCATTCTGTATTCTTGCTATTGAAGTCTCCTATGAGCAATAATTCAGTGTTACCTTTTGAGATTCTGTCTAATTCTTTCTCGTCCAGTTTGGCTTTTGGTGGGATGTAGATGGCATATATTTTTATTTTTTTTTATTTATTTCAAGCTGTAGTCCTGTTGACTCTATTTCTGAATTTTCCGGGGTGTTTGGAATGGGGTTATGTTTTATGTTCTTTTTGATGAATAAGGCCACTCCTCCGCCTTGTCTGTCTTTTCTGTCTTTCCTGTATGTATAGTAATTTGGAATTTTAAATCTATCAGATGGTCTGAGATGGGTTTCGGTTGTAATGGCTATGTCGATATTTTGTGTTAGTAAATATGCTCGTAGTTCGTTTTTATTGTGCATGAGTCCATTTGCGGTCCAATTTGCAATGTTTAACGACTGATTTTGCATGTTCTAATTTAGACTAGTTTTAGTATATTAAATATATGATCGGTGACTTTAGTTCTTTCGTCTTTTGTTGGGTTGGTTTCATTGAATGTTACTAACATTTCTGCAAGTTCAAGTGCTACTTGCTTATGTTTTTGGTTTCCGTTTGATGGGCTTGGGGTTTTGTTGGTTTTTTCTTTGGTTATCTGTATTCTATGTTGCATTTGTTCATGTTGAATATCTTTCAGATTAGGTGTTTCCGTAGTTTCAATTTTATTCCAAGTTTTGAGTTGAATATTTTGAGGCTTTGATGGGCAGTTTTTCCACATAGACACATGCTCTCCACCACAGTTTGCACACTTTGGTGAAGATGTCTTGTCCTTTTTACATTCGTGTGAGGAGTGCTCCCCTGCACACCTCATACACTTAAACTGGTTATGGCAGTATTTTTGTACGTGTCCAAATCGTTGACAACGATGACACTGTACGTTTTCACCTTTGAATCGTAGTGGCTCGATTTTTATATTAAGTCCTAATATTGATTTGATGTTATAAATCGATTTGTATTTTCGGTTTATTTCTATTAGAATTAGGGTTGATGTTTCTCCATTTTTTCCTTTCATTCTGATTAATCTTTCAATTGGGTACTCTTGGTCTAGTAGATCCTGCTTTATAATTTCATATTTTATTTCGAGGGGCAGTCCTTTGATTACTATTTTCAATGGTTTCTCCTCTTTCAATTGGTACGTGTAAAACTCTATCTGCAGTTCTTTTAAGGCTTTGTACATGGCCCTGAAGTCAACGGTGGTTGATGGCTGCACTCGAATTCCCTCTTTCGACGCAGTGGCTTTTGAATAATTTATTTTTTTGCTTTTCAAGTTGTTACTGATGTCAGTCCATTTTTCCTTATTTTTTATTACCAGGGGCGTAGTGTTGTTTTTCTGTTGTTCTATGCTGGTTTCGTTGTCATTATTTTTGAAGTCGTCAGTTGTAATGTTTAGTACAGAGTACTTATTTTTTGTTGTTATATAGCTAGTTATCGGTTGGGATAGAGATTGGTACCTGCTCGATTTCTTAGGAAGTTGAAATTCTTCATCATCGTTAAGTTGCCTTTTTCGTCCAGTTGAAGCTTGTTGTCTTTCATCAGTTGATATTTCTTCAAGTTCAGAGTTTTCGTCTTCCTCCATCTCTGCTTGCGTCTGATTTTGGTTGTTGGAATCGGTTGGGTCGTTCGCCGGGTCTTCTAAATAATCAAGTCTCATCCGAAGTTTCTCGATGAGACGTATAATTTCACTTTTGTTTAACTCACTTATTGGTTTCACACTGTTTGCCATGATGGCGCGCTCTTCGATATCCGTCTCTCACGAGAGTTAGATCGATACTGTTTGTAGAGAGGAAGGAGGAAGGCTTTGATGCCGCTTTCTCGAACTGGACCGGGGCTAAAACGTGATCTCAAAGTCAAAGTCAAAAAGATTTTTATTATTCTTAAGTATATACAATATTTACAGGGGTTGACCCAGCTAGCCTGGGTCTATTCTTAGTATATTGAGTATAAAATAAGGCTAACTCCTGCATTGTTTATTTAGCTGCTTGACAGATTATGATGTACATTATAATTATTAAGATGATTTAAACTTAAGAGAGGAAAAATACTAAAAAACCTCCTGACGATAGCATTGTTGGTTTGACTATGAGATTTTGTGAATTGTGGTGTTTCTAAGTGGGTGGTTTAATGAGTGTGGATAATGAGGGGAAGTGTGTGAGTAGTTGAATGATTTTGGGGTTGCATGACGTGATAGATAGTTATAGAGATTTAATGGCTTTAGTTATAAGTAGGAAACATTTTTTTCCTAAATTTGAAATTGGTGTTTTGGTGATTTTGACGAGCTGTATTTTCGGTTGTTTGAATATTTCATAAGTGTTGAGTAAAGAATTTTTTATTAATTAGTTCTATTTGTTTTTCTATTGGTTTTATTTGTGTTTGTTCGTGTAGGGAGTTTAGACTAGTTCGTTTTTTAGCATTGGTTATGACTCTTAATATTTTATTCTGAAACTTTTGAATTTTTTCAATATTATAGTTGGGGGTTATTGACCAGATTGGTGAGGCATATAGAATAATAGGTAAAATATAGGTTTTATAGATGTAAGTTTTTAGATCAAGGCTTATAGGACTTGTGAATGTTAGTAGGGGATAGAGGGTTCTGAAGGCTTTTTGGGCTTTTTTAAGGGAATTATTAATGTGATTTGAGAAGTTTAGGTTTTTGTCTAGGATTAATCCTAGATATTTGGTGTTGTCTGAATGTTGTATTGCTATGCTATTTAAGAAGATGTCTGTATTTTGTATGTTTTTGTGGTGTGTGAAGTATGTAATGTTCGTTTAGTTTGCATTGATTTTTATTTTCCATTTTCGGAAGAAGTCGGCGATTTGGTTTAGGTGTGTTTGTGTTTTTTTGTCAGCAATTTTTGCCTGCCAGGAAGATGAGATAATAGCAGTATCATCTGCGAAAAGTGATAGTTGAGTGTCTGAATTTTTAGGGATGTCATTTATATAAATATTAAATAGGGTGGGGGAGAGAACTGCGCCTTGTGGAACGCCTGCTGGAATTTTGTGTTTTTTGGAGATTTTGTGATTTAGTGAGGTTTGAAAGGTTTTATTTTCGAGAAATGATTTAATTATTTTTATTAGATGGTGTGGTGTTTTAATTTTAAGTAATTTTAGTAATAGGCCGTTGTGCCACACCGTGTCGGACGCCTTTTCAATATCTAAAGTTAGAAGTGATGTGATTTTATTGTTATTGCGATTTATTAAAATTTGGTCGGTAACTCTGGCTAACTGCAGGGTTGTGTTATGTTTTGATTTGAAGCCAAATTGTTCTGGAATTAATATGTTGTTTGTTTTTAGGTGGTGTTTGATGCGATTTAGTATTAAAGTTTCAAGAATTTTAGATAGTATGGGGAGCAAGCTAATAGGTCTATAATTGGAGGGGTGGGTGGGATCTTTATCTGTTTTTTTTTATTGGAATGATTAAAGCGTTTTTCCATGAGTTTGGAAAATATTGGAATTTGATGCAGTTTTGTATAATTGTGATTATATTGTTAATTAAATCGATTGGAAGATTTTTTAAAATTTGTCCTGAAATTTCGTCTTGACCTGGAGATTTTGATGTTTTAGTTTTGGAAATAATTCTACGAATTTCGGAAGGGGATGGTATTTCGTTAATTGGTGTGTCTACTTTTACTGTGTTGAAGGCATTTATTATTTTATTTGTGTTAGTGATAGTGTCAAGATTTGGGTTTTTGTTTATTTTAGTGGCTTTTTTGGTTGCTAGGTTAATTTGATTTGTAATATTTGTAATGTGTTGTTCAATTTGTTCAGTGTTGTTGATATCTTTGATTATCGGATAATCTTTTAATAGATTACAAAAGTGGTGCCAGTTTATAGTTTTTTGCGAGTTGAAAACTCGGAGGGGAAAGGAGCGTCTAAATTAATTTGAATAAGAACTGGTAGATGGTCAGAGTTTAATGGGTCGAGTGTGATTGGGGTTTTTGTGATGAGATTTTTGATTATGCCAATATCTGTTGTTGAGGGTTGATGAAGTGTGTTATATGGGTAATGGGTGTACGAGTTTGGGTGTATCATAATTAAGTCATTATCGTTAATATACTGGTTTAATTTGGTGCCGTGTTGATTGGAATTTTGGCAATTCCAATTTGGGTGCTTGGAGTTTAAATCGCCGTATAGAAGGGTTTTGTCCGGTATCTGAGCCAGGACTGAGTGAAGTGATTGTAGATCTATGGGTGTGTTAGGAGAGATGTATGAATTTATTATTTTTAGCCGATTATTGATGACAATAGTTTGGGAAAAACCTGTGTCTTCGAGATTGTGAAAGGGGATGTTGGAATTCACGTAAATAATAAGTCTTCTATTTGAGGAATTTATAACTGGGGTAAAACCTTGGATTTTTGAGGCTAGCTGATTTAAAATTAGTGTTTCTTGTATAAGTGCTATGTCTATTTCATTTGTTTGGATTGTTAGTGTTAATTCGTTTATTTTGTTTGAAAGTCCATTAGCATTCTAGGATAAAATGTTAAGTGCCTTTTTAAACTTTATATTGAGTATTTATCGCTGATTTGTTGAATAATGAGTATTTTTTCGATTGGGGATGAGGCATTAATAAGTTTTAATTTTAGTTCACGGACTAGTGAAATCATACTTTGGATGTTACAGATGTTATTCAATTCATTTATTTCTTGCATAAGTGTTTTTATGTCATTGGCATTTGTAATGTTAGGTTGAGGAGTGGATTTTTGTGTGTTGGGTTGGAATTGTTTGTGTAGTTAATGTTATTTGTGACAGGTAAGTTATTTTTTAAGTTTGAAGCAGAAATATTTTGCTTAACATAGTTGGAATTAAATGAATGAGTGCTATCGTTTGTAGGTTTCCTAGTACTTACTTGATTTATTCTCTCGAGGTAGGCTGGACAGGAGCGATAATTAGCCGTGTGATTCCCCTTACAATTCACACATTGGAGATCGTCCGCGGTTCCGTAGTGGTCGTGGGTAAAGTGAAGGCCGGCGCACTTGACGCAGACTGGAGGCATGTGGCAATGGGCACTTCCATGACCAAATGATTGGCAGCGGTGACACTGGGCCACCAGATTCTTTTTGTTATACGTTGACCATTTGATCTGAATATGGTTCAGGTGTTTGATTTTCGTTAGTTGGTCGTAGTCCGAGCGAGAGTTTGTAGTTATTAAAAATGATTGCGAGGGGTTGTTTTTTGCCTTGAGTTTTAAGCATTTTAGAGGATTTTTTAGGTGTTCATTAAGCACTTCGTGAATTTCTTCTTCAGTTGTGAAAGCAGCGGCTTTCATAACGATTTTGTAGTATTTTTCATCTTTAGGTGTGAATGTGAAAAAACTGATGCTCTCTTTTTTTAATTGTCTCGTTAAGATATCTCTGGCTTCCTTAGTCTGTGTGAGGATTTTTGTGTCGTTTTTTAGATAACTCACCCGGAACTGGTGATTATTGAGAATTTTTTTGAGGTCAGCGTGAAATTCTGCGGGTTTAATAATTGTTGATTTAATGACTATTGGTGGAGGTTTTGTTTGTTTCGTCGTTGATTGGGGTGAGTTTGTAATTTTCGTGTTATGTGCCTTGGGATTGGCGTTGACTTCATCGGGGGTGCTCTCAACCAGGTCTGATAGGGGAGCAAATTTGTTTGATAAATTGATGGTATTACTTGTCTGAGGTAGGTCCATGTCCATGTTTTGTGGCACCCCTGCTGGGATGTTTCGTTTTTTGGAGTATGTGTTATTGAGCGAAATTTGAAAAGTTCTATTGGTTAGGAATGATTGGGTTATTTTGACTAAGTATAAGGGGATTTTATATTTTAACATTTTTATAATCAGTCCTTGGTGCCATACAGTATCAAAGGCTTTTTCTATATCTAGTGATACAAGTGTTGTAATTTTGTTGTTGGCAGTTGCTTGTGAAATGTTATCTATTATTCTGGCTAGTTGTAATGTGGTATTATGATTTGTTTTAAATCTAAATGGGGAACCGGCACGTGACGGGTATTTGTAAAATAATGTAATATAGACAAAGTAGGTGATGATAGAAACACATCGTCGTAAAATCTGTCTTTTGTCAGAGCGCCAATGTCCAATGTGTCTGACAACGCATGGCAACCGCATTGGCGTCTTAACCTTAATTAGAAAAAATAAGGAAAACGAGGATTTATTCAACATGTGAGTCACTTTACATTTTATAATACACGCATTTTCATCACGCTTCCATTGTACATATCCAACGGCTTGATCTCCATATTTTTCATTACACGATGTACAAACCACCTGATTACTTTTTTCTTCCGCACTGAAGTCAACCACTTTTATTACCATTGCAATTTCTAGCCTCGCATTTCCGTTGTTTTGAAACATTCATTTTTCATCACAAAGTGCGCCGCCATAAATGCACCCACGGCAGGCAAATTATTTGACTGCGCCTTTGTGAACCTTCTTGCACGGACATTTTCGAGTGAAGGGCTTCAATTAGGGTTCCTGCAACAATGTGTTGTAACGTTACACATTGTGTTCATCATATGGTATACTTCACTTACGGTATCCTATCCTCTGTACACGTTATTAACACTTTTTTTTACACAAAACACCAATGACGCGTAAAAGAGCAACAAACAACAGCTGATGCTGATGGTCTGATAATAATGAGACAGAACATTAAAAGAACGGCGCGCGCTTCTTAGTTGCCAAATCATGCTATTTTTCCTAACAGTCTTATATAACATCTTGGCCTTTGTGACAGATTTTTGCCTCCCATTTAAATATTATGCAAAAACCAAAGTTTTTATGACTTAAACTTAGCTTCATTTATGCAGTACTTATGCTAGGTCAGGTTATTAAAAATCATGCCGGTTCCCCATTGTTCTGGAATAATTAGGTTGTTTGTTTGTAGGTGTTTATTAATGCGAGACAGAATTAGTGCTTCTAATGTTTTCGAGATGATTGGTAGAAGGCTGATTGGGCGGTAGTTTATTGGATTTGTGTGGTTTTTGTGAGGTTTCTTTATTGGTATAATGAGGGCATTTTTCCATGCTTTGGGAAAGTATTGAAATGTAAAGCAGGCTTTTAGAATTTGGATTATGTTATGAGTAACGGCAGTTGGAAGATTTTTTATAGCGGCACCATTGATTTGGTCATTCCCGTGTGCTTTTTTAATTTTGATTTTATGTAAGTGTTTTTTAATTTCACTGTTTGTGGGAACGAAGTTGTTTGGGGTGGGAAAGTTTAAGGAGTTGAAGACGTTAGGGATTTTATTTATTTCAGTTTTGATGGTTGGGTTTCCCAGGTCATTATTCATATTGTGGATTTCTTGGAAGGTTTGGGCTATTAGATTTGCTTTGTCCGAGTTTGAATAAAGGGTCTGGTTATTTGAGGGGTCAGTTAGAGGTGGGATGGTGAAATCTATTTTACTACGTTTAAGATTTTTTGCCATGGTCCAAAGTTTGTTTTTGTTATTTTTTGTGATATTTGTAATTTTGCTGTTCCAGTAATCGGTTTTTAATTCGTTTAATTGGAAGTTGATTGATTGTGTGAGGGTGTTTATGTTTTGTTTGATTATGTTGTTAGGATGGGCATTGTTGTATTTTCGGAGTTTACGGTTGGTTCTAATTTGGTCTAGGAGGTGAGGGGGGATAATTGGTTTGTTTGTTTTAGGTAGATGAGTTTTTGTGGAGGTTTTTATTGCGTTTTGTATTAGATGGGTTATGTCATGCAGGTATTTGTCTATATCGGTAGTGTTTGTTAATTCTTTTATTGGAGGGGTGTTTTTTAATAGGTTTTTATAGAGTTTCCAGTTTATGGTTTTGGTTGGGTAATTTGGTGCAAGTGAAATCGGATTGTTAAGGTTAATTTTTATAAGTATTGGAATGTGATCGGAAGGGAGGGGATCTAGGGGGATGGGGGTGGTGCAATTTAAATTTTTTATTAATCCTATGTCAATTGTAGAGGGATTTATGTTTATGTTTCAGCATAATTGTTAATTAAATTGCCGTTGGCATTATTTGTGTGACAATTCCAAAATTGGTGTTTGCTGTTTAAATCTCCGTACATTAACATCTTGTAAGGTGGAAAATTTATGATTTCGTCTAGGTCTTCTGTTTTTAGTTTATGTCTGGGGGGTATATATGAATTTACAATTTTTATTTTGTTGTCAATGATAGTGATTTGTGAGATGTCTGTATTTTTTGACTGGTGGAATGTGAGGCTGCGTTTTATGTAAGTAATCAGTCCTCGATGGTGGGGGTTCATAAGGGAAATGTAATTGGAAATTTTGGGTGCTTTGGTATCTTTATTTAGAAGAGTTTCTTGAATGAGGGCTATGTCTATGTTATATTTATCGATAATTAGTGTAAGCTCATTTATTTTGTTTGTAATGCCGTTGGCATTCCAAGATAGGACTTTCAGTTTTTTAATTTGCATTATATGATATATTTCTCGGAGAGGTCGTTTAGGATAATAAGTTTTTCAAGTGGGGACGTGGCCGTTTTTAATTTGTTTTTTAGTTCGCCTACTAGGTTTAAAAGTTCTTTTAAATTGCAAATTTTGTTGAGATCATTGAGTTCAGTCAGTAGATTTTTAAAATCGTCAAAGCTAGTTTGGTTGGAATAATTTGTAGGGGGGGTGAGGGGAGTGTTTAATGTGTTTTGGTTTAATTGTTGTGTGGTTGTTTGGGGTATTGTTTTTTGTGTTAATTGTGTTAATGTTTGTGTATTATTAGGTTGTGTTATATTGGAGTATGTGATGTTTGGTTTTGTGAAGTTTGAATTAAATGTTTTTGTACGGTTGGGATTTTTGCCACTTACCCTTAAAATTTTTTCCAGGTGTTCAACATAACGGGGACAGTTTTTGTGATTCGCTGTGTGGCTGTCATCACAGTTGGCACATCTAGGTATGTCTTCATATTCTGGGTGGTTGGCGGTTTCATGGTCTCTTGACGCATCTGGGGGGGAGGTTACAGTTGGTGCTCCCATGGCCGAATCGTTGGCATCGGTGGTACTGGGACACCACCGATTTCCTGTTATAATCTTCCCATTTAATTTTAATGTTGTCCAATTCTTTAATTTTTTGGATTTTGTCGTGGTCCTCTTTAGATTTAGTTGAGATTAGAAATGATGCCGATGGGGCTTTGTTAGATTTTAGTTTGATACACTGGGTGTTGCATATTCCGTGTTCGTTTAAGACTGTTTGTATTTCTTCCACTTCTACGAAGGGGGCTGCCTTTAGGACTATTTTGAACAGTTTTTCGTCCTTAAGTGTAAAAGTGTAGAATTGAACGTCGTTGTTGGCCAGTTGGTTAATGAGTATGTTAAATGCATCACGGTTTTGGGTGTATATTTTAGTTTCGTCTCGCAGGTATAAGATTCTGAATTCCTGATCTTTAAGCATGTTTTTGATTTCTTGGTGGAATTTTCTGGGTTCCGAGATTTTGGATTTTATGATGATTGGTGGCGGTTTGATGACTTTGGTTGGTTTTACCTGGGTGTTAGCTGATGTTGTCGGTTGAGCATTTTGTGATGAAATTTGTTGAGGTTCACTGGATGTGAGGGTGGCTAATATTCCAAACTTATTGGTTGTTCGAATGTTGGGCTGTGTTTCAAGGGTTGGGTTGTCCGTTTCCATTTCATTGGAGATAATTTTCTTCGTATTTTTATTGAATTCAGGATAGAAATTTGATTGTGTTTTGGTAGAGTGGGATCCGCCCGATTGATTTTCTGACGGCATCTTCTTTAATAGTTCTAATATTTCGGGTGTAATTTTAATTGTGGTCGTAGGCCCATGCCTACTACCAAGTTTGGTCGCTTTGCTTTTGACACGCGGCACTTTTAATAAAGTTTTTGAGCACCACTAGTTTAATTTCACTATGATCACTTTAATCACTATATAAGATTTGTGTTTCGGACACTCGTTCAGCATCTGCTTTTTTGTTTATTTTGTGTCTTTTTTGTTTTGTTTTCTTTTTGTTTTCTTGAAAACGTGATCTGAGTGTTGAAAAACACTGTCACTGTTTTGAACCCGACCGAGGCTAAAACGTGATCTGAATGTATTATGGTATACACCATTGCATTGAGAAATGCAAGGTAAATAAAAGATTTGATGATGCTCTTGGAAGTCACTCTTGGAGACGGTGGATTGAAGTCGTGCAGCTTTATGACCGATTGTAAACTAGTGCATTGATAAATGCAATCGGATCATAATTATTGGTCTTCTATTTAGGACTAATTGCGTCAGCTCCAGGTGTCTTTGGGTACAGGTGGAAATAAAAGTCAATTTACTTCAGAGCACCAACCTCTCGACCAGCCCAGATCAGACTCACTATACATAGGCATAGGCCTGTCTGACATTTGGGTGTGCAGGTCATAGACCTTTTTACCCAGATCTGAACTTCTGGTGCACATGGTAAAGTGCACCAGAGTAGTAGCAGTTGCGAGAGAGTACCCGCAGACCACCCAGTGGGCGACTGCCAATTCAGTGCATGCATACTGAACCAACAAATCGGACATGGAAATGTGAATAGTAATAAAAGGGGCTTACCTGCATCCTCTCGCCTGATGCGGTGCGATCGGATTGGTGTTGGCGCTTGGAGCGGTGGGGGGAGGGGGAGATTTGCCCTGAGGCAAATGTGTTGGATCGAGGGACAAAAGGGCCATCTTGGGTCTTTTGTGGCGGGAAGGGCAGCCTCACTATAAATTTCGCTGGGTTGTATTTATACGCTCGCCCGGAGGGGGCGGAGCCTAATAAAACAGAGAACAGTGATTCGTCATTTCTATTGGTTGGTCGAGGTTTCTGCGATTGGACAGGTTTCAACTGGTTAAAACCTGCCCGGATTGCTGATTTTTTCCGGGTGTGCATTTTTATTTAAAACTAATATTACATAATAAGGGGTAAATTATGGTATCATTTAACACTTATTTACACTATTTACATATGAGATTACGGCTAAAAACTCAGTCTGTAACAGTGTTGAAAAACACTTTCACTGTTTTGAACCCGACCGATGCTAGAACGTGATTTGAGTGTTGAAAAACACTCTCACAGTTCCGTTTCTTTGGTATACACTTTTATTTGTTTCAAATGGTACAAACTTTTACTTGTTTTGAATGGCACAAACTTTTATTTGTCTAGAGATACTCTGTTGTTTCGCTGTTGTGAAAACAACAAGTGAGTTAACAGATTTTTATGTCGGTAAAACAAGTTTCTGTTTGTAAACTCAGCCTTAAAAAGACTGAGAATTAACAGAGTTCTGTTGGCTCGCTGTGCAACACTGCTTCAATTCTGATCAAAGCACGCACAGAAAAGAGCGTGAATCTAGCAGAACCAGCGGGTGAAAACACAAAATTTCACAATAAAACACAGTTCCGTTTATACACAAGTATTGAAAAATACTTGAGTTAACAGATCATGTGAAATTATTGAGGAAAATACCTGATTTTGGATGACTTGGGCACTTGGTGGCTTGGAGTCGGATTGAAAATTCCACTTGTCTGGGAGGTGCTGGAGACACGTCCGAACACTTCGACCGTTGACTTGGAACTGATGTGAGGTCAGTGTATTATTAGCATTAGCATCTTTCTTCAATCGGGATTGGGGAATTTTTCCCTTTCATCCCTTCGTCCTCTTAATTTTGTTTGGTTCTTTTTGTTGTGTGATTGATTAGTTCATATCTTGGTTTGGGGCTGCACACCTCTGCAGCGGGCGTTGGTACCGGAATTTGATGTCTTTGTCATAGTCGTTAGTGTCAATAATCAGGGGGTTTTGGGATTCTGTGATTCGGTTGTGGAGTCTGAGTTGATTTTGTTTATAAAGTCGAGGAGGGATGGGATGTTTAGATCTTTTTGGAGGTTGAGGTTTCTAACAAACCATGGAGCGTTAGTTATCATTCTGATTGATTTGTTCTGAATTACTTCTATGTGATTTAAGTTTGTTTTTGCTGCTATGGACGAGCATGGGCTGCCATAGGTTATCGCTGGACGAATTAATGAGGTGTAAAGTAGCTTTTTGTCTGCTAAGCTCATGTTTTTATTGGAGTTGAGTAGTGGGTATAGTTGTTTTAGTAGTCCTCTACCTTTTCTTGATGATTCAATGAGATGTTTTTTGAAGGTTAGTTTACTGTCCAAGGTTATACCTAAATATTTAACACTGTTTTTCCATTCTATTGGGATGTTATTGATCTTTAGTTGGGTTTCGGGGCGAGTAAAATGTTTCTTAGTGAAGATGATGGCCTGAGTTTTATTAGGGTTTATTTTAGTTCCCCATTTGGAGTAGTATTCCAGGAGGATGTCTGAGTGTTTTTGTAATTTATCCGTCAGGATTTTAAAAGATTTGGATGTAGTGATCATCGCTACGTCATCTGCAAATACTGCTAGTTTTGTTTTAGGTGCTTAGGGATGTCGTGAGTGAATATATTGGCAAGTGTGGGTGAAAGTACGGCTCCTTGTGGTACTCCGGATCTGCATGGTCTTTTGCTTGATAGCGAGTTGTTTAATTTCACTTGAAATGTTCTGTTCTTTAAAAATGAAGTCAGCAGGTTGATTAATCTAAAGTTGATTTTTGCCTTGCACAGTTTAGCGATAAGGCCTGGGTGCCAGACTTTATCGAAGGCCTTCTCTATGTCAAAGCAAATCATGCCTGTCATATTTTTGTTTTTAAAGTTTTTTGTAATTTTTTCAACCACTCTTGTAAGCTGCATAGTTGTGTCATGACCTTCTCGAAAACCAAATTGTTCGTGTGGGATTGTTTCATTTTTTTCAATTTCTTCTTTTAATCGGTTTAGAATTGTTCTTTCGGCTAGTTTACTCATGGATGATAGGAGACTGATAGGTCGATAGTTCTAGAGGAAGGTGGGATCTTTGCCTGGTTTGGGTATTTGAATTATGTGGGCATGTTTCCATGCGCAAGGGAAATAGTTTAATCTTACTATTGAGTTTACGATATTGGTTAGTTTCATTAAGTTTTTGAGAGGGAGTAGTTTAATTGCTTGGTTTGGAATTTTATCAGGACCTGGGGCTTTCTTGTTGTTGAATGTTCGGATTATGTCTTTGATTTCTTCCAGAGTGACCGATTTCAGAGGTGGGTCTAGGTGTGTTGGTGTTGGAAGTATTTGTATGATTCTTTTCGTCTTCTGATAGATTTTTTTATCAATGAGGTCATAGTTCGGGGTAAATTGGTCTTCGAGTGTGTCGGCAAATGAGTTTATTTTGTCGTCGAGAGTGTATGCTAGTCCTCTTTTTCCGTGTATGGGTGAAATCATGGTTTTCTTATTTCGGAGTGTTTTGGCTATGTGCCAGTAGTTTCCGTGTCTAGGGTCTAGGCTTTGTATTAAATTATTCCATTTCATGTTTTTATGTTCTTTTAGTGCATTTCGTAGTTTTTGCACTTTCCTGTTGTAATTCGTTTTATCACCTGGGGCTTGGGTTTTGTGAGCAGTTTTCCTGGCTTTATTTTTCTCGTAAATTAGTTGTTTTATGTGGTTTGGGAGAATGTTTGTTGAGTTTTTGGGTATTTGTGGTTGTGATTTCGCTGATTGTTTCTTGTATAATTTTTGTTATGTCGTTCACTTCATTTTCGAGTTTGGTTTTGTTTTGTATTCTGTTTATTTTTGTTTTTAATTCGATTTTCTTCGAAAAAAGCGGCCAGCGGATGTTTTTTATGTTTTCTGGTATCATGTTTCCTATTGTATTGAGGTGTATCATTACCGGGTTGTGATTAGCGGTGTACGGATCCAATATTTTGGCGGATCCAGATCCGGTGTTCTAAGATTCGGATCCACGGATTGATCCGGATCTTGATTATTTATTTGGATCCGGATCCGAATCCGTATCTTCGGATCCGGCCTAAATCCTTCGTTTTAAATAAAAATAAATATAGAACATGCATTCAATAAAATTAAATTTTATTTAAAAAAAAATAAAATGCGAGAATTTTTTAAAACTTTTATTTACCATAAAATATATAACATAAAATAAACATTCATTTTACAAAAAATAAAAAATTGTATAACTTAAAAGATATTCTAGATATTAAAACATAAAAATGTTATAACAGTTTCCTTATTCCACATTTAAATTATTTATATTTTCAAATAAAAATACCAAGAGGTTAACATTATCTGAACACAAGCAGCTTCTTTAGCAGTCACTATATTTCCCGCCGTAGAAAATATACGCTCCGATGGAGCACTCGTGGACGGGATACATAGAAATTTCTTGGCTATCGTACTCAATTTTGGGTATTCCTCTTCGTGGCTTTGCCACCACCTTAGTGGTGATACGTCTATTGCGCTTTCTTCTAAAGCAAAATATTTATCTATTTCACACGAGATCTGTCTTTTGGAAATAAATAATTAAGTGCAGATACACTGGAAGTTTCTTGATAAACCTCAGTATTGTTATTTGGAATTCTGCTCACTAATAGTTTTAAATATTGTATCCCAATTGATTTTAATTTATCAGAAACTGAATTTTTAAACCTTGGGTCAACTAAAGCACATGTGTCATACAATACTAAATTTTTTGATTTTTCATTAAAGAGAAATCTTGTGTTTAATTCATGTGTAACTGTTTTTATAAATAAATCTGAACATTCACAATATGTATCTTGTTTATTTAAAAAGTTTTCTTTAATAGATTTGATAAGAGGTTTTACCATCGATAAAGTAATATACTTTTCTCCTGAAACAAAAGCAGTAGTTTTTTCAAACGGCTCTAAAAGAGTAACTATTTTTTTTACAGTCAACCATTCTAATTCTATTAATTGTAAATTTGCAGATGTTTTCACTTTCACAATATCACGATCGCCTAAAACTACCAATATAGCTTGTAATATTTAGAATTCCACCTTGTAGCATTTTTCTGAATTAATTTATGCTGTGGTAAATTTAATTGAAACTGACGAGTTTTTAAAGCTTCACTAGCAACCGTTGAATGCTTAAAGAATGCAACAATTTCACTACACTTTGTAATTATATATTTAAGACTTTCAGATGATTTCAGTGCATTATTCACACAAAGTTGCAACGAATGGGCAAAACAGTTGACACTTTCTCCGAAGGCATCTCTGTTATTAGAAATACTTCCAATTATATTACTGGCGTTGTCATGCACGACACCGCAGATTTTATTTGTAATGTCCCACTCGGCTATTATAGTTTTGAGTCTATTTGTCATATTTTCAGAGTTATGTCGTTCAGACATTTCTTCCGTACTAAGTACAAATGATCTAAAGTTTCATTTATCAGTGACCGTTATAAATGATTTTGTTGATCTTGACGTCCAAGTGTCAGTGGTGAGAGCAATACAATTAGACTTTTTAAGAATATCCTTTACTTTTATTTTACAATCCTCATATTTCAAAAGTAGACGGCGCTGAATAGTTGATTTACTAGGAATAGTATAGGTAGGAGCCAAACATTTCAACAATTTCTGAAAACCGCTGTTTTCTATAAAACTTAAAAGGAGCATATCTTCTGCTATCATAGATGAAATCATATTTGTTATCTTTTCGGATCTTCTACCAACTTCAGAATTAGTTAAAAAATGCGACGTAATTTTTGGTTGAAGAATTGTAGAAGATGAGCTCAAACTGTTCTCATCATTTTCAACATTTCTTATTACACTGGAAGATGATTTTTTCCCAGCATAAGTTATTTTAACAGTATTATCATTGTCTGATGTTTCTTTCTCCTCAGTACTAAAAAATATTGATAATAATATACTAAATTATATTATGAGTGTTATAAATACTTCTCAATAGTTGTATCCAAACATGATTTTTGATGAATCCTCAAGTGTTTCCATAAAACTCCAGTACTTCCACCATTTTGTAATTTGGCTTTGCAAATTGTACAGCTAGCACCATTTTTTGTTTTTTCAAAATGTTCCCACACATTGCTATTTTTTTTAAAGACATGTTCACTAAAAAAGTAAAAATACTAATTAACTATTATGGTCTGTTTTTTTTTTCAGAAAAAAGTAGTAAGCGTTAAAATTGTAATTGGTTGGTTTCGAAAATTAATGAATTACAAATAAGTATTTCAAATTTCCAACACTTACTGAGTTCTTTCTAGTTAATTTTAGTTTCTTTCTAGTTTATAATCAATTTTCAATATCATAATTTCTTGAAAAACCTTGTAGCACCCTAAAAATTTGTAGTTATAAACCAACAGTATAGTTTGCAAAAAATTGTGACATTAACAATTGATAATAAAAAGAACAAACTCTAATAACGTACCTTTTAACATCTTTAATTAACGATAAAAAACACATATTATTCATTTTTTTTATATCCGCATTGTTAATTTTCACTTAATTTTTGGCTAGAACTGACTTATTTTTCACTGTAAGTATTTGCATTGACTTCTATTGATTAATTTGTAATTTTTTTTGCATATTTATGGTAAAACCGAAGGTAAATAGCTTATTATAACAGCAGAGATTTTTTTCAAAAGTGTTACTGACAGTCGTAAGTCAAAAAAATGGATAATATTGCCTATTTTTTGACATACGTACTGTCAATGTCAATTTTCAGTAAATTTTTGGGTATAACTGCCTTTTTTTGTGAGTATTTACATTGGCTCTTCTTAATTATTTTGTTAAGCTTTTTTGTACATTATTGGTAAAACACATAGATAATAGCTTAGAACAGCCGCAATATTTTTTCAAAAATGACACTGACAGTGCGTAAGTAAAAAAAATAAATTATATAAAACGTAATTTAGTTTTTGTACTTAAGAAGTGTGAGCAGCTATTGTTTAAAGCAAGAACTTTGGGTTAAACTTCTGTTGCCAAAATCTTTCAATCAGTCTTACCATCCCATTAATTAATAAACAAAATTCTCGACTAAATTATACTAAATTATTTTTTTAAAAAATATGGGTTTTATTCGTTACAAAAAATGTTGTATCTAACTATTTCGAAGAAAATTTTTGCATTCACACTAATACAGCAATCCATTCCCTCGTGCGGCAAATTAAGTGCTCATGCGAAAAATGTATCTTCCCTAATACGTTAGATAAATAACTAAATAAATAAATATCCATCGAATTTGGGTACCTACCGGCTCGAAACAATGCGCTTAAGTCATCTGTTAAAATTTCAAATTGCTAATACAGTAACATGAATTTAGAGTATTTAGATCGTTTAATAATTTATTAACATTTAAAGTAAACTGTGTATGAAAATATTTCACTACTAAAGGATAATCTTAGTGGAAACAGTTGCTTGTTAATTTGTGTTTTAATCGTTATTTTCGATGACGTAAACGTATTGTTTAATGCCGGTAGACAGATACGATTTAACCTCAAAAAATAATGTTTCGAAATTCTAGTAATTAACTAAAATTTTATTATTTACATTATACACTAAGAATAACTAAATACAGTATTCAACAACTTACCTTAATTCCATATAATTGTTTTCACATACACGTAAAAAATTTCGAGACTTCCAGACTACAGACACCGTTAAAGCGGTAAAGTGGGGAACCGGAGCCTAGTTGTCTGCTTGTCTAGCCAGTGGCATATGTTCTGATACATTTAGATCCGGATCTAGATCCTAATCCGTATTTATTAAGATCCGGATCCAAAACCGGATCCGTTATCATTTAGATCCGGATTCAGATCCGGATCCATGGATCCGGATTCTTAGATTATTCAAAAACGGATCCGATCCGGATCTTTAAATGGATCCAGATCCGGTGTACACCACTAGTTGTGATCTGAGCTTAGATCGTTTAGAGTAAAAATATTTATGTTGTTTTTCAGATTTTTAATGACAGCGATGTCAAGAACGTCAGGGGTTTTGCCGTAATATGTTGGTTTTATTGGGCCTATTGCTAGGCAGTTTTTGTGGTTCGTGTAGTCAAGCAAGATTTTGCCATTTTTTTTTATCAGTTCGACTGTTCCAATCTGTGTTTTTGCAGTTTAAATCGCCAGCAAGTATGGTCGGGGTTTTACTGGTAAACAGTTTGTCGAGATCGGTAATTAATATTGGGGGGGGGGGGGGGGTGTGTTGGTAAGCTGAGGTGATTTGGATTGGTCCATCTTTGGTTTGCACTGTGATTGTTGTGTTTTCGATGTTTGCTGTGTTTATCTGAGCTGATTGGTAGTGTTGTAGATTTTGTTTTATGTAGATGGCAGTGCCACCACCTTTATGAGTGATCCGGTCATTTCGATATTGGACGTAATTTAACATATCTATATTATTGGTGTAAATAAATTCTTGTAACTCGTTTATTTTGTAGTGGAGTCCGTTCGCGTTCCATGTAGTTATAATTAAATTGGCTGGATGCATTTATTTGATATTATTGATAAGGTGGATAATCTTTTGTACTGACGAAATAAATTTATTTGTCGCTTGTGGGTTTGATGAGTTAGTGTCATACTGGAGTTAGATCTCCTAGAGCAAGAGTGATTTCGGCTTTTTGTTGAGTTGAGTGGTTTATTTGAGGGTCGTTTTGAGATTGCTGTTGGTTTGTTCTTGTTTTTAGGGGTGGAAAATTCGCAGTGTTGTGAGGTGGTGGTGCTGGGGCGATTTTTTCACTTATGGTCCATAGGTTTGTCTGCTTTTTCTGTATTTGATTTGGTGGATAGGCGGTGCAGCCCCTGTAACTCGCGGGGTGGGGCCCATTGCAATTAGCGCATTTGGCGGTTACGGCTCTGGGTTGGGTGCATTCTTGGGAGGGGTGTTGCCCTGCACATTTAACGCACTTTAGGTGTACGTGACAATTTCTTTGTGAGTGTCCGTAGTTTTGGCAGTTGAAGCATTGTCCCATCTGGTTTGGTTTTTTGAGGGGCTCAACGCGTATGTCTAGGCCGACACAAGTTTTGATATTGTAGATATCTGATTCATTCTTTGGCAGTTCTATGATCACGAGAGGCATGGGTGTTTTGTTTCTTTTTAACATACGTGTTACTTTAATGGGGTGGAAATTTTTGCGTATTAAGTCCTTTTCTATTAATTCTATTAATCAGGTAGGCCTCTGAAAACAATTTTTAGGTTGAGTTTTGATTCGATTGAGTAGGTGGGGTAGTTATACTCTTTTTTTGTTAGATATTTAGTTAGGGTGCAGTAATCGTCTATATTTGATGTGAATATTTTAATGCCCTCATTTGCGAATTTTGCTTTGGTGATATTTATTTTTAATTTGTTTGCTTTATCGCTTACTTTGGGCCATTTGTCCTTATCTTGAAAGACAATTGGTGGGGTTTTTGGCTTTTCAGGGGTTACGCTGGCGGTTGAGCTTATGCTCGAGGCGCTGTTACGTCTTTGAGAGTTTCTCGGGTTTTGGGTATATTGCGAGGAATTTTGGGTAGTCGGTTGTGAGTTGGAAGTGGCATTGTCATTTAAGTCGTCTAGGATTTGATATTTATTGCTCGCTGAGGGGTAGTAAAATTCTGTATCTGTCTGTTTGTGTTTATGTGTCTATTTTGGTACCTTTGTGAATTCCTCGTTTTCGATTGGGTGGATTCCTCGGCGTCTATTTTCACTGATATTGAACTCGTTGTAGAAGTGGGCGGGGTTTGTGTCGGTGATTTCTTCCATCATTTCGTCGGTAGATGTCGCTTTTTTCTCAAGGGCGGCTGAGGCTCTGGTTATGAGGCTTCTTAGTTGATCGGAGGAGAGGGTCTCCATTCTGGGAATTCAAGGTAGTCACCGTCGAACGACATGGTTTAAGTGTCTTTTTTCACTGTTCACTGTTGGGGGAGATTTGTCACTGAATTTAACTCGTTAATGTTTACGGGTTATCACTAAGTGCACTGAGAACACGGGTGCGTTTGTTTCCCACGCAGCACGGGACTGGCGTGGGAACAATGAAACTCGGTAAGAATAAATCGATATCGCAGCGGTACGAACCGTATGCTTCGAAGGCTAGCGCTCGACTTTTTGTTGTATGGGGTCAGTGCTACTGTATCTTCTCTGTTACGTTCCAAGCAATTGAAGAAGTTTTTCTCCTTGGCTCGGTGTCATATCTCTGATTGCATTTGCTGTTTTGTTGAGTTTTTTAGATTAATTTGTGTACTTCCGGGTTGGAATGAGTTTTTATGTTTTCCAACATGTTTTTTCTGCGTATTGCTATTTCTTCGCTGATAGGTCTAATATTTGTATCTTTTAGAATTATTTTGTTCCGTATGTATTGAGGGGCTTTGAGAGCATTTCTTAGTAATTTGTTTTGGGTTTCTTCGAGGTGTTTTTTATTTGTTTGTTTTGTTTCATAAAGAAGTTCTGCTCCGTATGTGAGTGCTGGTCTAATGATAGATTTGTATATTCTTATTTTATTGTCCGTGCTTAGCTTGCTTCTGTGATTGATAAGAGGGTATAATGCCCCTGCGATTTGCTTTGTTCTATTTTTTGCGCGTATAGTTTGTTGTTTGTAAGTCAGTTTTCTATCCAGTGTGATCCCTAAATATTTTATATTGGTTTTCCAGTCTATGTCCTGATTGTCTAATTTTAGTTTTGTAGGTGTTTTGAATTCTTTGCTGAAAATGATCGCTTCAGTTTTATTTGCGTTTATTTTGATTTTCCATTGTCTCATCCAATTGATAAGTTCATTGAGATCTTTCTGCAAGTGTTTAACTGCGAGGTTTGTATTTATCGATTCTGTATAAAGCGCGGTGTCATCCGCATATAGTGCTATTTGGGAATATTGAGAGTTTGGCAGATCTGCCGTATACAGATTGTAGAGAGTGGGGCCGAGTATTGACCCTTGTGGGACCCCAGCCTTTGCTTGTCTCGTTGTTGACTTGACGATATCTAGTTTAATTTGGAAAGTTCTTCTTGAAAGGTAGTTTGTCAATACTCTAATTAGGTTTTTATTGATTCCTATTTCCATTAATTTATAAATGAGATACGAGTGGGTAACTTTGTCGAAAGCTTTCTCTATATCCAAGAAAATAGCTGCTGTTTTCTTCTTTTTACTCCAATTTTTCTTAATATTTTGCGTGATCCGTTCTACATGATGTATTGTACTGTGGTTTGTTCGAAAACCAAATTGCTGGTTTGACAGAAGAGTTTTTTCCTCTATTTCCTGATCCAATCTTCGTTTGATAATTTTTTCAGCTACCTTGCTCATGGTGCTTAGGAGCGAAATAGGTCTGTAACTTGTTAGCTGTTTACTTACTCGGTTTCCCTTGTTTGTGTATTAATATTACATCTGCGTTTTTCCAGTGGGTGGGAAAATAGTTTGTTGTTAATATAGCATTAATTATTTTTGTAATTCTTTTAAGAGCTGATTTATGGTAATGCTATCTGGGCCTGGTGCTTTCCTTTTGGGTAGCTGTTTTATGGTCTCTGCTACTTCTTCGACTGTTGCTGGTTCAATTTCTGCGTCTTTTGCTTGTGGGAGCGTTAGTAATGTTTTGTTTATCTGTTCTTCTTGTAGTCTGTGCTCCGGGTATGTTGGGTTTGGAGTGAATTGAGCCTCTAACGTATCAGCGAATTTTTCCGCTTTTATTTTTGGATCAGTTATTTTCCTGTTGTTAAATTCAATTGGTGGGATAGAAGATTTCTTTTTTGTTAAACTTTTTGCGGTTTTCCGCAAAAAGTTTAACAAAATAAATTAATAAATAAATAAATTTATTATTTAATTAATAATAATTAATAAATAAACAAATAAAAGACAACTCAAAGATTGAGTTGTCTTTTATTGTTAAATTTTTCAATTTCTTATCCCAAATTTTGTTGTTATAATTCTGTAGTGTTATTTTGACTTTATTGGTAATTTGGTTGAGTATCGTTTTGTCTGCGGGATCAAGCGTTAGGTGGTATCTTTTTCTTGCTTGATTTTTCTTTGTTATTAGTTTTTTAATATTTTCCGGTAGTGAGTCTCTGGGATTGATCTCTTTTTGGAGGGTTGTTTTTTCATGTGCGTTTTGGAGGGTTTTTGTTATCTCTGTTACTTCTTGTTCTATTTGTTGTGTTGTGTGAATTTCGGTAGTCTCCATTTCTGTGAGTTTTTTTGAAGTAATTCCAGTTAGTCCATTTTTTTACGATGATTTGTTCAGTTTGTTCTATTTCTAATAGAACTGACACCGGACTGTGATCTGATGACAGTTCATCTAATGTGGTTAAATTGATGTTAAAATTTGTATTTTTTGTCATAATTAGGTCGATTACATCATTTCCGGTGTCATAGTGGTGCGTGGGATCAGTGGGCCCTTCGATTTGGATGTTGTTTGTTGTTGCGAAGTGTTCTAATTTGACTCCTCTTGGGCAGTTCTTTTTACTATTCCAAATTTTATGTCTTGCATTAAAGTCCCCTGCTGCAATAGTTGGGCTTGTTGAGTTTTTGATAAAATTAAATTCTTCCAGATTTGTTGGGGTTTTGGGGGGGATGTATAGTGAAAAGATTCTTAATGGTCCTTTTGTTGTGTTAATTTGAATTCCATTGTATTCAATCTGTGAGTTTTCCTGTGAGTTTTCTAATTCGTGGTGTATGATATTTTTGTTTATTAGTATTGCGGTGCCTCCTCTGGGGTTTATGGTCCGGTCATTTCTGTAGGTTTTATAATTGGGAAATCCTATTTTATTTGACGGTTTTAAATGCGTTTCTTGGATAAGCATTATATCTATTTGATGTTCTCGTAAAAATTCTATGGTTTCCTGTTTTTTTTGATTTGATACCGTCTGCGTTCCAGTATACGATGTGAAGATGCCGTTTCCTGTTTTTTATCTTATTCATTCAGATTTTTTGCTAGCTGAGAGGTAGTTTTTATAAATTGCATTGTCTGCTCTGTGGATGCATTTGTTTGGGCAAATTGTATGAGTAGTTCCCCAATGAGTGTGGCAGTTTCTGTTCTTTTGTTTTTTGTTTCTTGATTGTCGTTGTGGTGGTTTTTTTGTTGTTCTTGTGGCTTGATTGTTTTGTTTGTTGCTATTGGTTGAGTTGGCTTTTCTTCGGTTTTTTTATGCTGTGGTGTTATTTTTATAACTGTTGCATTTGTTGTGGATGTTGGTGTTTGTTTATTTTCGTTTTTGTTTGTGTTTTCGGCGTTAAGTTTTTTTGGAGAGGGTGCTCTGGGCATCCTGAATAATTAGCTGGGTGGGTCCCCGTGCAGTTTGCGCATTTCGGGGGCAGAGCTCTGGATTTAGTGCACATATGTGTGCTGTGTTCCTCTGCGCATTTTAGACATTTAAAGTCTGCTTTACAACCAGCCTGAGCATGGCCGTATTTTTGACATCTGTGGCATTGTGCATATCCATTTTTTGTGTTGTATGATTCTACTGTTACGATTAGGTTGCAACAATCTTTGATATTGTAGATGGACTTATATGTACGTTGTACTTCAATATAAATTACTCTCGTGGGTTTGTTTTCTCTGTTTAGTATTCTTGTAGCTTTGAGTATCTCGTAGCCTTTATTTTCTAAGTCTTCTACGACTTCGTCTACTTCTATTTTGGGAGAGATTCCGTTTATCACTATTTTTAGGACTTTTTCTTGTTGAAGTTGAAAAGTATGGTATTGAATTTTGTTATTATCAAAAAATTTCGTTATGTTTCTGAAATCCATAACTGTTTCAGGTTGAATACGTATCCCTTCATTTGTTGATTTTGCTCTGGTGTATCTGTAGTTCCTAGTATTTAGTGTCTTCGAAATTGATGTCCATTTTTCTGGCTCTCTCAGTATAATTGGGACTGTTTTCTTGTCCTCTGCAAATGATGTTTCGTCCAGGTTTAGTTGTTTGTATATCTTGGGGGCTGGGTTTGGCAGTTTGGTCCTGTATTTAGATGTTGATGTGGTTTGTGATTTGTCGTTATTTGTGTCTTTTTGTGATTTTGTTGTTGTCGAAGTTTGGGAATTGTTGTTATTTGGCAGTAATCCTACCATGTCTTCATCATGATTGATTGTTTGGGTGTTGTTATTTGATATTTCTTGATTGTTTTCGTTGGTTAAAGTGCTTAGAATTTCGTACTGGTTGTTTACTTTTACCTTATAAATTTTTTTTGATGTTGTCTCTTCCGAGCGGATTTTCCTTTTGCTGTTATTTTTATTAATAAGTGTATCCATGTCATAGTCATCTTCGCTTTCTTCATCGAATTTGTTGGCATCATTTTGTTTTTCTAAATAAGCAATTTTTTCTTGAATATATTTTAGTATAAAGTTGAGTTGTGAAATACTTTGTTCTCCTAAACAAATGGTTCCGTTTTCAAGTTTTTCCATTGTTCTATTCTGAATTTGTGGCACTACACGAGCGTCCTTTGAAATTAATGCACTTCACGAGCGTTTTTGTTTTGGCACTACTTGAGTGTTTTTTAATATCGCTTAGATTTAGCTTACACTGTATTTACACTATATTTACATTTTAGCGAGTTCCAGTATCCAGTATCGTCCTCTTTCATACGGTGTCAAGGCTTTGCCTTTTTATCCGTTGATCATCCTTTGGTTCGTTCATTTTTTAGGTTTTTTGGTTATTCTTTCGTTATTTGGTTTAATCGTTCCTGTTGCGGTTTTATTTTATTGGTCTTGGTTGTTTAACATATGTTTTGGTCTTTTAATTTTCTTCATGTTTGGTTTATCTGTGACATAGTTTGGGATTTCATTGATGATTGGATTTTCATGTAATTCCATTTTTTCATACATGTCTCTTGTTAGTTGTTTAATGAAGTCTTCTATTTTTGGTATGTTTTGTACGTAGGTGTTAGATTAGGCTTAAAATGTTAAAGATTTTTTCAGTAAATTTGGTCGTTTCTTCTAGTTTCTGGTTTTTGTCAGTGAATGCAATTAGGAGTTCAGTGAGTTCTGCTGCAATTAGATTTTTTCTTTGGGGTTTGTGTTTTCTTTTGAGGATTTTCTTTTTTGTATTTCTGATTCTTTTGTTCTCTCATTATATCTTTTAAGTTTGGGGTTTTTTCCAGTGTTTTCGTTGATTTTGTTCCAGGTTTTTGATTGGACATTTTCTTTTCTATTACTGGGTTTAGCTGGGCAGTATCTCCAAATAGAAATGTGTTCGCCCCCACAGTTGGCACATTTTGGTGTAGATGTTTTTTCTTTGGGACATTCGTGGGTTGAATGGTCTTCAGCGCATTTCATACATTTGAATTGTGCGTTGCAGTATTTTTGTACATGCCCGTACAATTGGCACCTATGACATTGTACATCTTCTCCTTTTGTTCGTAATGGTTCAATTACTACATCGAGTCCAATTAGTTTTTTGACGTTGTAAATTGATTTGTATTTGCGATCCAATGATATTAGTATCATGGATGTTGTCTCGCCTTTTCGGTATTTCATCCTTATTATTTCGTTTACGGGATATTCTTGATCGTTTAAGTATTTGATTATAATTGGATCTTTTATATCGTCGGGAATTCCTTTAATTACAATTCTTAGTGGTTTCTTTTAGGGAATATGTATGGTATTCAACGTTCATTTCTTTGAGTAACTTATTTAATTGTCGGTAGTCGTCTGGGGTTGTTGGCTGGACACGTATTCCTTCTTTCGTTACCGTTGCTTTGGTGTAATTGATTTTCTTTGTGTTTATTTGGTTGCATATTTCGTACCATTTTTCTTTGTTTCTTATAATTATTGGTGATGTATTGTTGGTTGTCTGTCTTACCTTGAAATCAAATTTTTGGCGTAGTGTTGGTTGCCTATATAGTTGGGTGTGGGTTTGTCTTTGATGGTGTTGAGTTGGTTGGCTATCTTGAGTAGTGTTTTGCCTACCTTTTGGTAAATCTTGTTCGTTTTCGTAATTTGCCATTTCTTCTTCGTCGTTTTCATTTTGATTTTCGTTTTCCATGTTTTCATCATCTTTATCAAGTAATTGGTAACGGTTGCTTACTTTTATTGTATTTCCTGATGCCGGTTTGGGACTTGACGGGAGTTTTCTCTTTCTTGAGCTTCGAGTGGAATATTTCATTTCATCGTCGCTTTCAGAATTTTCGTTTGTAGATTCGTTTTGTTCGTTGATTTATTGGGCATACCTTTTATTTGCTTGCTCCATCAAAGTTCGTATTTGTGTGAGGTTCACCTCACTTATTTTATATATCTTCTCTTCACTTCCCATTTTTCAATGGAGACCATTCGCACAATATTTCACTGCACAGTTATTTAGCTTTGAAAAAAGCTATTTTTGGTACTTTCCTCACGATCTTGTTTAGCGAGTTGGAAAAATCGAACGACCAGTTTATTTCGACTGGACCGTAGACTGAACTGCCTGAGCTGGTATTATGGTATACACAATTGCATTGACAAATGCAAGTGGAATAAAGATGTGATGATGCTCTTGGAAGTCACTCTTGGAGACGGTGGATTGAAGTCATGCAGCTTTATGATCGATTGTAAACCTGTGCATTGATAAATGCAATCGAATCATAATTATTGATCATCTAATTAGGACTAATTGCGTCAGCTCCAGGTGTCTTTGGGTATAGGTGGAAATAAAAGTCAATTTACTTCAGAGCACCAACCTCTTGACCAGCCCAGTTCCGACTGACTATAAAAGATCGCGAGCTGTATTTATACGCTCGCCCAGAGGGGGCGGAGCCTAATCACACAGAGAACAGCGATTCGACGTTTCTATTGGTTGGTCGAGGTTTCCGTGATTGGACAGGTTTTAACTGGTTAAAACCTGTCTGGATCGCGGATTTTTTTGAGGGCGTGCATTTTTATTCAAAACTAATATTACATAATAAGGGATAAATTATGATATCATTTAACACTTATTTACATATGAGATTGGGGCTAAAACTCAGTCTGTAACACCGTAAGCGAGAGCTCCAATCGCCGACCGTACCGTTCGAATGCTGAACTCAGACCACTACTTTCTCACTTGGGGTCAGTGCAGCGAGGACTGGACTGGACTGCATCGTCTATGTTTACTTGGACGAGACTAATCTCTTGTACCAAGAATCATCCTGTATTTTTCAGTTATTTTTTATGTTTATTGCAGTTATTTCGTTTTTTGTTGATTGTTTATACGGTTTACATTGCTTGGACGGTGGGGTCTAGAGGGTGTATCTGGGTCTTTTGGTTCTTCTCTGTTCATCCTTGTTATAGTCAATGGCTTCTTTTATTGATGGATTTGGATGGTCGGTTAGTTTTTCGTAGAATCTTTTTGCAGTTTGCTTCATGTGGTCGTAGATGAGTTCTATATTAAGGTCATTATGTAGTTGTTCATTAGTCATGTACCAGGGGGCGTTGGTTATCTGTCTCAGGGTTTTGTTTTGCAGAATTTGTAGCTGACGAAATCTTTTTGGATCTTGTTGTATCATAATTGGGGCTGCGTAGGTCATTACTGGTCTAATTATTATTTTGTAAAGTAGGAGTTTCGTTTTTAGATTAAGCTTTTTGTTGTTGAGGAGGGGTTGGAGTTTTTGATTCCTATTGTTTTTCTGGTGGTTTCTGTGACGTGTTTGTGAAATTTGAGGTTTCTGTCCAGAGTTATGCCTAAGTATGTGACGGTGTTTGTTCTAGGGATTATTTGATTGTCTATTTTCAGGGTGTTTTCCTCAGGGTTCAGTCTTTTATTTCGGTGAGAGAAGATTGTATTTTGGCTCTTATCACCATTTATCTTTATACGCCACTTACTGGCCCATTTTTGAATTTCTATTAGATGATTTTGGAGTTTTTCGGTTATTCGTTTTTCTTTTTTGGAATGTGCTAGGATTGCGGTGTCATCGGCGTAGATGGCAATTTCTGTATTGTCGGTCTTGGGAATATCTTGTGTGTAAAGATTGTAGAGGACAGGGCCCAGGACTGATCCCTGGGGGACTCCTGCTTCAGTTTGGGTGGTTGTGGACGTTGCGTCTTGAACTTTAACGAAGAAGGAGCTATTTTGGAGGTAAGATTGGATGACTTTCACGTATGCAGTGGGAATTTCTAGTTTTATTAATTTATAAAGCAGTCCGTCTAACCATACTTTATCAAAAGCTTTGCTGATGTCTAAAAGGACCATGCCTGTTTTTTGACCTTTTTGAAAATTTTTTAGGATAAGTTCAGTAATTCTTGTTAATTGTTGGGTAGTTGAACAATCATGTTTGTTGAGAATTTATTCGGTTGGTTTTGAGTTGAATTTTCATTTTCTTTATCGATGATCATTTCATCTTCTTGATTTTCTAATTCTTCATTTGTCAAATTAATGTACCTGTTTGTTGATGTCCAGTTCGGGGTTGTTTTTTCGGAGTTTGCAGGTTTGTTCACTTTTCTGGGAATGATGAAATCGTCGCTTTCTTGACGTTTTCGTTTTTCCTTTTCAGTTTTGTTGAGTGAGTCATGTTCGGTTTCATTGTCTATAATGGGTTCGGCATTTTCGAGTTGTTGGATTCTGTTGTTGATATGACCGTTGAGGAATTTAAGTTCCTCAAGGTTAAGTTCATAGATTTTCAGTTTTGGGCTGTTATTCATTATTAGCGTCTTTTCGCACTTGCACACTTGCACTACACTAATTTCACTTAACTAGTTCAACTATTATAGTCTAAACATTGAATTGTGAAAAGCACTTTGCACGGTATGAAAAATTAAAATTGCTCGCTCTGTCATCGATCCGCACTCTGGCGTTGTTCAGTCGAGACTGAGTGCAGCGAGGTTTGGTGCATTTATACTTATAGGATTGTGTGATCCTGCGCATTTAACACATTTGGGTGTAGCATGGCAGTTCTTTTGCGAGTGACCATACTGCTGGCAATTAAAACATTGAGTAATTTGATTAAATCTATGAGGGGGTTCGACTCTTACGGTCAAGTGGCTGCAGCTAGTAATATTGTACATATTAGTTTGGGTTTTGGGTAGTTCTAATACCACTAGGGGCATGGGGGTTTTGTCGTGTCTAAGCATCCTTGTAATGCTAATGGCGGTGAATTTTTTGTCGCGAAGGTCTTTGTCAATGTCGTCGATGGATGGATTTCTGCCACTCCTCTTATTACGATTTTTAGGTTTAATTCTGATTGCATAGAAAAAATGTGATATTCAAATCACTACCATGCATAATTGTAAATTCTTTTTCTAAAATTTTCGTTAGATTAAAAAGTTCAGTATTAGGCTCTAGTAAATTGCCCCTTGATAAAAAAATTTAGCCATTCTGGAATTTCTTGTGTATTTTTGGTTTCGGTGCCTAAATTATATTTTTCTCTAAATGTATAAGCGACTTAGCCAGCTAAATATTTAAGAGCATCTTCATTGATTACTTCCTTAAACCTACAATTTTGTATGAGGCTCAAATTTTCGTCAAGTGAAGTATTATATTCCGAGTAATCTAGTTCTACAAAAGTTATAGTGCTTATAAGCAATTCCTGATCATTTTCTTCCTTTCCTGTATTTTCACTATTTTCACTTGTACTAGTAACTACGTTTTTAAACAAAATATTTGTAAACATACGGCATTATTATTAGTTTTTATCAATGGATTTACTAGTACGCTATGTTTAACATTATCTTCGGTGTTTTTGTTTTCTGTAAAACCGCTGAAGAATTTTTACCTAAGATATACCAGCGCAAGCGGTGTTGGAAATCTAAGGGTGAAGAGTGATCATTAGCACCTCCCATTCTTTTTATGTAAGATTAAAAATTTTCAGTTATATCTTGGTTAAGTCGATATGTAAGAATTTATTCCAGACAATACTTATCTTTTAAATATTTATACATATCTGACAACGATGTATTACAAACTAAAATTTTTTTGTGTTTTTCAACGAGTATAGAACTAATCATTCTAGACACATTTTCTAAAAGTTTCTTTTGTTTGATTACACTTACTTCATACGTATTCTTTTTAGGTTCGCTTCCGAATTTTGATTTTGAATTAAAAAGATCAAACCAATCATTTATTAATTGTACAAAATTGGAAACAATCTCTCACGATGCAGGCATATTGGATAGCCTTTACGATTGTTGATGATAATAGTTGAACCGCTGGACGTACCTTCTGTCGTTCTGATCCTTTCAGCTCAAAGTGATATTTTGAAATTTTAAGAACTATTGTTAGTTCTGATGTAGAAATAAAAAGTAATTTTTCAAAACATGTTTTATCAATAATTTCTCCATTTTTAGAAAACCCATGATCTAATAAATGCTTGCGTATAAGCTTTAGAAGATGAGGTACGTCGACAAACACAAAAATTTTTTGGGACGTTCAAAATGAGAAAGTTTGTCATATTCAATGTTTAGCTTTTACCATAGAGTCCATGTCGTTTGCAATTGCAACTACCATAAAACCAGCTTCATAAATTTTTGTTATAATTTTTATTAAAATTAACTTAGTCATTGGTTGATCAAACGCGTAATAAACGAGTTGTTTCCAGTTATCAATTAGACCTCGAATCATAACAGTTTGATAACTTTGGTGTGGTTCAATTTTTTGTTGGTTTTTTTTTCAATGTCAACACGATTTGAAACATACATTTCGTCAAAAGACAAAACACATAATTTTCCTTTAAGGGGCATAAATTTACCTTTGGTTTTCATTACAGAAATTACATTTAGAAGAGCGTCTGTAAGATCTATGGACAGGAAACTATTCTGTGCTGGGAGCTGATAGATGATTCCTCTCAGTCATGCACGTACATCCGCCGCTGGTTTTTACAATGCCAACATAAACTTTAGAGCGGTTGGCAATTGTGGAAATATTTTTTTGAATTTTAAAACGGGTTATTTCAAGTCCATACCTTCTGTTGTGGATTTTACATTTACTCGACCCCGCCTAAAGAAAAACCTACATAGTCGACATTGCTTTTTCCAAGATGTTTTAGTTACTGCCAATTGTCATTTTTCTTCGGTGGATACTGCCATGTTTTAGAACGTTTGTTTTTTTTATTTTGATTACATGCTTTTACGTCAAGTAATTCATGAAATTTTTTATTACTAAAATTGATCTGCTCCACTTTTGAGTCATTATTGTCGGAAGCTTTTGAAATATCTAAAGTGTCTTGCAGTACATTACATTCTTACTAGTGAATAGATTAAAAACGCAAATTTGTTTGAAACAACTTGTTTACCACAATTTGTGTACAAGAATTGTTTTTTAACATTTTTAACATTTCAACATACACAACAGATTTCTATAACAATAGTTTTACAATATGTTACCGGCTAAATCTGATTTTAGGTCAAACTAGTCTTGCCTAGACCGGACTAGTTTATTTTGTTTTTAAATGTACTTAATTTAGCCTAGATGTAACTACGTTGTCTCAAAATCAATGTACTGTTTTTTTTAATGACTTGTTTAGGAAATGGTTTTTGTCATGTCACATAGTGCAACAGCGAAATGGTTTTCGGCGTGTTACGTAGTGCATCAGCGTCTTTTGCCATGAATTTGTCTTTGTCGAAAAATGAGTGAATTTCTTTCCAAATGTTATCAGTTTTTGATAATATTTTGTTTGACTAAGTAGAAACAAAGATATTATGTTTATGCTTTCTTACAATCTTTAACACATACTCTTTATCAATTTTTGAAGGACGAACACGTTTCATTGTCACTAATTTGATCGCAAACTTGCAAAAAGTAAATAAATTAGCTCAACGTAAGTACTTACTTTAACGAAATTGAGTACTAACTATTATATCCTTAAACCATCAAGAGATTGAGTTGAATTACTTTTGTAAAAAAGCTGACGGCTCAGTTTTGCTAAAGTCGACGATAATAACCAAGAATGAACTAAAAGAGAAGAGATAAAATGTGACATCATCCAGTTATTTGAACACAAATAAAAATATGTAAGAGGGTTAACGGAGGATGGACTGTTAAGGGGTGAGTAAAGAACAAGACAAAGCTTCGATCAATACTAATTTATTAAAACAAAAACATAACAATATAAACCTAACCTACAGTGAATATAAAACAAAAATAGAACTTATAATAAATTGATACTGTGTACATTTAAATGGTACAATAAATTACATTTTGTCGGTCGCTGGAAAACCGTGCAACTGTCATAGTACTTTGCCCCCGCTGAAGTAAGCAAGTCTGTGCTTACACACTTGTTGTTTAAATTGTTTCAACATGCGGAAATATTTTGTTGCAATTTCCTTGAGCCATAGATCCAGTTAATGACCTATTGCATCTTGCCATACATTTGTGTTTTACAGAAAAAAAGGAAATAATCTGTTTGACGATGGTCAGTTGTAAAAAATCAGTTGTAAAATTCAGTCGACGTTTCGCTGCTTTTTACAGCTTCATCAGGACTTTATTACTAACAACAGCGAAACGTCGACTGCATTTTACAACTGATTTTTTATTGTCCGTCTTCCGTTAACCTTCTTACATACTTAAAATTTCTGGACGTTAATCATAACCTCAATCACAAATAAAAATTTTAGATCCGGGGGGAGGCTGGGAATTTTACCTAGTGGTATATAACCTGTTCGAAATTGCCGCGTCTGTAACTCTGAATAATTGTTGATTTGTGTCATGTTCTTTTTTGAAGCCATATTGTTCTAGTCGGAACTCGTCTGATTATTCAAGGTTTTCTAGAAGCCTAATTTGAATTTCGCTTTCAGTGAATTTACTCATGTTAGAAAGGAGACTAATCGGTCTATAGTTTTGGGGAAACGCTGTGTCTTTGTCTGGTTTTGGAATTACTATTATGTGAGTGTGTTTCTAATCTTGTGGGAAATGTCTAGGTCTGAAAATGACGTTGATTTTGTTTATTGATTTGCTAATAGTCTTTTTTGGTAAAAGTGTGACCATTTTATTGGTAATTTTTATTATTATTATTATAAATATTTGTCCCAACAGACTATTAAGTCCATATTGGACACAAAATACAAGATAAAATTACAACATAAACTAAATATACAAGATTCAATATATGAAATATAAAATAGAAAGTAGACAGTAAAAAAGAGAATAACATACATATGTTCCTAATTATAATTTAAAACAGAGACACTAATAGGACGAGATCCGGCAGCACAATTACTACATTGATAATGTAGTTGATAAATATCTAATTTTTACGTATATCAATGAATGTGGGAATACACTTTTAATAAGGTGCTTATCTAAAAATGCCCGCCAGTGCTATTAATTTAAACATTATTAATTAGTTTTTGGAATAAAATTTCGTTTACGTATTATGGATATAGTATATAATCCACTTTACAGCAATGTATTTAAAGAATTTGAAAAGTCATAGTTGCTGTTAATCAGTTGTCCACAACCTTTTTACAGCCAGGTGTAAACAGGTACAACTCTGTTACATTTATTCGTTCACGACATATATTAATGTCGTTTATATCAAATTAAAGATATTTTTTTTCTGCTTGTGATGTAATAAGGCGGCCTATCAAAAATTGTCTGCAAATAATAAGAGTTGTTGGTCAATAAAGATGCTAGGTATTCTCGATTTCGGATAACTAAAGCGACCTCTGGTGGCGTTTGGAACAATCACATCGAAGCGTACCATTATTATTGTTGTTTACGACGTAAACGTCTAAATTGGCCGTTTCGTTTTTAATTTTTGTGTAAAATGTCTGGGACAGCAAAAAATACAAAGAAAAATAACACTAACTGTTGTGTTTATGGATGTCACATACTTAAAAGTGAAGAAGTGTTAGTTTTCATTTCTTTCCACCGCCAAACAGTGGTAAGGTTAAGATCGTTAATTTTTACGATAATGAGGTATTTATGGACAGAAGAAAAGCTTGGGAAAGGGCCTTATTAATGGAAAAACTTCCTACAAATTTCAAATAGTGCGTGGAAAACATTTTCCAAATAAAGACTATATTTGTCATTCAAGGTTGTCTAAAAAACCACGTTAAAAAAAACAGCTGTGCCTTCGCTTAACCTACCAAAAAGGAAATTTGATCAATCATCCCATAAAAATGAATTACACGAGAAGAAAAAACAACGTCCTCTAAAAAGAAATTTCAAGAAAAGTGAGCTGCGACTCATTGTGATGAAAATATTACATCACACCGTCAAAACAAGTTTTTTAGACACAGTTAGTTATTACTTTATGGATAATACGCTAAAAATGCACAAAAAACACACGTTATACGTTAACACACGTTATGCTCTCACACACGGTATGTTTTTTCTGACTGTTAACTGTCAAATGTGTGCCACACATCAGCTGTTAGAAATTGCGAATTGGAGATAAAGTTAAAGAGAGTTGGCGCGCAACGCCACTTGTCAGACAAAGATGGCCGATGCTAGCTGTACGAGTTAATAAAGCCATTGCAAATGCTCCGGTTGATGGGGTTCTCAACCACCGGTGCACCTATATAAGAACGACTTCACATAAAAAAACATACATACTCAAAAAAAATTATATTTCATAAATTTTTATTTAGTAGTATTTAAAACGATATAACAAAACATGTATTTTAAAGTTTTTATCACCTCGCCTGACTAGGTATATCTATAGTGCAGGAGGTATCTGCGCAAGAGGAAATGATAAGCAGTACTCAATATCAACTTTTTGATCAATAGCAATTGCTAATAGTCATCCAAAAGTAAATCTTTTTATTTTAATTAAAGTTTTATTTTCTCTACTCTTAATACTTCTTGGGACACAGTTAGATGCAAAGTTATTTATTTTATTACGTTTGACAGGTTTTACAAATCGTGTCGGATCTTCGAATTAATAATATATAATGAATTAATTTTTGTAAATATATTGAATTGTTATATCTGATGATAAGTATCTCTTGTTAGGGGCATGTTCTCATCGATAATGCGATATAGTAGGATTATAAGATTTAATATGTTTTTTTATTGGCTTTAAATCGACTTTATTATAAGGCAATTTCTTGTTAGTTTTTTATTTTACACTCATTTTGCTAAGTTTTGCATGTTTGAATAGATTTTTGAGCGCACTATTATAATGCCGGCATATCCAAAAGTTTTCAAAAAAAGTCTTGCAGGTTTCAACTTTTTCTCCGTTTTCCTTCTTTAAATAATATTTAAAAGAATAATTTCTTCTGGAATTTCCAGTTTTAGTTTTCCTCTGCACAGTGCTGGTAGATACATATGTGGTGTAAAAGAAACGTGTTTTTTTTATCTCCACGAAACAACCAAAATTCTTTATTTAATTCCCATTGTCTTTCGTTGATAATGTATACATTTTTTCTTACAACTTCTCCCACGTGACTCTTTCACCCCGTGTTTTTTTTTGTTTTCTTATCTTTGCTTCAAGTTTTATTTTATTTCTTTCTGACAGAAGTTTTATACGATTTTCTTTTTCTTGGTTCTTCTTTGTTAGTAAGCTGTGATACACCTAACACATTTTCATCTTCACATTCACTAATTCTACAATATTCTTGTAAATACACCATTTATCGATTTCCCAAACATAAACTGCCATAAACCGAAAATTAACAAACGGAAGTGTCAAATAGCAATTTTGATCTACAGTCTCTTTCAATAAAATGATTTATGCTTGTAGTTACGTCTATTTTTATTTTAAGGAAATTTGTCGGACACATAGCGAAAAAGCTGTATTCGCTTTTAAACTATCTAAAATATTTTTTCATATGTTGGAAAATTAATGGGGAAGGACCATAATAAAACCAAAAGCGAGTTATGCAACGTTTCGTCTTATTACACAAGACATTATCAGGCTGAAGATAGTTATAAAACTTACCAAACTATCTTATAAGTAACATTAAATATAATAAAGTGTAACAGATGGTTTAATAAAAATATAAACAAGAATGTGGCATCAACACGCAACACTTAAGACGTTCATATAAAGAATGTGCTGAAGGAGAAGTAGATGCCACTATGTTTACAAAAAAGAATATCCTATGAATTTAAATTTGGCTCATACATAAAAAACAACGAAGACATAGAATCGACAATAGGAAACTCAGTATGATGTGTTATGAAATATTGAATTTATATTTGAAAGTAAAAATTTATAAATATTGTTTAAATTTTGTGTATCTGTTCTAAAATTAACAGAATTTTTGACTTTATGAATAAAAAACATTTCAGAAACTAACCTCTTAGACCAATGTTTTTCATTATCTAAAATAACATAAAGTAACATTTTCAAAATCAAAGTTATGTCTATTATTAAACGTATGTTGAGATAGAGCTGTTTTTCCAAAATTAGAGACTAAATTAACAGGTTTTTATTTATACAATTTTTTAATTTTTGTTTCGTTTGACCAATATAACACAATCTTATAAAACACGTGACACGTTTCAACAATTGTGAGATTATCTAGAATAATTAAATAAATAAAATGCATTGGATTATAGTTGTCTTGTTTCTCTTTTTTAGAAATTTATTTGATGACATGTTTTAATTTAAAAGATATTAAATGCTAATTTTCCACAAGTTTGTATAGGTTGTATATACGTACTTTTGGCTTAGCACGGCAGTATAGTATTACGGTATAAAGGCTAAATAATCTATGTATTTTGTTGGGTTTAATTATTTTTCTCACATACTTTGACCTGACCAAAGGGTTCAGAATTTTATATTGTTTCCAACAATTTGTTATTTTTTTTTTATGAATTGCTATTTTTGAATTTGTCTACATGCCAAAGCGTTACAATGGCAGTCATGACGCGCACATTGAAGCAGCCTTCTCTCCCTGATTCCATTTCTCTGCATTTCAGTAGTAGACAATCGTACCGCACTGCGCAGTGCGCACTACTGCAGCACCAGCGCGAGCGCAACTACGCAGTATGCCATTGCATTGGTAAACAAAACAAAATGGCTATTTATGGATGGCGTCGGCGTGTAGTTTCATGTGCGTGCTCGGATGGTTAAATGACTCAGATTTTTGATAAAAATAGGCTTTTTATGTAATATATTTTGGTGCATAAATATGTGAAAATAAAAACAAATTATTAGTTTGTCTTTGTTGTGTTTTCTCTAGTTAAAAATTGCAAATTTGGTGAGATATTCGGTGCTTATTTTTCGGAGTTGGGACTATCGTTTGCGAACATTGGTGTTATGTGTCTCCTCAATTTCAACGTAAATGCTCGTCTGCGGACTGTGGTAAGTACTTAATTATTAATTTTGATAACCTTATTTCGAGTCTGAGGTTATGGTAAAATTGAGGTTAGTGTTAAAACGTTATTTCAAAATACAGTAGAATCTCGCTAACGCGAACTAATTAAAATGGAGGGTCGAGGTCGGAAAGCATCACAATGATAGCACATCGATATACGGATCATGCAATTTACAAAACCGATATACCGACTATAACATTGTATCGAACTAGTATTGAAAAATAACGTTATTTTGAAGCAAATTATTGTAAAATGTAAGAGGATAAATGAAAAAACTGTGTTTTCTTATGTCATAGTGTAACAAAACTAAAATTTTATTTTATCACAAACCTAAAAAAACATTGCAACAAGAAAATTTAACTAAATAAAAAATATTGTAACTCTTTTAATAATTAAAAAAATTAAAGATCAAAGTTTTGGTTCAAAAAAACTAGAGTGTTAACATTTTTTGACTTCAGTCTACTTCTCTTTTGAGTAATTAAATTCCCAGTTTTTGAGAATATTCTTTGAGAAGATACAGAAGTAGCTGAAATGTTTAAATATTTATTTGCTAATTCATCTAGATATTAATATTTTAGAGGATCGTTAGCTACATTCGTTGGTGGGACTTCAAGATATTGCCTAATTTAATATAATTGCATCCGTAGTTGGTGTAAAATTGTTAGTTTGAGCCGTTCTTTCTTTTAGAAATTTAGACAGATTGGGCTCTGCTATTGACAAAAAAATTATTACAAATTAAAAAAAATCAAATTTACAATATTTTATTATTATAATAAAAGAGTACGATTTTTGCCAAGGACGCTTAATTGTTACCGCAGGTAAGTCTGCCTACGATTTACATGGTGCATTAATTGCATTTTTGATGGACATTTTCTATAAAATTTTTGGAGATTTTCATTATTTGCTTCCAAGACGTCTTAGTTCATAGGTTGTAGTAAAGACGTTATATTCGGAAGCAAATACTCGACAAAAATTTGTTCATCACTTGAAATAAGTTTTGATGCATGTAGATGTGACAGAACATTATCTATAAATAACACTGCTTTGTCAGGAAGTTTTAAGAAATTTTCGTTGTACTGAAGACGAAGCTATGGTATTTTTCGATGTCACACTCTGTATAATACTAATTTTGCTGAAGAAAAGGAATGTCAATTTATACCAATCTGTCAACAATTAGCACCCCTCTATTTGAATAATCTTCAGTGGGTTGTTAAAATGGAATTTTTTTTAAATTACTCAGTTCTGTAAAAACCGATTTTACTTAATACCACCTCCCACTGTGAAAACCTCATTAGGGATCGTTTTTTGTTGAAACGCTTATCTTGATAGAGTTTCTTGGAAAAATTTGTCGGTTGTTTAGAAGCAATTTTGCACATGGCATTATATAAAAAAGGTGAATTTATTTATTTATTCAAACTTATTTTACAATATTCTTAAAACTAATTTACAAGTTTTTAATGCTTTTATACATGTGTGCTGCTGAGGCTTAAAGTCTTTTCAGCGTCTTGGAACTTAAGATATTTTATTTTACATTTGTAAACTTAAAATTCACTAACATAGGAAACTTAAGATATTTTATGTGGGGAGGGAGGGGTGTTACAATAATATATAATATAAAAATGGGGAACTTAAAACTAATGAAAAATGTTAGGCGCACGGGGTGTCTCGGGGGAGAGGGTCCTGGGGTTGGCGATGAGTCCTGGACATAGCGGGTGATGGAATAGTCAGATGGAGTTCGTCGGTTGGGAGGTCGTTGTGAGTTTTTCAGCACATCGAGAGGGGTGTTTCGTTTACGAGTTCTTGTAATTCCGGTGGAAGGGTGTCATACGTGGTGGAGAGAACAGGGAAAGGGTATGGAGGGTTTGGATAGGAATTTGGTTGTGATTATTGATTTTGATTGGAATTTGATTTTGGCCGGATGGACTTAGAAAGTTAAAAATTGATCATTAAGTGGGGCTGGAGGGTTGGGGTCAGGAGGTCGCCGTCGAAAATTGTTAATGTGATCAGTTGTGAAATAAAAGAAAGCGTTGTCGAAATGGAGTTTATGTGGAATTTTGTGGATATCTTGGAGAGATTGTGCAAAAAGATTGGCTTTGTCTCGCGGGTGTGAAAGAACAGTGTTATTTAAGTGAAGGTGGAAGTGGGGGGTGGATTTTTGAGTAGTTAATTGCTTGAATTTATTCCAATATTTTTTACCTTGTCTGTAATCGAGTTCTTGACAGGTTTTATTCCATTGTTGTTCTTTAATGAGAACAAATTTACAATTAAAAAACAAACAGAAAACGTATTTTCATTTGAAGTGTCTATAGAAATATTACAAGCAAATAATGAAAACCGTTTTTTCGTTTTTTGAAAAATATTTAATTATTTTATTTATTTATTCATATATATTTTACTTAATTTATTTTGAAGACGAATTTGATAGCGATGAATTTTCTGTGTCGCTGCTGCAAAAGGCATAATAATTAGTGGGAATTTTGGTTATAAAATAAAAAGAAAATAAATCTCCAACTTGATCAGCTGACAATTACGCCAAACCAAATAGGTGTTTTAACCATTTTCCAATGTCTGAATCGTCATCTTGGTATTCGTTTGACAAACTAAGCTCAACAATGTTACGATACCAAGCTTGTTTTAAATCAAATAAACAGCCAATAATTCTTGATGTTAGCAATATGAACGGCTTCTTCAAAATCCGCATTAATGTTTTTTGGGGAAAAGTTCAGGCCTAATTTCATGACTGCGGTGACATAATCTTCTCTCTCTTCTTACCTGAGTTTAATCTCGATCTGATCTGGGAAGGCTGTAAAAGTTTATCAAGTTTTATATTCACAAATTTTTGGAACTGTTGAAAATCTTTCATAACTCTGTTGGAAATGCGAATATATTTATTTTCTTAATAAACTTTTCTAAGTTCTTGGCTAACTTAGAGCATGCAGCAGATGCACAATGTGCTAATGAGTGGCATGCATTTGGCGACAAATAGATGAGACACCTCGGAGCACAGATGTCAATAAAGTTAGCAGAACATATATTTCTTTGCAGGAAAATTTAAAGCTAATTAAGAGCTAATTAAATGCTCTAATTAAAAATTTTGTGCTCGTATTTTTTTAAAAAAACATGTTCTGCTAGCTTAATAAAAAGTTAGCAGAGCAACAATAAAATATGACATAAAACGTAAATATAATAATGGAAATATCTCAAGCTTATTACGAGCTAATTAAATGCTATAGAGGTCTCTAAAGAGGTCTGTTTGAAGTGAGCAAGTGTATGTGAAAGTGATACCTAGGTAAGTGTGAGATTGTGTGATTTTGATGTGTTGGTTGTTTAGGTGAATTGTGATGTCATTGTGTGTGAATTTACTTGACCGGTTCATGTGTGGGTGGTGGAAGAGGATTGATTTTGATTTGTCTGGATTGATCTTGACTCTCTATTTTTGGGTCCAGGTGATGATTTGGTTGAAGTGGTGTTGGAGTGTTTGAGAGCAGGAGGCTGTGGAGTTTTGTGTGGTCCAGGTGGCTGTGTCATCGGCGAAGAATCTCGTTTTTGTTCGTGGAAGATCTGAAATTGGAAAGTCTGAGTTAAAGAGAGTGTAAAGTAATGGGGAGAGGACTGCGCCTTGGGGGACTCCCGCATGAAGGGTAATGGGATTTGAGAGGGTGTTTTGGATTTTGACTTGGCAAGTGCGATTGGAGAGAAAAGAATCGATGAGTTTTATGAAATGGGGGTTGATGTCTGAGTCAAGAAGTTTTTGGAGGAGACCTTCGTGTCAAACCCGATCAAATGCACGCTCTACGTCAAGAAAGACTGCGAGCGTGCACTGACTAAGATTAGCACTGCGGACTGAATCTGTGTGGAGCTCGAAAATGGGGTTCAAGGTGGATCGTTGATGACGAAAACCGAATTGTTCTGGGGGGGAGAATGTGATTTTGTTCGAAAGTTTGGCGGAGACGTGAAGCAAGGACTGCTTCGAAAATTTTGCCGAGAAAGTTGAGAAGAGAAATGGGGCGATAAGTGAGGGGGTTTGTGAGATCTTTGTGAGGCTTGGGGATCATGACTGTGTGTGCTTCTTTCCAAGAGGTGGGAAAGTGGCACGAGTTGAGACAAGAATTGAAAATTGTTGTGATTGAAGTGATGGCAGAAGCAGGGAGGTTTTTGAGAATCGGTTTGAGTTTGTCGGGACCAGGAGCTTTGTGATTTTTGAGAAATTGGATACGTATCTGTATTTCCTCTTCTGTGATTGGTTGTGTTAGTTCGTCCAGAAATTTTGAAATCTGTACTGCAGATAATCCGCCCATTAAATCCTCGCTACAAGAATTTCAAAAGAAATAGTGGGGATCTTTGGCACTGTGACGCAACCATTTAAACTTACAATTAGACTCCCAAGAAGATTAGTATAGTATTCGCAACTTTAAGTTGGTTAACTTTTTAAAACCCTTGTAATGTATAGATATAAGTATAAAAATCAATCCCCAATTTTTCATGATTTCAAATAAAAAAAATTTTTTATCCCCAAATGTTTGAAAAATATTTAGAACTAGGGATTAATGTCTAAGTCTGGCAACACTGCGCTGGAGACACGTCTGAACACTTAAACCTGTCAACAGTGTTGCCAGTAGTGGGAGAGCAAATTGTACTTCCGACTGTCAAAAATTGTACTACCAACCTTGAAAATGTACAGGTTCAGTGAAATTTGTTTCCTTAAAAACTAATCCTGAGAAAGGTGTAATAGTACGGGTTGTAGTAATATTAAACATAAAATAACAGTATTTTAAACTTCTATTAGAAAATTTATTTAATTTAAACAAAATTAACTTTTAAAGAAAACAAAAAAAAATCAGTCTTAAATAACAAAAAATATAAATGTGTAAATAAATAATATCAATTTCAAAATAATAAAATATTATTTATATGTTATTGTCTTATTAAATTATTGCTCGAGTTCTATTTAAAACACTGTTGACCATCCAATAAATTTCGTGATAACAAAATGGCATTCTAAGTTTTAGGAAGCAATCTGTTTCTAGATTTGGTTTTATTTATGTTAAGTTTGCTAAAAATTCGTTCAGCTGCTGCACTGCTGTGGGGCAAAATAAAATATTAAAATATAACACAAAGTTACATATGGTAATGTTACATACATACATAAAGTAGGTACATAAAGTTACTCCTATTTTGAAATATTTTTTACCCGGCAGCATTTTTTAGATTATAGATACGAACCAAAACTCAGAAAATTGAAGGTCTAAAAGTCTTTTTTTTGTTTTTAACCAGATTACATATTGCTCTGTATTCAGATGAAACCAACTCTAACCTACCATATATTTTTGATTATTTAGTTATATTTAGCTTTATGGATGTGTTCTGTGAATATTGTTGTTGCATTGTCGAGTTTTTCGGCTGAATTGATATTTGATTTCTAGATGGAAATTTCATTTTTGAATTTGTCCCAATTTATGTAAGTTTTGGATAGATTTTTTTGGTGGAATTGTTCGTTGACTTTTATGATACTGGGTTGTGGTCAGAGTTTACGTCCGGGTGGGCCGTTGATCCGATGGATTTTGTGCAGTTTTTTACAATCATGATGCCGAGTACATCAGGGAGTCCGTGAGGACTTTATTTTGTTGAATCGTCAAATTCATGTCACAAACTTTCGATGTCAACGCTTTACGTGCTTTATTATACTTTGATCAGAAAACCCAAGTCTTTTAAAACAGGGTTTCAAAATTGTAGCCTCGGCAATGAAATTGGCGCTTCAATCATTTCCAAAACGATCCAAAACTTTCATTGCAAAAATCTGACGATATTTTAAATTTTTTTGGCTGTAAATCTTCTTTATTTAAATATCTAAAGACATGCCGTTTTAAAGATTCGACAAATATAATATTTTTAGAAATAGAGACATTAGTCTCTGAGCTCATTTCCACTATCACGTCCGTAAAAGACAAGAGGTATTGTAATAATACATTAATTAATTAAATTATAGTGTTTAAATTTGAATCGTTTAATTCTAATAGTTATATTACTACATATTTTTATTTGTTCCTGTTGAAGTGGTATTAGCTTTAGTTCTAATAAAACTAGTTTTTGTAACTCGCTATTTGTAAGGGTTCTTGTTTCTTCAGTTTCCGCAACAAATTTGATTTTTTTGGGGGGCGAAAAGCGTGGCAGCAACTGCGATTTAAATGTTTGCTTTGCGGTTGTTTAAGTACACCAGAGCTACTAATAGCTACTCCAAGAGAAGTTGCACCTGTAAAGAAATATAATTTTAAATGTTGTTACTAAATTTTGTATTTAAATTACCAGATATTTGACGGATAATTAAATTCTCTCCACGTTTATCTTCTATCAGCTCTAGAAGATTTTTTTCCCAGTCCTTCAATTTTATAATTTTTTCACCTGAAGCTTTTCTGCCCGCTTTCTTTTCGTTTTCCTGATAAGGTTAAAGTTTTAATTGTATTTTTTATGGCTGGGTCTGGTCTTCTTGTGTACTATTTGCGTAATTTTTTTTTTAATTGTGTTTAGCAGTGTGATGGGTAAATTGATTTTTTGCGGGGATATTTTAGTTGTTTTTTTTTGAGGTATTCTGGCTAAACTGGACAGTTCCTGTGATTTGCTTGTGTTTTTCTTTGCAGTTCACACATTGTGGGTCTTGTCCCGGTCCTAAGTGAGGTCTGTGAAGTGGGGTCCAGCCAGGGCCGGATTATAGTTATTAGCGTCCCTAGGCTAATCTTAGACTTCTATAAATTTTCATTGTTATCGTGATTCCGGCGAATCGTCACTTTCTGCCGTATTGGCGCATTTGTACTATTTGCTATACACTATTCTACTATTTCTAGATTGCACTATCAAAATCTATGGTTAAAACAATGTGGTTATGTCGAAGTCGAAGCATCGGTAGCATGGTAAGGTGCAGATGCTTTTAATAACTTACTGTTGTTTTATAGGCAAACCATTGAACTGAACGCTTTTCAAGCATGTGATTTTGAAGAACCATAGGTAAATAAAAACATAAATACAAAATTTGAATTAATTCGAATTTGACAAAAATTTGTCAGTTGTCAATCGTGATCTATGAATATCTATAGACAAGATGTATATGTAGAATGCGTGCATAGTCGAGCAGCGCCAAGCGAAGAATAACTCTAAGCTCGCTACGCGGCAGGCTGTATAAAACGCCTTTTTTTATAGAGAAGGTTGTAGGTAATAATATTCCTGGAAATTTTTCTTGAGTAGTCTAATGTATGGTCTGATTTTGAACAGTTTATCAAAACTGGGCTCTCCTTGTTTTGGCCATTGTAGCATTTTTATTGCAATGGAGGCTAGTTAGCCAAGAGCCAAACCGGTTTACGACTATTTTTGAAGCTATGAAATCATTACGCAGTGGACTGGACCAATAATTGCGAAAAGAGGGAGACTTTTTTTTATACCCATGAGTAAATTTACCGTAATAAAAACTTTCATTTCCTACTCAGTTGTCGGAATAAAATTTCTTTTTTCCTTAATGGCATAAAAATTGTTTGTTCTGTAACCAGACGAATAACATCGCCAAAAAGAAGCAAAAAGAAATGTACATGTTTTGTGATATCAGTCAGTACTTTAGAGCTAGGACCAGGCAGTTGAAAATGATAGAGCTTTGGAGCTATATCTTGTTTGTTCCAGTTTGTAAAATGAATAAGTGGTATATTGTCTTCTAGATCCTTATCAAAAAACATGGTTGTGAGTTCATTCTAAACAAGCAGTGCTATTTTGTCTGTTTAAAGACAGCGGCCTTCGGGCTTATAAACAGCTTTATGTTTACCGATTTCTAACAGTTTTTGAGGAAATTGTTAACTCATGTGCGTGTAACAAGCTTATCCTCAATTCGGAAGCTGTTGCAGTAGGATTCCATCTTGAGTATAAGTGTATGTATTGGTGTTGAATTGGAGTTGTCTTACGACGAGGTCTTTCTTGTCTTTCAGCTACGTCCCTTGTTTCACAATAATGTACCTACAGTCTTGAAATAACGCTTTGCGTGGTATCAATTATGCCCGCCACATCAATTTGACGCGAACGGGTTTCAAGCATACCGATTGCCCTAAGCATCTCTTCTCGAGTTAAACTATGCTTTACCATAGTTTGGTTGTCAAAAAATGCCTACTTCATACAGTAATTAAAGAATACTAAAGCTATTTGCGTTTGCCTGTAAAGCAACTAAAACTTGGGGGTTGACAAAAATTAAAAGGAGATATGTTTTTTAGACCTAACCAGTACCTAACTTATAGTGTTACTATTTTCTTTTAAGAAAACACTGTTAACTTAAATTATAACTCATATATAAAAAAGTTATATAGAAAACTAATAATATTCCTAGACCATTTTCATGTGTGTATTTTGATTCATCAGAAAACCCAAGTCTTTTAAAACAGGAATCAAAAATTGTAGCCTCGGCGATCCTTTTCAAAACTATCCGAAAGTTTCTTTGCAAAAATCTGCAATATTCTTAAAATTTTTTGGTTGTAAGTAAATCTTCTTTATCTAAATATCTCGAGATATGTTGTAAAGATTCGACAAATATAATATTTTTAGAAATAGAGGCATTAGTCTCTGAGCTTATTTCCACTATCACGTTGTTAAAAGAGAACAGGTATTGTAATAATACATTAATTAATTAAATTATAGTATTTAAATTTGAATCGTTTAATTGTAATACAGTTATATTACTTTTTGTATTTGTTCCTGTTGAAGTCATATTAGTTTTAATTGTTCTAATAAAACTAGTAAAAACAATTTTTTTCTGTAGCTTTTCTGTTCTTTTTCTTTTTTAATTCTATTTTTATTTTATATATATATTTTTAATTTTGGCTTTAGCTATGTCTTTTTCGAAGTGGATCATACATGCTCTTTACATTGCAGCAAGAGCTCTTTTTTATGGTTTTAATTAATGCTGTTTATGATTTATTTAATAAAATAGGGAACTTTTTGAGTACTGATACTTTATTTACCGCTTTTCTTTGGATTTTGAATTATTTATGGGATTATCCGACAAATATGAATTGGTGGATTGCTCGTCATCAAATGTCATTCTGTTTAATTATTAACTACTAATTTACGAACATTGATGTAAAAACAACTTTACATTTTAAAATTGGATAAAAGAATTATAAAATTCCTTACCTTATACTTATAGAGTTTTATCCTCATGCTACAAACCACCAAGAACCTCACACAATTACAATAAAATTAATGAAATGTCAAATTTTATGTCAATTCCTACTATTTAATTTAAATAAAAAATCTAGTATTTACTAGAAAATCTCATAGTAAATACTTAAAAATAAAAGTAATAGATTATAAATACAAAATTAAGTAAATATTTGCACTTAAGGTATTTACTTTCACGAAAATACTTTTACTTAAAGTAAAAACTTATTTTGATATCAAGTTTTTATATTTTAAGATATTTTATTATTTTATAACATAAATTAATAATGATGTCTTCAGATGAATATTTGCATGCGAAACATCTGGCGGAGGAAACAGTCATAAATCAAGATCTATCCTTACGATGGTTTGCTTCTCCAGAAATTGAACAATGGCTATTCTTTGGTTTATAGAAGGATCTTAAAAGTCAGCCCACTTTTAGACATTTTGAGTATACCAACTTGTAAAGTTTTTCGTTTTTTTGTCTAATTCGAGCCCGAGATATTTTGTGTAGTCAGTTTGTGTAATTTTTGTGTTGTAGAAAGTTATGTCTTTATTTGTAATATTATTTCGGTTTGTAAAATATGTGATGCTAGTTTTACTGTCATTGATTTTTATTTTCCATTTGTTAAAAAAGTTGAATATTTTATTCAAGTGGTTTTAGATTTTTTACATCAGCTCTGTGCGCTTGCCATGATGAGATATTTAATGCCATGTCATCAGCAAAAAGGGCTACAAAGGTATTATTGGATTTTGGTATATTATTTATATACACCGCATGGACCAAATGTGTGGAAAATATAGGCATAAAATGGTTATGAAAATGCTACCTAAGGCTATGTTTAGAAAATTTTTATTTGTTTAAATTTTTAAGATAACTATAGCAACACTTTTGTTTTTTTGTGGAATTTTACATAAACTAAAAACTTGAGAAAATGGCGTTTATCAGGTTCAAGACCGACAATGAACATCGTAAATAGGATACCAAATAAGGGGGCCATATTCGAGCTAAGAATTGATAAAAGTAAAAAACAATTATTTTAAAGTTTCAATATTTTTAAATTTCCCACCATTCCTGTAAATAAAGCCGTACCTTTTAAATGCTCCAGCTACTTACTCCGTGATGTGAAAAGTAAAATTTGAATCAAAGGGAATGCCTAGATCTTTAACCAAATCGCAACGTCTTAAAATACGACCTTTTATGTTATAAAAAATGTAATAACATTTTGTTTACGTGTATAAGACATACCTCTGCATTGGCTGATATTGAGAGAAAGGCGACTTTGCAAACACCAAGCTATCATAGAGTCAATGGATTCTTGGAGACAAATGCAGTCTGAATATGTTGAAATTTTGGAGTATAATTTAAAGGTGGTTGCGAATAACAGTTTTTCGCTTTTTACGGCATCTGGCAGATCGTTTAGAAAAAAAAAAAACAAAAGAGGGCTCAAGTTTGATCTCTGGGGTACATCAAAACTGGGATTAAACAAGAAATTTTGATAACGTACAGCAAAATCTCTGTTCAGTAAGATTCAAAAAAATTTATAAGTGTCTTAGAGAATCTCAGAAAACTGAGCTTTTGCCGCAAAATATAGAGATCTATTCGATCAAAAGCTTGCTGAAGGTCAGTGTTAATGACATCCACTTGACCACGGTTATATAGAAGTTTGGATGTAAATTGGGAGAAAACTGCTAAATTAGTAACAGTCGACTTTTTCTGTATAAATCCATGTTGCGTAGTTAAAAGCAGGTGTTTCCTAGAAGAATAAATTATGCTGTATATTATAGTTTCGGAAAGTTTAGAAAAATTGCATAATAGTGATATTCCCCAATAATTTATTACGTCATTTTGTTTTTATTTATTAAGTATTTATTACGATAGATGAATTATTATTATTATTGAAGTTTGGGTAGAAAATTTTTCTCGCTTTGTTGGGGAAGAATTATTTAAGAGATAAGATTTCAGTTATTTTAGGCGTAATGCGAATTTGTGTAGTAAGTAGGCAGATGCCTACTACCCTGTTTAACGATTTTGTTGCTTAGCACTCGCTCCACTGTTATTGTCCGACTATAGATCTTCTGCGATTATTGCTCTGACTCTTCAAGAATTTTATAACGTTTGGACGGCAAACCCCCAATAAAAATAGTGCCGACCAGATGTTGACAATAGGCTTAAGAAATATCTAGTTATGTAGGTAAAGAATTTTACAGCGGACTGTGGTTAAGTGTCGTAAAAATTTCGAATAATTACAGGATTATGTTGTAAACGCAGAATATTGATGGTCGAACTCTACTAATGTTTTTGAAACACTGCACTGAACCGAAATTTTTAGTCACTTGTGGCCCGATTTAGTTTATCTAAAACATTTTTTATCATAATATTTTGTTTTGTCTATCTTCATTTTCTCCAAATAAGATCACTTTTTCTTCAAATATGTTGTTCTAATTTTGATTTTGTTTTTTCTCTTACTTCTATTTGTATTTCTGACACAAGATGTGCCTCATCAGTTGATCTGCTTGGCATGTCTTGGACTCTTTTATTTTGTGATTCACAAAGTGTCTCGTCAATTGTTTCTGAAGATAGTACTGTCTCGGGATGAACATTTTTTTTATTTCCAAAAATTTCGTTCATCTCTCTTTCACACTTGAAGTGCTTACGTGCTCGACCTAAAATAATATGTACCTACAATTAGTGATAAATGAGAAATTACCTATTTTATTTTTGCTATTCACTTTTTTAAATTTTCGCTCTACGACTCTCCAACGGTTACTGCAACTTGTTGCCGTCAGTTTTATTTATACATTTATTGTTTAAATGTTCAGCAATTTGAAGCCAGAGCATTTTGGTTGTTTTAATTTCCATGGTATCGAGTTTTTCTTTATATTTACCATATAAATGAATTAGCATTTTTGTCTGGCTTTCGCTCTATTTATAACAATTTTTTGGTCTAATTCAACTTCATGTTTAGGCACTGAGGTTGTTGCAGGCAATATTACCAAGCCTTGTTGTCCTATAAAACATTTAAATAAATACGTGTAATTTATGCAATCTCTAACTACATTTGATGGTGTACTAGGTAAATTTTATCAACTTTATTACTTATCAAATACAGCCATTTTAATACAAATTTCAGAATTTTAGAATTTCATTAACACTTCAACCAAGGCTTTCTGTTCATGCAAAACTGTACCACCACAAGACAGCCATGAATCCGTTCCAACCTCTTGGAAAAAAACTGGCAGTGCCAGGCGGAGTCGATGAGCTAGACCACGACGAAGTTGTATATCAAAATGCACTTTCAGATAATTGCCTAATACAGAATTTTGGTCCTTATATTCCTTAACTAATCCTAAAGATTGAATTTTTTTAAACCTACTTTCGGTCAAAGGGAATTTGCAGCCTATAATATTAATATTTGACCAAATCATTTTGCAAGCATTGTGAATAACTAATTAAAAATTTATCACAACTGTTTTAGGTTTAAGTAACTAAATTATATTCTAAACATTTTTTTGTAATAGTTTGAAATAATTGTAAATAAGACTTTTGGGTTTTATTTGGTAACAAACCAAAGATCAATAATGCCTACTTTTATACTCACAAACAGTAAACATTTGGCAAAATTTTTTTGTAGAAAATTGCCATTTATAAAAATTATTTCTACATTACATAAAAAATGTAAATTTGTATAACACTCGAAAATAATAATTTTGTTTGAATCGTTTATATTTAATATAAAGTTTTCACCTTTATGAGTTTTTAAATCCAAAGTTTTTAGTACACTAAACACTTCTTGATTTTTTAGATAAGGCGAGGCGGTGTGAATTTTTTGCGGGCGACATACATATTTCTTCTTACATTGCTAATGTTCTTTTCGATTAAATTGTCATCATTACCATTACACTTTAATTCTAAATGAATTAGTTTGGGTGGTTTTTGAGGTAAGTCTTCCACGGCCAAGACCGTGTTTCTGTACGAGTTGAAATCTAATCCCAAAGCTTGCTCAGAGAGGATAAACAAGTGTCTCAGTAGGGGTAGTATAAAGCTCGTTAACGGTCGCTTTGCAAATTATACCTGGGCTCTGGGTTGAACACTTGTACAAATAATTAAAAGATATAAAAGTTATAACCAATCCTCAGACATGTCTTACATCGTAGATCGCTTGCTCCTCACGGGGAAGCTCAACGATACTAATGTCGAGTTTTCCTTTTTTCGTTTGCATCTATTTGACTGTAATGGGGGTGATGTTTTGTCGCTGGAGGTCCTACTCGACATCCTTTTCAGGAATTGAGCGGTAGACTCCGCGTAGCACCACTTTAAGCCCCAAGTTGCACTTCAGAGCGAACGAGTGGTGAGAGAGTTATTTAGCCTCAAAGAGAGATGGCATGTCTTTAAAGCTCTCTGGAGAGGTTGGCTGAACTCTGACACCGTCTTTGGTGGTCTTCGCCTGTTTGTAGGGAATGTTATGTTCTCTTAATAGACTACTAATCTCCGTCCACGTCGCAGTCATCTCCTTTGTATGAAGAATAACTTAAGAATAATTAACCGAATTTCAATCATTACAAATAGCTAACTTACAAATCTTGACGTTTGGGAAATCTAAAAAACGAACAGAACTTTTACTGTCATCACTTTGATAAAATCTTGACTGGCATCTCTTGTAGCTGCACAAAAACCCAGTTTTCTGTTTTGGATTTTGTTTACTTCTTTGGTCAACAACCTCATCTATTTTGACTACGTTGGATAATAAAGTAGAAGAAATTAGAAGATTTGTCCAATTAATATTACAAAGCTTACCTTATCTTAAGAAGAAATAAAATGTTTTTACAAAACTATAATTTTATGTTTCTAGAAACACTGTTCACTTCGCACGCTTAAATAAAGTTTTATAATCACAAATAATACAAGACAAAACTGACCGCACCAACCACTTTGAGAACAATCGCAAAGTTGTTGTGGACGTTGTGAACTAACTTAAGAAGTAATAGATAAAATAAAATTCACTGTTCACCAACACAAAATCACCCTATCGGTTTTTCCCGGTAATTTATATTGGGAAAACAAATCATTAGGACACTGTAAATGCGTTTTCTGCACCCTTGCTTTTGTCCGGTACAAGGTTAAATAAACAAAAACACGTTGCACGTCGCCAGGTGCTTGGGAGCTTTATATTGGTGTGCGTAACTGTCTTTCTCCCACAATGAGTTTCTATATCTTACCTTCGTTTCTGTGCATTACCTATTCTGTGCCATTATCGCAGTTGCTCTCAATACAGGTACCACCAAATTTATACAGTCTTTGTGACGTCGATTTTTCTGAAAATTCAGTACTGGCAAAATTTTAAAAATTAGGTGTTACGAAATCTCCTGGACCTGATAATAGTACTGCTAGTGTTTTAAAAAAATGTGCAAAGCATTTCAGCATACAATTAACTGTATTAGTGAAGCAATCTTTTGGGTCCGGTGTCTTGTCACATGATTGAAAGACCGTAGTCGTTAGATCTTTATATAAAAAAAGGCGTTAAATTTGATGTATCCAACTATAGGAACATAAGTTTCACTTCTCTAGTTGACTGTTACCAATTTATTGTGTTGTCTTAAAGACTGGACCAAGGAACTAGATGCTGGTAATTTTATCGACGTGGCATACTTAGATTTTTTGCAGACTTTTGACAAAGTACATAAGCAACGTTTCCTTTATAAACTCGAGCATTTTGGATTGCATGGCAATCTGCTCAGATGGATAGACACTTTCTTAAGCAATAGTACGTTTAAAGTCAAAGTCAGCAGCTTATAAAGTGCACAAAAACAAGTCTCAAGTAATGTTCTACAAGGCTCTATCTTTGGTTCTTTCTATTTATAATCTACCCTGTAAGCAAAATTAATAATAAAGTCTACAATAAGCGCTCCAAATACACAGATTTAGTCTCTGATTTACAACTAATTTATGAATGCTCTCGACTATGGATTTTTCCAACCAATGTGGATAAATGCACCGTACTTCATATTGGCGACAAAAATCTTAAATTTCTTTATAAAATGAACGGTGTCAATTTGATAATAATACAGATTTATGTCGATCTGAGAGTGCTTGTAACACCTTTTTTTTTATGGTCCGAATATATTTTAAGTCACCAAGAAGGCCAATAAAATTTCTTATATTCTAAGTAAGACCTTTACTAGTCTAAACATCGGATCTTTCGTGAAGGCTTATAAAACATACGTGTAATCATTCCTTGAGTATGCCAATAGTGTGTGAGTACCCGCACTGCAACAAGATATTCTACTTTTAAAGGGTGTTCAGCGTCGAGCTACTAGACTGCCTTTTGGTTGTGTCCGCTCCGATTATTCTCAGCGTCTATCTATCATGAATTTACCATCACTGTCAGGTAAACATATGCGAGGAGACTTAATCACTGTCTTTCAAGCCTTCAATAACCTATGTTCTCATATCATTTACATCTTTTCTTTTAACACAACTGGTCGCACTAGAGGTTACTGTATCAAGTCGGCCAAATAAAAATTTTAAACTGGGTTCAGGAGGCAATCGTTTATCTGTAATCGAATTTTTGACAAGTGGAACTCTTTGCCTTCCAACATTGTCTTAAGTAATTCTACTTTGTGCTCTATAATAGAATATGATGACTACTGTGTTTTGAACCGAATGAACAATATCTCATTCATAAACGCGGACCCAAAAGACTACGCTCTCAGTCCGACCGCATTTAATTACTAATAATTACAACAAACCTATTGGGATACAAAGCAGTTTCAAGCAAAAAAACACACAAAGACCAACTTTTTTAAAACATAGGAATGCATTTTGCAAGTAAAAAATCTATTGGGACAAGCTTTTTTAAAACAGCTCTTGTACACAAAGCGGTTTTAGACAACATGCGACCGAGTGCCGCATCTGGTCAACATCTGAGTGCGGAATTCGTTTATTCGGAAAACACATTTTTAACATTTCAAACATACCTATATATTTTTGGGTGCAACTGAACTCCGCACAAAAATTATTAGCACCTTAATCCAACACTCGAACTGCCCTCAATACATTTTCGCTACCTGACGTGACCTTAACCAACACCTGAACTGCGCTCAAAATCTAAAGGGATTACACAGATGCTCAACTAATCCTCATTTATTACATAAATAGCTATTGTTTTTGATAAAAACACTTCTCCTGAATGAAACGAATTATTTACTTCATCAAATACATACAAAATAGAACAAATAGTATTTAGAAGTATTATTACCTTATAAATTCACACTACTAATAAATTTATACGAAACGCATTAAACAAAATTATAGGGTGTTATTCATGCCTATCTAATTACAATTTTAGATTGGATAAACTGCTGTTTTAGCAACATTTTCCGTCGAATATATTTCTTTTCACTTCATTTAATAGAATTAAGTTTTATATATATGTCGGTTTGCATTTCCAACAATACTTTTAAAGATGAATGTATGTTTAGATATGGCTTTGAATTTTCTTTTTTGAATTTAGAATGAAAGGATTCACATGCGTTTGTGGTCTTTAAAATGCTGCAACTGTTTTCCGCCCATATCTCTGGAGGAAATTTAGACTCATTCTTGAGGTAATTGTTAACCAAATAATCAGTAAATCGATTAACTTTGGCATCTCGTGGTTTCTCAGACATGAAATCTTTTGCGAAAGAATCTCTCACTTCCGTCGATGGAGGAAATGTCAGTCCGAATAAATGTTTTAACCAGGTTTTAATAGGAGATTCTTGATTTTTATATTCAGAAGCTAGTCTCCATTGCTGTATTTTACGCCACCTGTAATAAAAAAACATTTGTAGTTATTTATTACTTACCCTACCAAATCAAAAGGAAATATGAAACTTCATACGTACTATGATTGCGCAAGATGAAATCGACATCCGATGATTTAAAGCCTTGCCATACTTTTTTGACGCTTAAATGAATTGCCATTTCGAAATCAATAACAATTGTCTTCGGATTTAGAATTCGCATTTTTTTTAATATGTGAAACAGTTCTAAATATGTACTTTTTGCTTAATTTTTTAGTAAACAACATAATACTGGTACATAAACCTCATGTACGGTAAAAAGTTGCCTAAAGAATGTTGTGCAAAATTTAAATCTGCCGTTCATATAGAGAGTGTCTTCTTGGCACATGAATTTGATGTTTTCTAAGAAATTGTTAGGCAGCAAGAATTGTTTTTCTTTAGTTGGCAGTATTTAAAAATATTTGTACTTCTTCAGCAGATCTTGGCAATCTTGGCACTAGTTGTAATCTCGCACGATTGATATTGTTTCTTATATACCGGACATCTGTCTTAGATATAGTTCCTAATGCATCCTTTTGACTATTTAATTCTCGTCGAATTAATTTCGATGGTTTGGTAGAAATTTAGTGATATTTGCAAATGACATGTTGGATTTTACATAATTGGAGTTAAATGTATTTTTGGAATTTTTGTTACCTGCTGCAAGTATTTTTTCGAGGTGCTTTACGTACTTTGGACAACTCTTGTGGTTTGCGGTATGATTTTCTCCACTTGGGATTGTTTTTGAAACTGGGGTGATCGTCCGTTTGGTGGTTTCCTGCGCATTTCACGCATCGGGCTGGAAGGTTGTAGTTTGAGCTGCCATGCCCATACATCAGAGCGATGGCTCTGGGCTATTAATGGATTTTCGAAAATATTGCTTTCGTCTTACTTTTATGTTGTCGAGTTCCAGCTAGTTTTTTGTAGCCAGTTTTGCTTTTGGTTGACACTAAAAATGATGCTAAATGACTATTATTTGACCTGAATTTGATGCAGGTAAATTCCTTGATGTCGCTTTCTTTTAAGATCTTTCTTTTTTGTTTTTAAATAAAATTGCTTGACTTTTGTCTCCGTTTAGTTTTATATTACAATTTTGGGTCCATTTGAGGATTTCATCAAGATATTCATTTAAGTTTTTGATAATTTACTGGTTGTTCTTGAGGATGCATATATTGTTGTGTCGTCAGCGAATTTAACAATAATATTAGTGTTGGGACTCGTTGGTATGTCCGCTACATAAATTAAATAGAGCAGAAGCCCCAGTACTGATCCTTGAGGAGGCACTCCAGCTCTAATTTCCGTTGGCGAGGTTTATTTTTCATTGATTTTAATTTTGAATTTCCTGTCTATCAGGTAAGTCTTAATCAGTTTTGTCATACCAGTGGGCAGTCCTATTTTGATTCATTTATATAAGAGCCTGTTGTGGCATACCTTATCGAAGACTTTTGCCACGTCTAAGAATATTGCTCCTGTTTTTCTTGAGTTTGAGAAATTATTTAGAATATGTTCAGTTAATCGGCATACTTGGTGAGTAGCATTGTGCTGTTTCCTAAATCCATACTGTTTATTTGGAAACGTTGAGTTTGTATTTAAATGATTGTGTATTATTTTATAGATGATTTTCTCACATATTTTGCTTATCGATGATAATAAGCTTATAGGACGATAACTGTTTGGGTCTGTTTTTGGCTTTCCAGGTTTAGGTAGCATGATAATTTAGGATGTTTTCCATCTGTCTGGATAAGTTCTGATTTTTAAAATTGAATTTACTATTTCTGTTAGTTTTTTTATTGCATTAGGGGGTAGGTGTTTAATTATTCTGTTATTTAATCTGTCGATTCCGGGTGCTTTTTTTGGTAGTTTATTAATTATTTCTTGAATTTATCTGGATTAAAAATTATTGTTTTATTTCCTGATCCTATTTTACTCTTTGCAATTTTTATAACTACTGGGTAGTGATCAGAGTTTAGGTCGCGTATGACTTGACTTTCTATATTTACAGTTATGTTTTTAGCTAGTGCTATGTCAAGTATGTCTTTACCTCTATTTGCTGCACTGTGTGTTGGTTCGTTACGGTCCCAACACCGTAAAATTTCTATTGTCAGCTTATCTTTTCAAGTCTTTTTTTTTGTTGTTTTTCCTGCAGTTTGATTCCGTGTTTTTGCTGTTGAAGTCTCCAACGATTTAAGCTCGATACACTGGACGTTGAGGATGCCTTCTAATAAGACTGTTATTATTTCGTCAAACTGGACGAAAGGAGCTGCTTTTAGTACAAGCTTGAATAATTTTTCGTCCTTCATTGTGAACGTATAAAAATCGATGTTGTTGATGGTCAATTAATTAATTAGTGTGTTAAATGCGCTGCGGTCAGTTGCGTAGATTTTGATTTCCTCCCTCAGGTAGAGGATTCGGACGTCTTGGTTATTTAAAATATTTTTTACTTCTACGTGGATATTTCTTGGTTCAGCCCTTTTTGATTTTATGATTATGGGCGGTAGTTTAATTTGTTTAGTTGGTTTTGTTTGGTTACCTTCTACAGGTTGTGTTGGGATCGTAGATGATGTGGAGATGGGCTCATTTCTTGAGATTGTGGCTAGTAGACCAAATTTGTTTGTTGTTTGTACATTAGCGTGTACTTCTAAAGCTGGATTTTCCACGTCCATGGTGTTTGTAGAATTTTTCGCATTGAAATCAGGGTAGAATATTTTCCTTGTTTTAGTCGGGGGAACGTTTGCGTCGTCTAACTTGTTTGTTAGGATTCTTGATAGTTTTTCAATTAAATGCGGGGCAAAGAAGATTTGGGTAGTAGGTTCATGCCTACCACTCTGTTTAACCACTTTGTTGTTCTTAACACGCGCCACTATAAATGTTTTTAAGTAGCACTTATGTAAGTTTGTTACGACACTTGGCACGATTTAATTTTTGTAGATCTCAATTTCGCCAACAAAACACATCTATCTGTGCGATTGATTACCGTGTAATTTTATCAGTAATATCAATATTTTTATCAGAGCCTAACGCATTTTTGAGTCTTTTTTTAACTGTGGCTATCGTATTTTCCGCTGTAGTGCACAGGAGCTGTTATTTGTTTAATTTGTTAGCTACTCAAGAAATTTTTAAACTCTGCACTAGACGCTAAGTTTGTTCCATTATCGGAAACGATACATCTAGGGATGCCGAATCTAGCAAATACATTTTTTAGAGCAGTAATTGTAAACTTTGTTGTTGCTTGAGCCGTACAAAAAACTTCAATTCATTTAGAATGCGCGTCCAATATTTTTAAGAAATAATTTCCTAAAAATGGGCCAAGGTAATCAATATGAATTCTCGAAAAAACTTCCGTTGGCCACTTCCAATTTAGAATTTCTACTTTTGGAGGATTGTTTTTATTTATCGCCCAGTTCTTACATGCTTTGGCGATGCGTTCTATTCCCGATTTCGGATAACTAAAGCGACCTCTGGTGGCGTTTGGAATCATCCCATAAAAATGAATTACACTAGAAGAAAAAACAACGTACTCTAAAATGAGATTTCAAGAAAAGTGAGTTCCAAATACAAGAGCAAAAAGAAGGTGCTGTGAATCATTGTGATGAAAATATTACATCACTTACCGTCAAAACAAGCTTTTTAGACACAGTTAGTTATTAGTTATTACTCTATAGATAATAAGCAAAAAATGCACAAAAAACACACGTTATACATTAACACACGTTATGCTTTCATACGCGGAATGTTTTTCTGACTGTCAACTGTCAAATGTGTGTTTCGAACACATCAGCTGTTCGAAATTGCGAATATCCTCATTGATACCCGGCCAGTAAGAGTACGAGCGTGCTAGCTCCTTCATTTTTACCACTCCTAAATGTAATGGAGATGAGCCAACATAATTTTTCTGAGATTTTGAGGGATAATTTGCCTATGATTTCACAATAACGCTCCCTCTTCTACCGTTAATTGATGTCTTAAATCCTAATATGATTTTAACTGCTTATCTTTTTTAAAATTTTTGGGCCAAATTCTCGATTTTACACAATTCACGACTTTCGACAAGAGGAATCGAACATAATCGAATATAATCGACTTCCACAATATTTTTTCACTTCGTACTCGGCAATCTGGACAAAAAGTCAGCTGTATTTTGATAATTTGATACAACAACTGCCCATCAACGTAACCGATTTGCCGAATATTGTGGGATGTTTTTTTGGACTAAAAATGGCTATCAATGGCTCCGTATCGCATTTTAATATAAACTGTCTTGTAAACAAATACTGATGAAACTTTGTCAGTGTTAAAACTATTGCGTACGATTCCATTTCAATCTGACTCCACCTACGTTGCGTTTTCGTTAGGGTTTGCGATACAAAAGCCATGGGCTTTTCTTCTTTGCTGGGTAAAAAATGAGAGATCATCGCACTTACCCCAACAGAACTCGCGTCCGTGGTTAATATAATTGGCAAATCGGGATCGTAATGGGTCAAAATAGGGGCACCTGTTAACAATTGAAATAAATTGACGCTGTTGATTTTAAATTCAAAACTGAAGAGTACTGTTCTTGCTCTATGTAGTCTAATTGGGAAATTTGAGGTTCTTATTTGGTTTTAGGTGAGTTTCACTAATGAGTGCGATGTTTACATAGTAGTTAATTAAATATTGTGTAATTTTGTGAGTTTTATTTTGAATTTCATTGATGTGCCATATTAGTATTCGCAGATTATTCAAGTGTCTGCGGATTGCGTACATGTTAAATTTAATTACTCAGTCTGAGAATGTTGAAGATGTTGTTGAATTCTTATAATTGCTTTCTAATGGGCTTTGTTGTTCAAAATTGGATCAGCATTTTTGGGAGGCTCATAACAGTCTTGAATTGAGTATTGCCAAACACCTTCTACGCGCCGCCTATTGCGAAAGTAAGATTCGACAATAAAAATCTTATGTTCTTGCAGCAAAACCATTTTGTTTCAAGTTAGAAGCTACAACAGGCCGACAAAAGTTCAAAATGTTAGGTTATGATTTTGTTTTCACTAATTTCACATTCCTTACCTCCACAAACAAACCAGTTACAAAAAGTTGTCTTGAAAAAAACAGTTTAGCTCTACTAGAAGTTAGATGAGTGTCCAAAGAATACAAAATGTAAATGTTGTTGATCACGGTTTTGATCTTGACGATTGACTTTTGCTACTTTGCAAATAATTACAAAAGTTAGGTTAGATCTTATTTTATGGTGCGTTCACAAACGACAATGCACAGTCGACTTTGACGTCAAATATAAAAAAACACCCGATACATATGTTACAGTTTGTCCCAGTTAGGCTGGGGCTGGCCTTAATGTATAGTATAAGTTGGATACTACAGCGTGATCAGAAATGACTGTTTAAGTTGGCAATGCTGAATTTTGTTTTTAATTGGTATGACTGGTACTAGTTACTAGTACTTTTGCTTTGCTGACAGTTCGACAGTGACACTTGACATTTTAAATAAAAACGCTTAATTATTTTAATTTATTAAAAATGGTTTTTACATTAGAGCACGACATTTTTATAGGAATGGCTTACTTGGGAAACGGTGTTTTTAATCTTGGTACTGGTTGGCAACATTCGCTTGAAGCGACATACAATGAGTTTCGGCAAACGTTTCCTGAAATTTTGGTGTCATTTGGAACGTTTAAGCTACACTGCATGCGAGTAGTTGAACGCTCTTTAAATGCTGGAAACGTCGCTAAACAAAAACCAACTGGTAGGTCGTCAAATTTGCGGAATGTGCTCAGGTGAAAAGTCCTTTGCTACACGATGCTGCTTTACATCCTGTTAAAGTGGGTAAACTCCCACTTACCCCCACAAACACCCAGGTTGGCAGTTTCAAGACAGCGGGTGTATGGGCCAGTGATTTTTAACTTCACAATAAATTCCTGAGAGAATAATTAACCAAGGCATTTGATCAAGCAGGTCACCAGATCTAACTTCCCTGGACTTTTCTATCATATGTTTATTATAATTTTTGATCAGAGGTTGCTATGAAAAACATAAATCGTAAAAACGGAGCGCCTAACTTATGTCACTTGATAATAAATACATAACCACTTTGCTGTTACTGTCAAAAGTTGTTATCTTGTTTAAGGACTCGTTCCAGGTGTTCGACGTATTTTGGACAGTTTTTGTGATTAGCAGTGTGTTCACTACCACAGTTAGTACATTTAGGGCCGGTTTACAGAAAGTGAAATTAACTTTAATTGCGATTAAATAGTTAATTCGCGATTAAGGGCGCGTTACGGCAACAAAATCTGAGCGTAAAGATAGTGGTAATGTAATTCATTCAGTTTTTTTTTGTTAATTACACCTATCCCCCGATTTACACGGTAGATATCTCCCTTTCGTAAGCGATCCAAAATTTCGATTTTAGTTTCTAAAGAAATAACTTTTCTTTTAACTTCTTTCGACATTATAAGCCTATAATTTTTTTTTTTATTTATGTTAATTTATAATAATCTAAATTATGCACTCACTTGTAATTTACGAATATGGAAAATTAAATCTTTCTGAAACTGTGAATCTTTCATTCAAATACAATTTTTCGTAGATAAAACTTTAATTTTATGCGAAGAAATACAGACACAGTGTGCATGTGCAGCAAGTCAGCACATAAGCTCGGGATTCCCCGTGAGATGTGTACACAACGCACGTGTTCAAACACAGTAGAGTGCGATAAAAACAAAAAAAAAAACTTATTTGGAAAACTGTGTAAAAGCGAAAACGTGTTAAACAAGTACCGTATAAATCGGGGGATAGGTGTATTTATTTTTAATTTTGAACATTTCTATATATTACAGACATTCTAAAGTATAGCGTATTACTATTTATATTAATGAAAAAGTTATGATATTCTTTAATTTTAATGACAAATATTACCATATTTTTTAAACGGTACATTTGATATAAAAGAAATAATTAAAAGTTAATGAGAACTTCTTGGCAGTGTGTTATAGCAAAATTTTTAACAACCGAGCCAGATTTTTACATTATTACAAAAAACTGAAGGAAGAAAAATCAGTCTAAAGAGCGCCATTATTTAAATGACAGCGTGACTAAAATGTCGGAGTTATAGCTCAATAGTTTTCACTTTAGAGAGCGCCACCAGGTTTTTTTTAGCGGGTGTGTTTGAAATGTTAAGTTTGTATACATTTCAGTTTAATTTACCAAATGATTTTTTGTAAATAACGTTAATCAAAATGTAAAATAGTTGTTGACCATAGATTACATGAGTTATTAGTTTGTTGAAGCGCAGGAATAATTTATAACAATTAACTTTAAAAAAATGCGATGTTAAGTATCTAGTAATTTCCGTTTTAACAAAATTAATGGCTAAAAGTGTAAAAAGTACATACAGGGTAAAATTGACCTAAGTTGACAAACTTCACCTGGTGATAATACTCGTTGAAAGGATGCTAAAAAACCCGATTTGTCTTATACAAATGTTGAAAATTGTTTGACATACATGAAATAATTTTCGAATATTATTGAAACCAAAATTGCGTTACTAAAATGTTAATGTTTTTTGAGATACATGACAATCAGTCTTTCAACTTTTCTTAAAATTTTTACAAAAAAGCGTTTATTAAACAAAATAGCCCCAAATTACAACATTGTATATTTCGTAAACTATGAACATTCGTATAAGGCAAGATTGGCTTTTTAGGATCCTTTCATCGAGTGAGTATTATCATCAGGTAAAGTTTGGCAACTTATATTAATTTCACTTCGTATATTGGTAATTATGTTTAAAATGTAGGTATACTTAGTAAATAAAAATTATGTTAGTTATTGCAAAAAATCGTTTGCTTTTAATAAAATTTATAAATTCAAACCAAACAAGTTTAAAATATATATAAATAAATTTAAAACTATAAATAAAATTAATCATGAAAATCTGAACAAATTAATAAAATATTTAAAAAAAATTCAAAAAAAAGTAATAATGGGAAAAAATTAATACACAAATTAATATACAAAAAAGTTTATTTGGGATCAAGAGCTTTTAGTTCTTTGGGAATCCTCTTGAGAACAATCTCAGTAAGAATGCAGTCTGAGTAAAATGATTGCAGGTGTGGTAACATCTTTTCATGCCAAAAGATTTCATCTTTTAAAATTACTTCAACATAAAGGTCTTTTTTGTCGTTTATATAAATCACACAAAAGCATAAATCTTTTTGACAAATATTTAACTGCCCTTGTATCTACAAAATAATTAAAAAATTATGATATACTTAGTTTAATTTATCATACACACCTGGTAATAGTATTTACGTGTTCTTTTCAAAACAATTTTATTTTCATCATTTATTTGTACACAAAGTGTTTTGTCTGTTTCTGCCGCCTTTTTTAGTGTCAGACCACTTTTATGTACTTTATATACTTACTCCTTGTGCGTTTGTATATCCTTCACAAAAATCGCACAGATCCTTTTTTCGAAAGAAGAACCCGATGTTAAATTGAGTATTAAAAATTCGAGCGTAACAATTATAATCCGCTGCAGGTTTACCCATGCTCTTTTGTATAGTGTCTATGCATTTCAGCAATTGACAATCCACCGTCAATAAATTCTCTGGAAGTGTTAGCTCGTTGATAGTGGTTTTCCACACGAGGGATAGCATTGATGTGTGCTTTAACGGATTCCGGTATGTCCTGATCGATTTTCGAATGTTTTCCATGTCGTCCTCGTTTGTCTTCCGCTACAATGCCTGAACCACTGACTTTTGATTTGATTACAGTGCGTATTGTCTTTTCTGTAATACCAAACCTGTTGATCATGTACGTTTTACAGACACGAATTCTATTTCCATTATTCATCAGGTAAAACGTACAGTTCTGTTTTCTTGGCTCTTGATGTGCCATAGAGAGTCGACGGTATTTGACTTCTAGAGGTTCTTTACATGAAGCTAGGAAATCACGCTGCCGTTGTAACAACCCCAGATTCTAGTACTGACTTAAGAGTTCAGTTCTGGAATCGTCCAATAATTTTGACGAGCACTTCAGTGTGCACCTATCTAAGCAAGGTGGTCACATTGCTCTTTATTTCCAATTTTTCCACTTATGGAAGTGTAACTTTTTCCTGCGTTCTTTAACAGTTTTGCTTTTGTTTTTTTTTATTGTTCAGGATGGCGTAACTTTTTTTTTTAGGAGGTGAAACTTTTGTTTGAGAATCGCTTGGAATCGCTGTTTGCTCTGTACTTTCACTATCATTAGAAGATGTTTCACTTTCAGATGGGACATATTCATCACTATCTTTACTCCAAAGTTCTTCTTTATTTCCTGGATCTTCTGAAGGTTCTTTTTCTTCACGATAAATTGGCTTTGCAATTTTAGCTTAGTTGAGGAGTTACGTTCAATTCTGTAAGTCTCCACCTCAGATGGCGATGAACAAGGTAACAACTGAACATCATTCAAAGCGCAGGGAACGTCAGCTGGAAATTATTTAATATTATTAGTGTAAATTCATGCAAGTATAAGATACTATCTACTGGTTAGACTTAATAAAATCTTGTACCTACCATAAGGAACTGAATTGACGGTACACGATATATCGGTATTTAATTCAATAGAATCCGGTACTATGACTGGATTCGGCACCTCCTCTTCTTCTGAAGTATTACCTTTATTATTTGCTTCAGAATTCTGAGTGGCGAGATGCAGAATGAGTTGAGTTCGGTTCATTTTGTAGAAATCCGCAGTCAAAAATTATATCTCAACAATGAGGCAATTTTCAATTACGCTAATGTTCCCCTAGCTGTTGACAGAAAACTGGAAATAACTTGGGCGAATAATGACACAATGATGACTTACGTCGTTGTTTCTCTAAGATCGCACACAAAATATGTCACAATAGCACTTACGTCGTTGTTGAAACAAAATTCACACACCACTGTTGCTAGCTCGGACGCTACTAACGATTAGGTCGTTGTTCATCAGGGATCGGGGTTAAAAAGCCTCTATTAGAACAACGACGCATCTGCCCTCCAGCGGTCACTAGAGGTACTAACATTACGTCGTTCTTCCACCAGGAAAATGCAATTTTCTTTGCAATTATGCCATAACTAATTCAAAAAGTCAAAATTTGCACTTACGTCATTGTTCTTCCGGAGAAGCGATATCTGTGATTCTTGCTAACTTTAGTGTTGTATTGTGTTTTTGTTTAAAGCCAAATTGCTCTGGTATTGTTATTGAGTTTGAGTTTAAATGTTGTTTTATTCTGTGTAAAATGAGTGTTTCTAGTATTTTGTAAAGGGTGGGGAGTAAGCTAATTGATAGGTAATTAGATGGGAGGGAGTGGTTTTTATTAGGTTTTTTGATTGGGATTATGATTGCATTTTTCCAGATGTCAGGAAAGTATTGAATTTTGAAGCATGCTTGGCGGATGTGTATTATATTATTTGTGATTGAGATGGGTAGGTTTTTAATGATTGTACCATTAAGTTTGTCCTCACCAGGTGATTTGTTTGTTTTGATTTTGCTTAGTTGCTTTTTAATTTCGCTGGGTTTAGGTATTTGATCTGGTGGTGTTTTCACATTAATTTGTTTTAATGTTTGGATGATTTTATTAATAATGTTACTTAATTGGGGTTCACCCATGTTGTTATTCATTGTGTGGGTTTTTTGAAAAGTTTTTGTGATTAGATTTGCTTTTTCTGAGTTCGTGAAGACTTTTTGATTAGTTTCTGTATTGATTAATGGGATTAATGGGGGAATATGATAATTTAGCTTTTTTTGTTTAAGACTTTTTGCAAATTTCTATAGTTTAGTTTTGTTTTTTGAGGTAATGTTACTAATTTTGTTGTTCCATAGGATAGACTTGATTGTTTTGATTTGAGTGTTTATGTCTGTTGTGAGGGTGTTAATGTGATTTTTGAGTGCTATGTCAGGGTTTATGTTGTTTAGTTTACGAAGTTTTTTGTTAAGTTTTATTTGATTAAGGATGGAAGGGGGAGCGATAGTTTTTGCGGTTGAATTTTTTTGATTTAAGTTGAATCAGAGAATGCTTTCTGGATTTGTGTATTGAGATTTGCTATTGCTGAGTCAATTTCGGTGGTTCCGGGATTGGAGGGATGTTTTTTTAGTATGTTCCTGAATTTTTTCCAGTCAGTGAATTTGGAGTTTAGGTTTGGTTGAGGTGAGATGGAGTTATTTAGATTTATTTCAATTAAGATTGGGAGATGGTCTGGGGGTAGGGGATCGAGGGGGATAGGATCACTGGTGATTAGATTTTTTGCTAGGCCGATATCTATTGTGGTAGAGAAAAAGTTGAGTTGATAAGGAAAATTAGTGTGTGAGTTGGGTGGGTAGGTGATCATGATATCATTATTGTTTGCATAATTTAATAAGAAATTGCCGTTAGAGTTAGAGATATTGCAATTACACATTGGGTTTTTGCAGTTCAAATCGCCGTAAAGTAAAGTTTTATTGGGGTGGAGGTCGAGAATTTGGTTCAACAAATTGTTGGTAAGTTTAAAATAAGGTGGAATGTATGTGTTGATAATTTTAATTTGTTGTTGATAACTATTGTGAGAGAGATTTCGGTGTCATCGAGTTGGTGGAATGTAATGTCTTTTTTGACATAGGTTATTAAGCCTCTTTAATTAGGGGAGTGAATTGGGGGATGTGGGGAGGGGAGGTCGAGTTGGTTATCAATGATTCCTGGATCAGAATAATGTCAATATTGTGTTGTTGAATTAAGATTGATAGCTCGTTTATTTTTGGTTCGATAAGTAATCATAAGTTACAGGTTTGATTTAGTTCATTGAGTTCATGTAATAATGTTTTAAAATCATCAACATTGTTTGAGGTGTTAATTTTTTGTTGTGAGTTAATCGGTCTACTATGAGAGTGAGAGGAGTTTGGTTGTGATTGTGTTTGCGTGGGATTAATTTTTTGTTGTTGTGTGTTTTGTAAATTTTGAGTTATGTTGGCAAAAGTGGTGTTTGGTTTGATGTAGTTGGAACTAAATGATTTTATGGGAATTTTGTTACCTTGTGATAGAATACGCTCGAGTTGTTCCACGTATTTGGGACAGCTGCGGTGATTTGCGGTGTGGTCCTCGCCGCAGTTTACACATTTTGGGTTTTCGACATATGAGAGGTGATCCTCGGTTCGGTGGATGCCAGCACAGTTGACGCAGTTGGGCGCGAGATTACAATTGGAACCACCGTAGCCGTACATTTGGCAACGGTGGCACTGGGCGATGACTGACTTTCTGGAATATTGTTCCCAGCGAATCTTGATGTTGTCTAATGTTTGTATTTGCTTAATGTGTAACTTGTCATAATCATTTTTAATCTTCTAAAAATGAGGATGATCGATTTTTATTTGATTTCAGCTTAAAACACTCAAATTCAGTTATGTTATTGTTTTTGGGACTTCTGAAATTTCTTCGATAGTTGTAAAGTGGGCGACTTTGAGCACTATTTAAGGAAGCCTTCCTTTTCTTTAGTTTACGAATGATTTCGTAAACTTCTTTGGAGGATGTCGGCGTGATGGGTATGAGGAATCCTGCCTCTTCCGAAACGATGGTTTCCACCTGATCTTCAATCTCTTCGAATTCGTCGTCGTCCGCAATTGCAAGATTGAGTGAGCATTGATTGCCCAGACTTAATGCAAAAGCTTTCGCTTTGTCTTCATCTGTGTAGACGATCCCGTCTTCGCCGTGGATTGGAGGAAGTGGTTTCTGATCGTTTCTGAGCGCTTTGGCCACTTTCCAGACAGAGTTGTCCTCGGTGGTAAGCGATTGGAGTTTTTCCTCCCATATTGAGTTTCTGAAACTAAAAAGAGCTTTTTTAACACGTTCCCTGCTTTCTCGGTCTATAAGACCGGAAAAAAAATGTTCGGCCACGCCGTGTCGGTCCATGAGACCGAGAGCAGTGTCTGTCCAACCACGCCAACCCGGTCTTTCAGACCGAGTCAGTTTTTCGGGCTTGCCAGGCTTTAAACGCGGTTGGTAATGGATTTGCCTATATGAATAGACCGAGATGGCGTGGGATGGATCGCCGCGCCATGCGAGTTTTGGCGCCGAGCTTTTCATAGGATGCAAAACCATCCCTTAACAAGGTTGGTTTAAATAAGAAAATTTTAATAGTTTTTTATTAATAATAATGCACATAAATCAAATAAAAATATTTATTAAATAAAACATAAACAAAAATTTTAAAAAAATATGAAAAATTAAAAATGTTTTTTTTTTAACAGTTTTTAACCAAACCTAAATAAGAAAATATATAAAAAACTCAAAAATCTTAGAAACAAGCCTTACAATAACAAAAATTAAAAATAAATAAATCGTGTTTGCTTTATTCAGTGTTGAGACGATGACGTTTGTTGAAACAAGGAAGGCACAGAAATGGTTGACCATCACAGCCTGGACAACAATTTCTAACTTTGGTTAAATTTTTGGCGATATTCCAACCCTTCTCGCGCTTGGTTTTTTCATAGCAATTCTGGCAGTACTTTCTGTCTTTATACATTTTGCGTTCAATCTGGTGGCGGCGACGAACTCGTCGATTTGGAGTATTGTTGTCTTCCTGTTGGTCTACTGCTTCTTCATGTGCTTGCGATTTGCACATGCTGTACATGATAGACTTACGAAATTCTAAAATTGGTGAGCTATTGCCAACAACCTCTTTGTAAAGAAGCCAAGCATTTACTACAGCTGTGTTCAGAAGTATTTCGACAGCAATTTTTCTGAACCATTTGACTGTTTTTCTCAAAGGAGTCTGATATGAACTCATTTGATCAGATTGATCAACTGACGATTTTCTAATATTATAGTCCAACACCATTTTTGGTTTGTGGACAGCTGTGCCGCCTCTTTTTTGCACTTCTTCTGTCGCGTCTCCATGTTTGGTCGACAACATGAGAACATATCTTTTATCGCGCCATGAAAGTATCACAATGCCTTCATCGTTCTCTTCTGCATAGAGTTCACCAACTCTGAGTTTACGGCGGACAACTGTAACCGGGTTTCCTTTTCGATTTTTTCGTAAAGTGCCTACCAAATGTGTGAACCTTTTTAGCAACTCCCGCGCTAGTAGCAGGCTTGTGTACCAGTTGTCGCAAACCATAGTTCTTCCGGCGTCTAAAATTGGTTCACTTAGTTTCATAACTACATTTGTTGGAGTTGTTTTCATTTGGTCAAGGTTTTTGCTAGCATAAATTTACAAATTGTAAGTGTAACCGCCATTGCAACACAATTTAAATATCTTGACACCATATTTGTGACGTTTGCCTGTGATGTACTGACGCATAATAAGCCGGCCACGAAATGGTATCAAAGACTCATCAATACAAACAATCTCTCCTGGTCCTATAACCGACTGGAAGTTTTTGACCACCATGTTGACTAAGTCTTGTATTTTATGCAGTCTATTATTGCTAATATTACTTTCATTGTCGGAAAAATGTACAAGTCGCAATAAGAGTTCAAACCTATTACGACTCATAACGTCTTTTGCAAACTGGTTGGAAAATATTGGCTCTGTGCTCCAATAATTAGAAATAAAAGGCAAGCGTACAATTCTCATATATATTATCAAGCCAAAGAATCGTCTTATTTCATATTTATCTGTCGGAATCCAGTAATGGAGTCGGCTCATACTACCAACATCATTTTCATTAGTCAGTAGCTGCGTTGCGTACAGATTTGTCTGCTCAGCGATAAATGAAAATATATTGTCGTCAATTAGCATCTCATAAAATTCTAACGGTGGTCTGTCTTGCAATACTGCACGAATATTATCATGTATGCCGCAATTTTTTGTAAATTCCGGAAGTACCGGATTGTTGCCTCTTACCATTCCCCAACTTGACGGTGGCACATTGTTTTGAACGTTCCTGGGCGCTGTCGAAGGCCCTTCACCAGATGACGAGCCTTCAGATTCCTCATTATGATTCGATTCAGAACTGGAACTTTCGTGTTTTTCTTCAATTTCAGAAATTTTATCATCACTACTTTCTAAACTACTGTCGTTTCCTAACATACATGATTACATTGCATATTTTATTTGGCAGAATTCAATATTTTCTTACCTTCAATATCAGAGTCGTTATTTAGAATTTCCAAAAGCTCTCTATCAGTCAAGGGGCGCTGGTAGGTTTTTTTTCAGCCATTGTTACGCAAAAACAAGAAATTGTGAGGTTATGACAACCGTCACATGTTCAAACCGGTGAAATCCCTGCCAATGCGTAGCGCAAGAGGGACCGAGTACACGAGCTGCACGGCGGAGCGCGACACACACCGAACTTCTCCGCCGACTCGGTCTCTTAGACAGACTTAGTTTTTGCCAAAAATTTCAGTAACGGCATTAAATTTTTAGTTTTTTCGAATACATATTTTTATTTCTTGCCTACGTAAACCTTGGCGCACGATGGCGTGATAGGCCATTTTTTTCAACCAAGTGTATATTATCATTGGCGGATATGGAAAATCAACCTCGGATCACTATGGCAGGGAATGTGTTAATTTTCCATTTAATCTGTTGGCTTCTGTTCGGTCCACAGCAAGTCCACTGCGCTGGGCAGTGCGCCGCGCTCGATATTTTGCCCTTATCAGATCTCTGATTTCTTGGGGGATGTCTGGCCGCCGCGATGTGCTTCTTTTGGTCTGGTCGCGCTTGAGATTGCCTCTTGGATTTTTGTTTCCACGAGTTGAACCGCCTCTTGGATCTTTTTTTTCTCTTTGATTTGTATGATTGGATCGAAGTTTTCCACCAAATGCTTGGTGAATTTTCTCCAGTCCACTGTGACTAAACGACTTACTCTTGGCTCATTTGCCTCGTTTCCAATTTGCATTAGAACAGGATTATGATCCGAGCAGAGGTCGTTAATTGTCAACAGTCTGACCTGGTGTGCGACATTTTTGACAAGCGCTATGTCCAAAATGTCTGGTCGGGTGTCATTTCGGCTTCCGTAGAACGTGGGCTCCTCTGGTGCCATGACTGTGACCTCCAGATGCTGGCCTGTGAATCTTTTGAGAACGTTTCCCTTTGTGTTCGAAGTGCGACATTCCCATTCTCGGTGCTTGGCGTTGAAGTCGCCGGCAGCGATTGTTGGTTCGTTCCGAACAGAGCTTCGAGATTCTCTTCGAGGGGTGGAATTTGGGGTCGGTTGTAGCATGCAATTAGACACAAGGGTCCATTTGCAGTGGCTATATTGATGCCCACGGTTTCCAATTTCTCGAGTTCTGGTGAATCTAAAACAAAATGCTTTAGTGTCTCTTTGACAAAGATTGCGGTTTCTCTTCCGGCTCTTGTGACTCTGTCTGTCCTGTGCAGGGTGAAGCCTGGAATTTTCGGATTTCGGTCTTTTTGTTGCAGCCAGGTCTCGCACACGAGTACGATATCTAGCTGCAACTTGTCGACGAACTCCTCGAGCTCATTTCGGGCCCCTTTAAGTCCGTTTGCATTCCAAAATGCTACCTGAATAGAACGTTGAACAACATGGTTTTTATTCATTATCTAATAGGGTTACGAAGGCCAAGAGTTTTTGGGCCAATTGTTTGGCACACTTGGCTGAATCCAGTGAGATCTTGATTTGCTTTTTCTGTGCAGCAAAGTTGGCAGCTTGCTGCATTTTGGACTTGGAAGCGTTTGCCTTGGAGACGGTTGCCTTCGAGACATCCGTTTTTTTGGCGGCTGGCTTGGTGGTTGTCGTCTTGGGGTTGGTCTGCTTTGGGGCGGCGGTTTTGGTGTTTGTCACTTTCGGGGTTGTCTTTTTGGTTGTGGTTGCTGGTCTTGGTTGCGGAAATTTGGGGCATCTCCTGAAGTTTGCTGGGTGACCCCCCACAGTTGGCACACTTGGCTGGGGTGCTTTTTTCCTTCTTGCAGGTGCTGGTTGCGTGTTCTTCTCCGCACTTCACGCACTTGTGTACCGCTCTGCAATTCTTCTGCAAGTGGTGAAACTTCTGGCATCAGTGACATTGTGCTGCCATGCCAGATTTTCTGGGCTTTTCAGCCCTCACTTGCAGACCGCAGAGTGTCTTCGCATCGAATGCCTTCTCACTCTGACAAGAGGGCACCTCCACCAAAATTAGTTGAATGAAGCGGCTGCCTCTTGCCGAATGAGTGCATTCGGACGCATTTGACCGGAGTGAAGCCCTGTGTTTTGAGGTCCTTTTCGACCTCTGTGGCTGGGATTGTTGTTAGAATTCCTCTGAAGACGATCCTTGTCGGCCTTTCTTCTGGGAGGGTGAAAGTCTGGAAGGGAATTTTTTCCGCTTCCATATACCGGGTGCATAATCTGAAATCCTGAGGGGAAGTTGGTTGAATGCGTATTATGTCACTTACACATTTCGCCTTCGTGTACTGGATTTTTCTGGAGTTGGCAATTGTCGAGACTCTTGGGCATTGGAGGGACTATGGCTGCCTTTGTTGATGTCTGGGGAGCGGTTGCTGTGGTTGTGGCCTCTTGAGTTGAACTCTGAGAGACCGTGGCCTGAGAGGGTTGCGGTTTCGCCCAAGTGACGGTTTGGACCGGCAGTGGGGGAAATTCTTGGCTTGCTTGAGAAAAAACAGGAAAAAAGTCTGTCCTTTTTTCCTGATTTTTTGAGGGAGTGTTCAGGATATCTCCTTCTGGTGTCTGGATGTTCCTCTGGGATTTTTTCTTTTGTTTCCTGGTCTTCTTAGGTCGTGATTCTTCGCCCTCGTCGTTGGTTTCTGGTTCAACGTCTTCCTCCGACAGGCTCGAGAACCTGTTCTCGGTGTTGACTTCGAAGTTGGGAGTCGCCCGACCTTTGATGCCTGTCTTCACAGGCTCCTGGAAGTCTTCCTCCATCTCTTCTGGTTCCGGGGTGGCTTCTCGGTTCCTGGAATGGCAAGAAATCTGGGATTGCTGGGAATCCTGAGATCGGATGGTGTGGTTGGAGCAGTTAGAGCAGTTAGATTGCACATCTTGGCCATCTATTCTGTCCTCCAACTGCGAAATTTTCTCATTGAGCTTCTTCAGCTCCTGTTTGATGGGGGCGAGGTGTCTAAGGATTTTCTCATTGAACCTTTCGATGGCTTCGACAACTGCTGTTGGATCCATGTCTGTGGATTAACGATTGGGTTTTTACAACGAAAGCTGCAGTTTGTGTTTACTATGGTAATTATCAAATTATCAAAGCCTAGGCTTTAAATGCTTTTGACCGAAATTTCCTCGGACGAATTCGAGTAAATAACGGTCGAGTTTTGCAGCACTGCCAAGCTGCCGGACCGAGCTATATTTATACCATTCCTCAAGTGGGCGTGACACATTGATATACTCTCGTCAGTTTACGATTTTTTGATTGGCCGAGGCACCCTGGGTCATTTATTCATAACGAAAAACTTATAATTACAAACGAAAACTTAAAACTACGAATAAAATATCCTAATCTAACATAATTAATGCCCTAACTAATTAAACATATGTACATTTACAAATTGAGATCAGGGCTAAAATTCCAGTCTGTAACAGGGCTATTATGGTATACACAATTGCATTGAAAAATGCAAGGTAAATAAAAGATTTGATGATGCTTTTGGAAGTCACTCTTGGAGACGGTGGATTGAAGTCGTGCAGCTTTATGACCGATTGTAAACTAGTGCATTGATAAATGCAATCCAATGATAATTATTGGTCTTCTATTTTGGACTAATTGCGTCAGCTCCAGGTGTCTTTGGGTATAGGGGGAAATAAAAGTCAATTTACTTCAGAGCACCAACCTCTCGACCAGCCCAGATTAGACTAACTATAGGCATAGGCATAGGCCTGTCTGACATTTGGGTGTACAGGTCATAGACCTTTTTACCCAGATCTGAACTGCTGGTACACATGGTAAAGTGCACCAGAGTAAAAATCTTTGTCAAGTAGACTAACTATAAATTTGGCTGGGTTGTATTTATTATGGTTGTATTAACCCATCGAGAAAAAGTGTCGGTGACGACGAGCACGAAGCGATTGCCTGCAGGTGACTCGTCGTATGGACCCAAAAAATCGAGAGAGATCGACTGCCACGGTCTCTTGGGGATGTAGGCCCTCATGGGTGCATTTTTTTGACGTGGGCCTCTTTTTACTGCAGCACAGAGTAAACAAGATTTTATATGCTTACGTACATCCTGAAAATGTGTCGGCCATGTGTAGAATCTGCGGATTGCTCGGGCAGTTTCTAACCCGCCAGGATGTCCAGCTTCTGGTGCATCGTGGTACTCGTAGAGGACGCGCTGGCGTAACTCAGGGGGTCCCAGAGCTGTTGTGTAGGGTCTTTTCGGTATAAATACCCATTTTCAATCATATAGTGATTGACGAAAGCGGCTTCGCCAGGAGCTTGAGATCCTTCCTCTTGAATTCGCTTGTATCGTTGCACAATTTCGGGAAAATCGGGATTTTTTAACTGTGCCTTCTTGATTTCGTCTGCCAGAGTTGGAAGGTCAATGGCCTGTAGGACCAGAGGTGGATTTGGGGGCGGCAGCTCCCCAGCGGAGCTACCTGGAATGAGTATTCTATCGATACTCTCCACCTCCGGTTTGACCTCTTCATTGGCAGGTTTTCTAGACAATAAATCTGGCAGTTGATTGTATTTACCTGGACAGTGTTCTACCTGGAAGTTAAATTCTTGTAGTAAGGCCTATCGGGTGAGTTTGGCTGTAGAAGCTTTGGCTGTGTTTAGCCAAAGCAGATCCTTGTTGTCAGTCCTCAGGGTGAATTTTCGGTCCTCCAGGTAGGGTCTGAAGCGATTTACTGCCCATATAATTGCCAGGCACTCTTGTTCATTTACGTGGTAGCGTTGTTGTGTTTTTGTCAACTTCGCACTCGCGTATGACACTACGTCTTTCTTGTCATTTTCATCTTCTTGATAGAGCACTGCCGCGATCCCGACACTACTCGCGTCGGTTTGTAGCACGAACGGTCTTGTGAAATCGGGCCGATGCAGCTGGAGGGGCTTGGACACAAGTCCCAAAAAACTTTGCACCTGCCGACGGGAAGTGGGAGTTGGAAAATCCTGAATTTATCGCAGGTGATGCTCTTGAGGACGATTACAGTTTTTGCTCCACTTGGAGTAGTTTGCTTTGGCTATTTTCTATGGTTCTTCTTTCTCAGAGTTTACCTTGTTCAGTTTTTCTTCCCATTCCTTGTTCTTTAATTCTTGTGCTTCTCTCTTAATTTGATTACTAATTCTGTTTAGTGTGTTTTTATCTTCCGGTGATAGGGTTTGAACATATTTCTTCTTGGCTATCCTCTGTTTAATCAGATCTTTGAGTTTTTGATTTATTTTATAATGGAAATTTGTTATCTGTAACAGTACTTGAATTATAAGTGTTAGTAACCCTATTTTCAAATATTGTGATAGCTGCTTCAAGACCAAATGTATTGCATATATTGAAGTTAGGTATATAAAGGTCTTCTCGGAATTTAGTCCAGTCGGTTATTTTTATTAATCGAGGAATAATTATTTTTGTTGTATAAATTTCAATTAGTAATGGCAGATGGTCTGACGAGAGGTCTTTTTCCACTTTAAGATTTATGTCATATTGGGAGTTTTTGGTTAGTATCAAGTCCAGGATGTCAGACTGTCCTACAGTAGTATAGTGTGTTGGTTCTGAAGGAGCAATCAATTCAATGTTTCGGTTTGTACAATATTGTTCAAGTCTTTTACCTTTGACATTTGTGGATTTGCAGTTCCACAAAGTATTTTTGGCATTTAGATCTTCAGAGATTATTATTGGTTCATTGTTTTTAAGTATGAGATCTATTTCAGCATCATCTATTTCACTGTTAGGAGGAGAATAGATAGAATAAATATTGAATGTTCTTTTGTTTTTAGTAAAAATTTTGACACCAATTGTTTCAATATTGTTATTTGAAGGTGTATTTTGTAACGGTGCATGCTTTATATTATTTTTAACTTGGACAGCAACCCCACAACCAGTACAGCCGTTTTGATCTCTGTCCTTTCTATACATTTTGTAGTTAATTATATTAAAATTATCGGAGGGACGTAAATGAGTCTCATTCAGTAAGATAATATCTACGTTGTGTTCTTGAATAAAGTGTTCTAATTTATCTTTTTTGGGTTTTATGCCGTTTGTATTCCACGACATAATTAGATATTTTTGCAGTTTATCCGAATATCTGCTGTTTATAGATTATTGATGTATCTTACTGTGTAAGTTTTAAAATTGTCGTGATTTGATTACTGAAATTTTGTAGTTAGGTCTCATTTGGACAGAGATCATGGAAACTCATTAGAATGTTGGCCAATGATTGTGCTATTTGTTGTTTCTTTGAATTATTGTTTGACGGAAGAAAATTGTTATTTTCTGTGGGCCTGTCCGTTTTAGTTTGTGATTTTGTAAGAGGTTTTGTAGTAACCTTATTCCAAGGATTTTCTCATGGGATTGAAATTGAAGATGGATCATTTTGGTTAGTTTTTGGCCTAGCTGGGCATTTTTTGTATCTTGAAGTATGCTCACCATGGCAATTTGTACATTTCGGCGGCGTTGTTTTTGACATGGTGCATAGATGCGTTGAGTGATCTTTACTGCATTTCATGCACTTGTACTGGGCGTTACAGTTTGCTTGTGCGTGCCCAAAAAGTTGGTATCTGTGGTACTGTATAGTAAAACCTTTATTCCTTAGTGGTTCAATGGTGACATTTAGTCCTAGAAGTCTAGTAAGATTAGAGACTGATTTGTATTCTCTATTTAATTCAATTAGCACCATTTGCATAGACGTATTACTTTTTTTATTTATTTGCGTTATTTTTTCTAATGGGTAGCCAATTTCGGTTAACTCTGAGGAAATTTCTTCAGTAGGAATTTCTACTGGAACACTTTTTATTACTACTTTAAGCAATTTCTCGATCTTTGGAACGTGGGTGTGAAACTCAAACTGCTTCTCTAGTAGGAGATTTTTTATGTTTTGATAGTCATCCTGAGTATGTGGTTGTACTTTAATCCCGTCTTTCAGGGAAGACTATTTTTAAGTTTAATTCACTCTGTAGTGAATACGTGTGGTATTCGTACTTTTTCGTATCTAGGTATTTGGTGAGCTGGTGATAGTCATCAATTGAATTAAATAGAATTTTTATGCCTTCTTGGATTGAAGTGGTTTTGGTATAATTGATACGTAAATCTGACATTTTCTCACTGACCTTTAGCCATTTATTCTTTTGTCGTAGGATAACTGGGGAAATTTTCGGTGCAAGAGGCGGTGTGATGCTGGCGTTGGATTTGGTGCTGGCGACGCTTGCGCGGTGTGGAGGTCAGTAGGTCAGGTGATGTGAGTTTTCATTGTTGTCGCTAAGTTGGGAATCTTCCAGAATCTACTATTTGTTCGTGGTCGGTAACAGGTTTTCAACGGAGTCGGAGTCATGAGCTTTCCGTTTGAAGGTCTTTTTTGGAATTTGAAATTCGTTTGAGTCGTTTACTGAGTGGTTCTCATAGAAATGGGCGGAATTTTCGCCGTAATCGAAATCCTGATTCATATTTTCGTCTTGGTCTTGTATTTCATTTCCTTTGGTTTTTTCAAGGGCGATAGAGGCTCGGGTGATTACCTCTTTGGGTTGAATGGGCGAGGGGGTGTTTAAATGATAGCCAGACATGGCAGCATTGGTTTCGTTGTCGATGATTTGAATATCAGGGGATTCCATGATGGGGGGAAAAGTGTCTTTTTTCACAGGATATTCACTCACATTATCACTGTGGGTAATATCGGTCACTGTAATTGGTATGTTTGTAAGGCCGGACACATTTTAAAATTAACACTGAGAAAAATGATTTTGCGCTGCATTAAAGCAGGAGAAAATCAGGCGGACTGAAAAACACGTCTTTACTCGTCGAGCTCTGACACGGGAAAGAATGTGAATGACTGGCCTTGACTTGACTTGATCATCTGTTTTTACTCGGACGGGAAGAACTCTTTAACTAAGAATCATCCTGCATTTTTAGTCGTTTATATGGTTATTGAAGTTATTTCATTCTTTGCTGATTGGTTATTCTGTTTTCATTACTTTGACAGTGGGGATTAAAGGGTATATTTCAGTCTTTTTGTTCTTCTTTGTTCGTCTTTATTGTATTCGATAGTTTCTTTTATGGTCGGGTTTGGGTGGTCAGTTAGTTTTTCGTAGTATTTATAGTTGTCGGAATCTTTTTTGGCCTTGTTGAATTATGATTGGAGTTGCATATGTCATAGCTGGTTTTTAAGTTCTCTTATTTTTCTAGTGGTTTCTGAGATATGTTTATGGAATTTAAGGTTTCGGTCCAGTGTTATACCTAAATACTTGACCGTGTTGGTTCTTGTGATTTTTTTGTTGTCTATTTTCAAGTGGAAAGCACTTTGCACAGTATGGAAATAGAATTAAATTCGCTCGCTCTGACATTGAACCGCTCGCTAGCGTTGTTTGGTCGAGACTGTATGACTGACCCGGCATAGGCATAGGCCTGTCTGACAATTGGGTGTACAGGTCATAGACTTTTTTACCCAGATCTGAACTGCTGGTACACATGGTAAAGTGCACCAGAGTAAAAATCTTTGTCAAGTATGCTGGCTCCTGGTGGTCGTGCGTCAATCGGCTTGCAGTTGCGAGAGAGTACCCGCAGACCACCCAATGGGCGACTGCCAATTCAGTGCATGCATACTGAACCAACAAATCGGACATGGAAATGTGAATAGTAATAAAAGGGGCTTACCTGCATCCTCTCGCCTGATGCGGTGCGATCGGATTGGTGTTGGCGCTTGGAGCGCTGGGGGGAGAGGGAGATTTGCCCTAAGGCAAATGTGTTGGATCGAGGGACAAAAGGGCCATCTTGGGTCTTTTGTGGCGGGAAGGGCCGTTTTCGTCGTAGTCAATTGCTTGACGGACGAGCGGATTGGGGTGTTCCTCAGCTTTGTGAAAAGTTCGAAGAGCAATCTCAAAAAGAAATTCTTTGAAGGAAGGCAATTTGGCTTCTTGGTGAAGTTGGGAATTTCTGACGAACCAGGGGGCATTGAAGGCCTGTCTGAGAAATTTGTTTTGAAAGACTTCCAACTTTTTGATCTGAGTCGGAGAAACGTGACTCCAAGTTGCGGAAGCATATGTGAGGGTAGGACGAATGATGGATTTGAAAAGGGTGGGCTTGTTCTGAACTGACATTTTGCTCTTTCGACAGGTCAGTGGGAAGAATTGACCTGCGACCATCTTGGCTTTGGACAGGGCGCTGTCGATGTGCGGAATGAACGTTAGTCGCTTGTCGAGCAGAACCCCCAGGTATTTAACCTGGTTCTTCCACTCAACGACACGACCAAACATTTGAATTTGAGCTTCGGGCTGAACTTGGCGGCGGGCGATGAGAAGAGCTGAGCTCTTTTCTGGATTGACATCGATTCTCCAGCGCCTGAACCAGGTTTGAAGAGCATCGATTGCCTCTTGGAGATAAACAGTGACCATTTTGGGCTGTTTAGAACGGGCAATGATTGCTGTGTCGTCTGCGTAGACAGCCAGATTTGCTCTGGGGGGTTTTGGAATGTCTGCTGTTAATAGCATAGAGAAGAGGGGACAAGACTGAACCTTGAGGAACTCCTGCTTCGATTGGATGTGGGTTGGGAAAAGAATCTCCAATTTTTGCCCTGAAGTTTCTGTCGGACAAAAATGAGTGGATAAGTTGTACCATCGCTAGAGGCACGCCTTTTGGCTGAATGATGAAAACGTTGGCACCTGAGGCATTGAGCAGCCTGGCCAAGTTTTCGTGGTTTCTCCACAGAGGTCATGAGGTGACAGACCTCTTTAAGATCGAGGATTTGTTGCTTAGTGTTGGGAACTTTAACCATAAGCAAGGGAGTGGAGTTTTTCCGCGAGACATGCGAGAAACCTTGATTGGTTGGAAGCCTTTTTGACGAAGGTCTTCCAGGACTTCTTCAGACTTTACCCCCACTGGGATAGAGCGGAAGACCACTCGAAGAGTGCGCTCTTCAGCGAGGGTATAAGTGTGATAAGGAATTTTTGATTGATCCAGAAGTCTGGTCAATCCTCGGAAATCTTGTGTGGTTGTTGGCTGGACCCTGATTTCGTCCTGACAGTTTTTGGCTTTGAAAAATCCAATGCCAGAAGAAGCCATTTTGGTGGAGATCTGAGTCCATTTAGCCGTGTCTCGAATAATCACAGGAGGGACACGGCTTCTTGAAGCGTTTTCAGTCTCTTGCGAGACTGCAGCTGGTGGAGAGTTTGGCCGATTTGGTGGCATTGGTTTGATTAGTTGACTCAAATGAGCATTTGAAGTACTCATTTGAGTGCTCGGTGCGCCAGAGGGTTTTTCTGAGCGGTTTTGTTGGGCTTGAGACAAGAGGGCTTTTTGCAAGCCAATTTCTGACTGTCTTCGAACTAGGGGAGGAAAGTTCGAAGCGCTGAAAGTAGGTAGTTGGCTGGAATTTGGCTTGGAAGTGATGTCCAAGCTGGAGTTTGCAGCTACAGCAACTTCCTCGGTGAAGCCCGAGGGAAGATCAGAAATAGAAAAGTTTTTCTGATGTTTGCGCTTTTTTCGGCGCTTGGACTTTGGCTTTGAGCCATCTGAGGCCTGATCTGGGGTTTCGCTGAGGACTTCCTCGTCCTCAGATAAACTGGAGAAGCGGTTTGAAACTGTCAGGGACGGAATCAAGATTTTGGAGGAAGCGGGGGCGGAGCGCTTTTTCCCTACCTTCAGGGGTTCAGCTTCAATCGCGTCCATCGAAACGATGTCGTTAGAAATTGATGGTGATGGTTGGGGTTTGTGGACTGAAGACAATTTCGCCATGATTCCTCTGAGCTCGGCTCGAAACCCACCCTCGAGAAATAAACGGAATTTTGTCTGTTCCTCACGAATGGGCTCCATCGCCGCCTCGATCCCATCCGCAATGATGGATGAGAGCTTGGAGAGGACATCTTGGTCCGAGAGGAACGACATGATTGAAATAGAAGGAAAATAGAATTAGTAAATGTGCACAAAGCACGAGCAAATTCCGGTCGAGCGGCCGGCCAACCGTTGATGACGGTTGGGAATGACGCGACAACTGCTGTTGCCACGCCCGAAAAAGCGGGAAAACTAACACCGCTTTCGCACCTCTAGGAGGACCTAGAGAGTGCTACGGCGGTTTACTGATCTTTAAAAGGCCTTCCTGGATGTTTTGCAGTTGTCCTTGACGGGATTTGAATGTCCAAATCGCCCTGAAAAACACTGGAGAAAAAATCACTTCGCACGAATGAATGACCCTATTGGATCATTCTCTTTAGATATGCAGTTTTGAGTATCTTTCATTTTTCTGCTATAATGTTACTGTATTTTACAATGATACTTCGTGCATCTTGAATATTAAGAAATCTTTTCTTTATTAGAATGTATTTTTATTGCAAGTATTCAGTTTTATTGCTTAAATTATTTCTTATTTAATATTCTGTGCTATTGTTTTTAACTTTTTGTGTTTTCTAGGTGCGTCTGTATACACATGGGCGTTGCTATAGTTGGATTTTCATGTTCTATCATCTTGTCATATGTTTTGTTAGCAAGTTCTTTTATGTGTTCCAGTAGAGGATTAGTATTAGTAAGTCTTTGTATTGTTTTATTATTTGTTGTATAATGAACGTTGGCAATATTTCTCAGGGTTGTGTTTTGTACTATTTCTAATGCTTTTAAATTGAGTCTGCTAGAGCATATCCAAGTTGGAGCTCCATAAGTAAGTATTGGCCTTATAATCATCTTATACAATCTTGTTTTAATTTTAACATTTAGCTTACTATTTCTATTTATTAGAGGGTAAAGGAAACCTCTTATCTGCTTGGCTTTGGTACAGGCTTTTTTAATGTGTTTTTTGAAGGTTAGCTTTTTATCGAATATGATACCTAAATAGGTTATTTCATCAAGCCAATTGATTTTTTCTCCATTTAAGATTAGCTATTTATCAGGTGTGTGTTTAAACCTTTTATTTGTAAACATGATGGCTTGTGTTTTGCTGGTATTCAGCAAAAATTTTCCATTTTGAACACCATTTTTCTAGAATTTTTAAATGTTTTTGAATGTTAGCAACTATTTTATTAACTGACCTATTTTGGCTGATGATGGCTGTGTCATCAGCGTATATAGCTAGTTCAGTTGTCGATGTCTTTGGTATGTCAGCCGTATAAAGGTTGTACAAAACAGGGCCCAGGACTGATCCTTGAGGAACACCTGCTTTGATCATTTTAGTTGTTGATTTGTCGTTTTCAATATGGACTTGAAAGGTTCTGTTCTCAAGGTAGGATTTGATTATTTTGACATAGGCTAGGGGTATTTCGAAGTTGAGGAGTTTCTGGAGTAGTCCCAGATGCCAGACTTTATTAAAAGCCTTAGAGACATCCAGAAATACTGCACCAGTAGGTTTGGCAAGGTTTTTACCAGTTAGTATTTTTTCAGTTAGTCTGGTTGTTTGATGTATGGTAGAGTGATTTGCTCTAAATCCATACTGTTCTTTTGGTAGGATTTCGTTGTCTGTTATTATTTTTTGTAGTCTAGTCAGGATCGTTTTTTCTGAGATTTTGCTAAGACACGATAGCAAGCTTATCGGAATGAATGATCCGTAAACCGTAAACCTTAATTTGCCATTTGGGATTGGGGAATCATCTCTTTTATCCCTTCATCATTGTGAAATTTTTAAAAATTCATTACGTTGGAGTTTTGTTGACGATCTTTTCGTCTGATTTTTTAATGCTAGTAGTGTTGCATGGGTCTAAGGTATTTGAAAGGGGTGTTTGGGTCGTATTCCCATGATTGTTTGAGGGTCGGGTTTTGGGAATTGATAATTCTGTCAAGAAATGATTTCTTTAAGTCTTGGATATGGTTTAGGAGAGGATGGATGTCTAGATCTTTTTCGATATTTTTATTTCTTATGTACCAATCGGCGTTGGTTATTTGACGAAGAACCTTACTTTGGATTACTAGTATGTGTTGTAAATTTGATTTTGCAGCTGAGGTCCAGATGGGGGAGGCATAGGTTAGAATTGGTCGGATGGTGGAAATGTAAAGAAGCCTTTTGTTTTGTAAGCTGAGATTGCTTTAGGGGCAGAGCAGGGGATATAGTTGTTTTGGAGCGCCTCTAGCTTTATTAGCTTGATATTTCAGGTGTTGGTTATAAGTGAGGCCAGAGTCTATTATTAGGCCGAGATATTTTACTTGTTTGGCCCAGATAATGTAGTCGTTGTTTATTTTGATGTTATTGTAGGGGGTTTTTCTGTGCTTCGAGATTAGGATTGCTTGAGTTTTTTGAGGATTAATTCTAATACCCCATTTGTTATAGTATGTCAGGAGATGATCAGTGTGTTCTTGAAGACGTTCTGTAATAATTTTTTCCGATTTAGATGTTGTGTAAATGGCTGTGTCATCAGCATATAGGGCAAGGTCCGTTTTTGGATGTTTAGGGATATCATGCGTGTAGACGTTGTAAAGAGTAGGAGAGAGTACAGCGCCTTGTGGAACGCCGGCTTCAATTTTTCTTGTTGTTGATAGGTGGCGATCTGTTTGGATTTGAAACGAGCGGTTTGAGAGGAATGAGTCGATGAGTTCAATTATTCTGAAATTGACTTTGGCTTTGCATAATTTCGCAATTAGACCTGGATGCCAAACACGGTCAAAGGCTTTTTCTACATCGAAGAGTATCATGTCTGTTTTTTGTTTGTTGTTAAAACCTTTTATGATGTGGTCTGTTACTCTCAGTAGTTGAAGATTTGTGTCGTGGTTCTTTATAAAGCCGTACTGTTTAGGAGGGATTATATTGGATTTCTGAAGATCGTTGAGTAGTCTGACTTGGATAATTTTTTCTGTAATTTTGCTTAGGTTGGAGAGGAGGCTGATAGGACGGTAGTTTTGGGGGAATGTAGAATCTTTGCCGGGTTTGGGGATGACAATGATATGGGATTGTTTCCATTGTTTAAGAAAGTGTCTAAAACGGAAAATGGCATTGATAATATTGGTTAATTTAACGATTGTCTTCTTTGGGAATAGTTTTATCATTTTGTTGGAGATTTTATCTGGACCCGGGCTTTTCTAAGATTTATATTTTGTATTATGTTTTGGATTTCATCGGGTAAGGTAGGGGGGATTGGAGGGTCAGTTTTTGCAAGGGAAGGAATTGCTTTTCTAATGCGGTGGCATCTGTCGAAGGTTTCATCATCTATTATATCATCGTTAGGAGTAAATTGGTTTTCTATCGAGTCGGCGAAGGCTTCAGCTTTGTCTTCGGGAGCGTAGGCAATACCGTGTATTCCATGTATTGGTGGGGTATTTTGTTTTTTGTTTTTGAGAGCTTTTACTATTTTCCAGATTGAGTTGTCTTGAGGATTTAGTTTTTCCAGTGTGGTTTTCCATTTTTTGTTTTTGTAGTGATTAAGGGCATTTCTGAGAGTTTGGACTGCATGGTTATAAGTTCTTTTGTCTTGTGGGTAATGGGTGCGGTGAGCAATTTTGCTGGCTTTATTTTTGATGTAGATTAGTTTCTTGATGTATGCAGGTAGACAGTTCGTATTTTTGGTTAGATTTACCGAGGAGAGTTGATTTATTGTAGAGGTTATGATGTTTTTTAAATCCTCAATTTCTTCATTAAGTTCTAGAATGTTATTAATTTGTTTTAACTTGGTTTTTTGTTCAATTGTGTGGGGGAATTTATGCCAGTTGACGGTGACGTAGTTTTTTGGATAAAAAGAACATTGAGAGCCAATTTCCAGAAAAATAGGATTATGATCGGAGCTGAGATCATTGATGCTGTAGATTTCGGTGTGTAGATTTAAGTTTTTGAGAATTGCTATATCAAGGATGTCAGAGTTGTTGTTTTGTCCAAAGTATGTGGGATTAACTGGTCCAATTATGTTTAGGTTGTTTGCATTTGAATATTGAAATAAGAGTTCATCATTTTTGTTAGTTGTTTTACTGTTCCATTCCGGGTGTTTACAGTTCAAGTCGCCTGTGATTATTGTTGCCAAGTTCTCCGAGAGTAGCTTGTTGATGTCTTCAATTAGTAAGTGTTTAGAGGGGGGTTTATATGCCGAGATGATTTTGATTGGGCCGAGTCTAGTTTTTATTGTAATAGATGTTGCTTCAATGTTTGTTAGAACTGGGGTTGGGTTTGCGTGATGATGGATGGAGATTTTTAATGTAGATCGCGGTGCCTCCTCCTCTGTAAGTGAGTTGGTCGGTTCGATATTGTTTGTAATTGCTTAGTTTAAGTGTATCGGAAGGTCTAGCATGGGTTTCATTTACACACATAATATCGATGATGTGTGTGATGACAAAATGTTGGAGTTCGTTGATTTTATTTTGTAGACTATTGGCATTCCAGGCTGATATTTTAATAAGGTTAGGTGTGTAATTATTCATTAATTAGTTTGATTATTTTCTGGATGCTGGATATGAATTTGTTCATGTTGTTGGTGTTAGGGTTGGTGGTACTAAATTGTAAGATCAAATCACATAGAGTAGAGGTAATTTCGGACTTTAATTCTGGTTTTGAATGGACGGTTGCAGTAGATTTTTGTTTTGAGGTTGAAGATGTTTTTAATGGTGGGAAATGAGTGGAGTTGAAGTTTACTGGAGTAATCGATTGGGAAGGGTTGGTAGAGTTCCAGGGGTTTATTTTGTTTTTGATATTTAATTGTGGACTTTGTTTTTGGAACTTTTGATAGGTGGGGCAGCCTTTGTAATTCGCGGTGTGGGATCCAGTGCAGTTGCAACACTTTGCATCGGTGCAACGGGGTTTGCTGCATTCGAAAGATGGATGGGGGCCGGCACATTTAGGTGCAGCATGGCAGTTCCTTTGAGAGTGTCCGTACTGCTGGCAGTTATAGCATTGGGTGATTTGGTTGGAACGGCGGAGTGGTTCAACTCTTATTGATAGGTGACAGCACGTGGTTATATTGTAGTTGTCGGTCTGGGTTGTTGGTAGTTCTACAATTACCAAGGGCATAGGGGTTTTGTCGTGGCGGAGCATTCGAGTGACTTTAATGGGTGTGAATTTTTTATTGCATAGATCGTTATTAATATCGATCGTTATCAATTTTGGGAGGCTCTGGTGATTAGCTCCCGTAATTGATTTTCGGAAAGGACGTTGAGTTTGATTTCTAGTTCGATTGGACTAGTTTCATCGTCGATAGTGTCTTTGTTTGGGTGATCCATGATGGATCGATAGTGTCTATATCACTAATAATTTGCACGCACTATTGTCTTTATTTTGCACTACAAATTACACATAACAAGGGGGGGGGGAAACACTGATAGGTTGTTGTTAACATTAGATGAATTAGTTAAAAGTCGCATTCATAAAAGCACGTCTGAACAGGTCGATCGCTCGACTCGTTTTTTGGAATGAATGACCCAGAAACCCGGGTTCTATTTATAGCTAGCAGCGCTATTGGCAATAGCCAATAGCGTACTTTCTCGGTGTCTGTGCGGAGCTTAAAAGGATGAAGAATCTTATTGGTTCCCTGTGACGTCAGGGCATAAAGCTTATACCCTGAACGAATTTTAATTTACATATTTACAGATATTTACACACTAAACACTACGGTATGACTAGAATAAAACCTAAGCTAACTTTTCCTTCTACCCTTTTTATATCCTCACTAGATTAGGTCTAAAAGCCTGCACGGTAACATTATTGTTACCGTTTGATGAATTGGGCTCCAATCTCGAGCGTAGTTTATGCCTATTGTTATTAGTTTAGTTAATTATTATTGTTAGTTCAGGGTATTTAATCATAATTTTAAGTTTTTATATTGTATTAACAAGGTTTGTTGAATGAAAAATACCTTGGAAGCGCAGATCAATCAAAAAATATATGTCTGTATATGTCTTTGAAGTGTTTTTGAAGCCGTTAAAAAATAATTTTTTTTTACCTTGTAATCTTGATTTTTGGTTTTGCGACGGTTTTATTTTTTCATTTAAGGTTGAGTCCTTTGAGGGTGTTTAGTTGTTGTGATTTAATTATTTATTTTTAGAGTGATATTTGGTTAATTATTTTTTGTTTATCCTTTTTATTTTTGAATCCATTTGCATTACAACAGGCGATTTGTGAGTTTGCAGGGGTTTGACTGTTTTTAGTAGTCATTCGATAAGATTTCTTTAAGGAATGAGGTTGTGGTATTGAAAAATTCCAACTTCTGGTTTGTGTTGGGGTTTGTTTCGGAAAATTGTATTATCATTTTAACAATGATTAAAGCAATTTTGTCAAATTTTTTGTTTGTTTTATGTGAGTGTTGTTTAGGCAATACTGTAGAGGGTTTTGTTGTTTGGTAATGTTTGTTTTTCCGTGAGTTTTCGGTATTTTTCTTGCGTGTCATATTACTTTTTTTGTTGTTTGTTGACTGGAGATTAGTGTATAAGTTTTGTGAATTTTGTTTAGGGTGTGTTACGCATCCAGAGTAGTTTGCTGGGTGTGGACCCCCACAATTGGCGCATTTGGCCGAAGTTGCTTTTGTTTTCGTACATGTATAAGTCGGGTGCTTCTTAGCGCATTTTAAACATTTTAAATTAGCTTTACAGCTACTTTGAGAGTGGCCGAACAGCTGACATCTGTGGCAGTATCTGGACACTCTTTTTTTTCAATTCTTTTACCTGCACGGACAAGTAGCAGCATTTAATAATATTATAGATAGATTTGAAGTTTTTGTTTGGCTTTCTTTGTGAACTTGATTATTTCGCATGTATTATTTGGAATTAGTACAGCATTGTATATACGAGTGTATTTGCCTTTGAAGGTCCTTTATGTTGTTTGGCGATTCTGTTGACTAGATACTGATTCCATAAGTGACTCTTAGTTTGATTATTATTTTGAATATTTTTGTTTTATTTTCTATTGTCATGTGGCTAATAACATTTATAAGTGGATAAAGATATTTAAAAGTTTGAGAGGTTTTCTGTCTGATATGTTTTCTTGATGAAATTTAGCTTTATGTCAAAGGAAATACCAAGGTATTTGACGTGTTTCTGCCAGGTGATTTCCGAATTATTAATCTTGATGGTCAGATTTGGGTTTTTCATTCTATTCTTGAAGCAAATTATTTCAGATTTTGCATCATTGATTTTGATTTTCCATTTTGAGTAGAAGCTTGTGATTTTGTTGACTTTTTCCTGTAAATTTTTGTAGCGATTTTTGGGCTAAATCATTGCGTTAGGATTATGGTGTCGTCGGCGTAGAGTCCCGTGACACAATAATCAAGTTGAGGAATATCGGCGATGAAGAGATTGTATCGTGTAGGTCTCAAAAGTGAGCCTTGAGATACCCCTGCTTGGATGTTTCTTTTTGATGATAGTTCATTGGCAATTTTGCTTTGAAACGTTCGTCCTGTTAGGTAGTTCTGAATTAGCTTTGTAAGATGCGGAGGGATATTATAGTGGACAAATTTGTAAATTAAACCATTGATCTATACTCGATCAAATTTTGTTATTCTTAAAAGTTGGTCTGTAGTACTGTGATGAGCCCTGAAATCATGTTGTATGTCATGGAGGAGTTTTAGATTTTCAATATATTTATTTAACCGTGAGTGAATTGTCCTTTAAGCAATTTTGCTTAAGCATTTTAATAAGCTTATTGGCTTGATAGTTGGATCTTTTGTGGGTTTATCATTATTGTAGGTTAGGACGATATTTGAATCTTTTCATGTGGTCGGGAAGTAGCAATGTTTAAACATTGCATCTATTAAGTCTGTTTCAACTTGAAGACTTCATCCTGTTTTTGATTATGAAACTTTAAAATACATTTTTTCTACAAATAATCTAAATAATCTGGCAGTCATTTTGGTTTTCAGTTTTCTTTTTTGGATTAAAGGAGTTTCTTTTAATGCCTGTGTTAATGCAGGTGATGGCTCGAAACCACTAAAAAGATATGATAAAAACTGCACATTTTTAATACAAACAAAAAATCGTAACTTGCGCTAATTGACCCAAGATCACTATATTAAATTCAAAATGATATAGTGTACAACATAAATCTATCATTAATTTAAAAATTTTTTTTATATATTTATTATTTTTTATATTTATAACTACCATTAAGCATCCATGAAATGCTTTTGTTCAAATTACCGTAAACCTAAAAAAAAATAGTTTTTAAGAAATTGGTTTATTTGTAATTTTATGTACCTGGTCGTTCTTTTACATATTTAGATCCGAAAATTTTTAGAAATTTTCTTAGATAAATGTTTTTGTGTGTGTTTATCATCTTCCAGTTTGTCTCTCTCTTTAAAGGATAACAATGGAAATTTCTATTTAATAATCAACAACAATCAATATTATATTAACTTACTAATTTTGTTTTAAGACGTTTATTTTTATGTTGGATTTTCAATAACTCGATTCTTTTTTCGATAACTGTAGATTTTTTTTAGCAAGTCTGCGAGCGCTTTTTCACTGACTGTTGTACTCTAAAAGTCAAATTATGGTATTTTATTTACTTACCTAGTTAATTACTTACGTTAACACAACTACTTAAAACCCAAACAAAACGTTAACTTGGGACCAGGAGGAAGATTCTCATATTTCTATCAAATTGACATCTACCGTTCAACAGTAAATGTGAGAATGGGTTGCTCGCTATGACCTTATATTTGTCGGAAGATTAGCAAGTGTATGATGTGTCCATAAACCTGTTAATGAAGACAATGACATTCTTCCTTGATTAAATATGGTGCCCCAAGGGCCATTATTTAATGAGGGACAGCGAATCAGAAATAATATTGTAAATATTTATTTTTAAAATTACATATTATAATATAAAAAACAAAGTTCTAAGAAAATAAAACATAAGGGTACACTAAAATACAAAAATAATTAAACTTAAAATTAAACCTTTAAATACAAAATAAAATCAAACTTTCAGAGGCGTTACAAACATTCTTTTAAGGTATTACTATCTATTCACTATCTTTGTGACCGTTTGCTAAATCAAGTAGATTCTGTGTGGCTGTGTAATACGTACTTTTTCTACTAGATTTATGAGTACGTGATATTCAAGCTTGTATCTATCACACGTATTCATAAATCTAGTGAAAAAAAATAGGTATTACACAGCCACACAGGGCCTACTTGATTTAGCAAACGGTTACAAATAAAGTGAATAGAAAATATTAATAGTTGAAAGTCCAGGTGCCAAAAGATTCGTTAACCTACCTAATTTCTCACTTTCGACTTGTTGAAAACAACTTAAATTACCATCTACAGTTGTATTCATTTGATCTATTCGCTCTAGAGTTTTTCTATAAATAATTTGAATATTCTTCCCCACTCGTTGCTTTTTTGGTGTAGAAATTTCTATTTCTTCTGGCAGGCACATATAGTCATGGTCGCAATTGTTCGTTTTTAACTAAGCTTTGGGGTGTGAAGAACTGTCTCACCGAGAGAATTGGGGTCTCTAGATATAGAGGCAACTGCTTCCATATACCCCGAGGATGTAGATGGGATAGCAGTATTTGGCAACTAGAACTACACACCATTTTAGGGTGAAATTAGGAACATATAAGAGTTGAGAATTGTTATTGTTACTTACTCTTTGTTCTCTAACACCAAGACTGGCATAAAATGTTGAGCTCAATAAATTGAGGGGCCGTTGTTCAAGCTCTGAGGGCTTTTTTTATGCACCGGTTCTCCACCAGCTGGTTCTTGGTGTCGCTTAATTTCAGTTGCCTTTTTAATTTTCTTTTTTCTTTATAACGATAAAGAAGATATTTTTGAATTTTATTTTAGTAAGTTTTTTATGTAAATATTTTTAAAGCCAATCCTGCAAAATATCTATGATGTGGCAAGGACGATACAGTAACCCAACAGTAATTTAAATTTGATGGAACCGGTTTGCATTACAATAATTTTAAAATTTAGAAACATCTCTTCCAAGACGATTTGACAAGATTTTTTTGCTTTGCAAAAAGTTTGACTATGCGAAACTCAATTTTCTCTATATTTGAGATTTTTGTTTTTGTTTAATCAGCAAATAATAATATTATCTCAGCAAATAACAACACGATTATTATAAACTTAGGAATGTGTATTGTTAGAAATGTGAGAATTCAGTTTTTTAAGAAACACCAATTATTTGGTTGAATCAAAAGTTTTCTCTACTTTTGCGAACATAAGTATCTTAAAATATTTATTAGCAGCAACAACTTAGTGAACACTGTGACACTAGTCAATAGTTTTCAACTATACAATGTAGAAAAAGTCTGCATGAAAACTTTTCGTTAACATTTCACTCAAACTAATTCTTTATTAAGGAACACTGACGCAAAGTTAAGTCGATGACAAAAGATTTGGAACACTAGAATAGTTACTAAACTGCTTTCTATAAAAATTTGTCATTTGATCAAATAGGTGTAGAAAGATTGTTTACGGCACAAGCTATAAAAAATATGTTATAAATTTTATGAATCAGATGTATAGGAAAAATTGTAGATAATAGTTTAATAATTTTATTCTTTGATTTATTTTCCCTAAGTGAATCCGAGCTTGAAATGTTTCGAAGAGTTTCTTTCCGTGTCAACTGCTTTTTTGTCTCAAAAAAGGAAGTCTAACAACTTTTATTCTACATGTGTTACAAATATTTTTATTTAAAAAGCCTTTATCTACCACAACTGCATCTTTGCCAAAACTTATTTTATTTATAAGATTGCACTGCTCAAAAATAGCTGTATCAGAGGGGCGTCCATCATATCTTTGGCTTACAAAAGTTATTAGACTACTGGGAGCAACATTCACCATAGATTCTATGGTATATGCTTGTTTCTAAACAGAATAAAGTTTTAGTTGACAACAAAGATATTTAGGCTTTTCTACTTCAATTCTAGTACAATTTAAAAGAATCCTAACATTTTTAAAATTTTTAAAACATATAGGCAAATGCATATCTATTTGACTATTTGATAGAAAGAGAACACAAGGTTGTAAAATATGTGCAAAAATTAATACACTTTCTATAAACATTTCGCGGCATGTCGTTGGAGTTATAACAGAATTGAATAGTATTGACAAAGTTATGTAAGACAAATTAGTCTTTAATTTCATCAAACTTATTACTATTCGAGTTTTATCAGAAATACTTAAATGTTTTTTATTTGTTGACAACTCAGCTGCCAAAAAGTTGGTGAAAGTTAGCAAAGCGTTAAAGTGGGTAATCTATTTAAAGCACGTAATTTTTTGTCTGAATCAATTGTATCAACGAAATTATGATGTAAGGACTCCTACATCTTGTATTCAATTGACCCATTAAAATTTACCGGCTAAAAACAGTATCCATCTCCGGATGACTAACGTAAAGGGAATAAAATAATTAAATGGCCTATTTCAACACTCCCCCGCAATTTGGTATTTTAAATAATTGCAAATAGATAAAAAAATGATAAACAAATGTACAAATGTCATTTTAACATTATTACTCCAAGTGATAAGCGTAGTGTTTCAAACTGGGAAGTACTCAATCCTTTAGTGAGTACTTTAGTGAGCTTTCTGTTGAGCACTTGGCATATATTGCATACTGATATCACCATCATTGCACAAATCTCGCGCAAAGTTGTACTTAACGTCTATGTGTTTGAGTCTTTGAGGTTCCCATCGTCTTAAAGCGTGGATGTACGATTCTTCATGCACAATTATCGGTTTTTCACATATAATTCCCATACTGTGATAACTTATGTGACCGAGTCTTTTGTGTCATAATTTTATTGAATCAGGAGTTGTGTAATAAGCTGAAAATGTATTTTAATGCATCATTAAGGCAAAACTCATGGGAAGTAGCTTAGAACATCTGAGATTTTTTTCTCAAAATTTTGTCAAAAAAATAGATAATACGTGTACACAACGAGGTAAAATATATCAAGTAAATGCTTAGATTAAGCCATAAAAACTATGCTTACTTAGAAATCAAAAATTGTTGTGGGTATAATGAAGATAACATACTTTCATAAACCTAGAAATTTTATTTTCCATCTTTAATTTCAGAATCCAGGCAGACCTAATTTCTGTCAATTGCTTTCTATCATATTTTTTTTTAAATTCAACTTTTCGCTGATTATTTAAGTTCTGTTTCTTGTTCCCTTGCTGTTACAACCATATACACAGCAAAAAACCTGGCAATTTTGCCCACTCTTTTTAGTTGAAGTTAAAGTATTTTAAACTGTTAATTTTGAAAAGCTAAAAAGACGCACTGCGTTTAATGAAGGTTTAGCGGTTTCTACTAAGATAACCTAACAAAACGTTACACTCATTTTTTTATTCTCAAAATTAATTTCACATGCGAGTATAGCATATGAAATATTAAATATACGTTAACCAACTCAATTGTTTGCAGAGATTAAAAAATTTAAAATTCTCGTAAATGTTTAGTTTTACGAATTCTTCTGTCAATGTAATCGCGAAACGCATGCAATTCATTAATAAAGAACAGCAGAAACGAGACACAAACTTACTCCAGTTTTTTTTACTCCAGCAGTTGAATTAACATTAAAAATAAATAAAAACAATCACAGTTACACTTTAATACACTGTTACACAACTTTTGATGAACCAATCATAAGCAATCCGTTAAAAACGACTCTTTTCTGATAGTTTCAAAATTGCATGGCAAGGTGTCGTTTGGTGTATCTCTGCCTCCCATAGATTTTAACAATTTTTTAATCATATATTTACACTAGTATGGCAAAATAATTCTATGTAGAGTACTTTTTATTTATAAAAAATATTGAAAAAATATTGAACTTCCCGCACCATATGTATAAAATTTCTGATCAGGGTTTGAACGGTATTTCGATTTCTTATGTTTTCTAATTCAGTTCATGAATATTTTTTGCTCTTTTCTATGTATACTTTTTTTGGGGCAATGATTGCCATTGCGTCATTAGCAATGTTTGCAATAAGTGCGATAGCAGTTTCGTATATTTGTTTTTCTTTTTTTTTGTGTCTTATAATTGGAGTATCCTGCCTGGTTTCTTCATTATTACCTTGGCTTAGTACCTTGACGAGAATGCTTTTCATTCTCAGTGTGTGTATCATTCACCTTGATACCTGCGCGTAAACAAAATAAGTATTTTTACTTACAGTATTTTCTTCATCAGGTTTATTGTTTTCTGTGATAATGTTGGCTTTCCAGTAGTCTGTGTTTAAATCGGTCAACACATCCTGAACCGTGTTTTCTGATGAGGTAGAATTAGTAGGTAGAACATCTATCTGCAATTGCATTTTGGTAAAAGTGTTGTACTTGTCCCAGCTTTGAGAATTACGTTTTGTTTTTTGTTAATGCTAGATGAAGATTTTCGAGATTGCATATGTTGTTCTAAAATAGCTAAACTTTTATAAAACTACTAGGTTTTTTTCTTATTATTACTAACTTCCTCTCGTTCTTCGTCGTTAGATCCGGTTCCCGTAGGCTGTATGTAACTTTTGTTTCCGAGCTTCGTTGAATTGTGTTCTTAATTCATCATTATTTTTTAAGGACTGCATCATTAGTTAAATTACACTTAAATTTTAAATTTAATTTACCAGTAATGGATTTTACCGCACGCTGCCTTGCACCTTTATTATGTTAAAAGGGTGACTTAACATTGTAGAGACAAGGTTGAAGTTTATATAATTCAACTAAATAGTTGGTTGTTCCACGTTCTAAACAGACATCCTGTAGTCTATATTGTTCAACCTGCAAAGTACACACACCACATAACCTTAATATGATAAGACATCAGCATGTGGTTGACAGTGTTATCAACTATTCACAGATGTTTTTCCCCGAACCCCTCTCAAGAAAACCTATTTTGAAATAAATTTGCTCTAAATTCTCTAATATACACGTATGTTCATATGTAGTAAATATGATGTTGTAAATAAGTTTAATAAACACAAGTTTTATTTCTAGTTTTTAACTTGTTATCAGGAATAAAACATTCTATAATAAAAAACAATAAAATAACACAATATTTTTTCAATTATAACAAAATACAGCCAAATTATTAGTGGTGGGTATTATTGTTGATCACACAGTAAAACGTAGGCAGAACTCTTGTAACATTATACTTTACACAACAATTCTCAAATTTCCGTTTTATTGTCATTAATAATAATAGCTTTTGTTTGACTTCATTGGTTTTGTTACCGTAAATTTATTTAACATTTCTATTGAAAGTTGAACATTAACACAAGAAGAATAATTTATGCCGAGATAAAATCGAAACATTAATATGGATTGAACTCTGTCAATGATAAGTCTGTTTCTTAATTTGTTTTTAATGATTATAAATGGAAAATTCCCTTTCCGGAGTTGCATTGGAAATTGGTAATGATATGGCCAATGCTAAAAAAAAAGTTATTCCGTTGCTTGTTTGAGATAAATTATCATTTATTTAAAGTTTCATCACCAAGAAACTTTAAAAAATGAGAAAATATAGTTTTATTAAATATAATTTAAAAAAGGACCCATTCGTCAAATAAACTAATGAAAATACCAATTCGAAAATCATTACGTATAATATCATAAAATGGCTATAAGTTACCTTTTGAATCAACGTATTAAGTCAACTATATTTGTCCTTCTTTGGTAAGTTGCTGTGGAAGGGTGAAAAACGTTTACTTTCTGTAGAAGATTTACGTTTTCTGGTTATCTCTTCTGAATTTTTAGACACAACTTTACTACAAAGTTTTTGCATCGTTTCTTGATTTCTCGTTTTTCTTTAAAATTAGGGGAAGGCCGCGCAAAGTGGATACCTTAAGGTATTTAAGGTTATAGCAGAAAAGGTATACAATACAAAAACAAAATAAGTATCTCAAACCAGTTTTCATTTATTGCTCTTACAACTACGAACATCAGTTACCAATTATATTTGAACAATCATTAACTACAATTAAAATTTAAAAAAGTACGAAAGTATTTGCTTTGTCCGGTACTCATGGTAAAGCGAACGCAGTACTTGGGCAAAGTGAATACCTATATTCAATCTCTGAAAACATAGAAATAACTTCGATAAACTGAAAAAAAACTTAACTTGACCATAATATTAGAAAATTAAGATTGGCAATTATCACAGGTATACCCTTAAGGACATCCAAAGCAGAACAATCTTCGAGACACCATTGTTGACAAATGTCACATTGAATCCAATTTTCAATTGGTTTACCGTCTTCTTTAATATATATTTCACCGCAAAAAAGCATAAAATATCTTTAAATTCTTTTATTTTCTTTGGCTTTTTAATCTTTTTAGTAGTTTTTTGTCTTTGCCAGTGTTTGTATTAGTCTTCTTAGGAACATTTTTTGACTTATCATTCAGTCTTTTAGTAACATTTGTAACTTTGTTTTTCTCATATTTCTGCTTTTGATTTTTCTTGATAGGGGTGGTACTGGTTAATATTTCCGATTTTTGTAATATCCGTTTACGCGTGGTTATTTGTTTGGCAGTATTTGGTATGGTCTTAACACCAAGTGACTGCAGTTTCGGATCATTGCATAGCATTTTCATCTCACGTTCCTTGCTTGTTTTTTATATTTATTTACTATCTGAAACTAATAAAAGACATTATGAGATAATAAGTCACTAATGAGAAATGACGGGCAAAGTGGATACTATATCTATTTTGCCCTATTCACTTTGCCCGACTAGGTAAGTACTAAACCAAGATAGCCAAACGTAACAGTGGTGGCCCGTTGAATGAAAAACTAATAATTTAGGGGTAGTGTGAAGTATTCGCTTCCCCTACAGATATTTTTTAATTCATTTTGGAAGTCAAATCCAAAAATCCATTTCTTAAAATCAAAAGAAACTAGGTCAGCGCCAGAAACTATTTCTAGAGAGCTTGACACAACGATTTTTTTTTTTTTTTTTTTTTTTTTTGAAGACTATAGAAGAGAAAAATATTCTCAAATAAAGCAAATGGACTAATATTATCACTTGAAACAAGGTCTTTCTTAAGAGTATTGAATATGTTTTAAAAATTGGACGGTCCATCAGTTTCAAAATTTGATCAGCGGTGTAACATTTGTTTTCATCACTAGCTCCTTTAAAAAATAAATATAACTCATCCCATTGATTAAAATTTTAGAAGTAGCTGCTTGTCGAGCTAGCCACCTGGTAGCTCTCCAGGTGGCTAGTCCTCACAACTTTGTGAATTTTTGAGTTTTTTATTTTTGCGAAATACATTTTGATATATTCTTCCATTCTCTTCGTAACAGGCATATGCAGCACGTACGTATATGTAAGACATGGCAAATACATTTAATTGTTATTTACTCTGGATTTGCTTTGTTAAAAATACTTGAGAAAGAATGATTGCTCTCCACCATTACGCTAGCTCCATCAACCTCAATTCCAACCCAATTACGAATGTTAAATAGTATATTAAAAAACGCTTTTTGAAAAGTCAACTTTGTGGCACGAATTCAAGTTTATAAAACGAGCGCGAGCGCGAGTTTTTATAAAGAATGAGTGCCACAATGACTTTAAAAAACGAGTTCTTTATGCTATTTTTTCTACTTTGCGGCTCTTACCTGATTTTTAAGTAAAAAAGTTAATTATTTAATCTTTACGGACTTTTGCGTTAATACGAGATAGTTGGTAATAAAAATGTCACTAAAGTGTCAATGAAGTCATTGAACTTTGAAATGTTTTCAAATTTGTCTAAAATTCTGTGTAAGTAACTCACAAATGGTTCTTTTTTACCTACCGTATCGGTTATTGATTGAATAATTCAATTGGCATTAACACAGTAAGGAAAATCTCTATTTATCCCTAAATTCTCACTCCATTTGCGGTTCTCAGCGACTCCCTTTATTTCATCGTTATTTCATTCAAGCAGATTTATACACTCATCTAGCAAATAACTTGTAAATTATCAAATGCTATGGGTATTGTAAATGGTCAAAATAAAGGCCAAAAGCTTCATTTTAATTTCAAGTTTCACTTTAACGCTGTTCTAACCTCAAAAGAAAAATTTGTGACGTCCACTAGCGCTGTCCACCCCATTTTCAAATATTTTATAGGTGAATTGCGACACACACACACACACACAAATACCTTGGTGAGGTATATTGATCATCAAATGCAACAAAATTTATTCGAATACAGTTATCATAATCTTAACACTGACAAAAGTGAAATGTGACGTTTCATTCAAGCGACAGCCGACAGCGTCTTACCCAGTGTTACCAATCCGAAAACAGTAGATTGCACTAGTTGTTTCCGCACACAATTTGGGTACGGAATTGGCTAATTCCGTACCCAAATTGGACTCTGTTACCGACGTAAAGTAGAAAAAAATGTTTTTTTACAATTAAGTCGTTCAGCAATATGAATAAAATATACAAGGTTATTTACGAATGATAAAACATATTAAGCAATTTTCTTGTAAATTTTTTTATTTCCGTGACAATATTGAATCAAACTTACCCAAAGATTATTGATTTCTGTAAGTTTTTTCATAACTTGTCAAATTGAATGACTACTTAATAATTTGTTATTTTTAGTTCTTGTACCAGTGTAACATGGTAGAGATAGAATTTATTAGTGGGAATTATTGTAGAAACAAAACTTTGGCTAATTCCTATATTTTGTGTCACAGCATTTTGCCTAATATATGGACTTTCTGTAATTGTCTGAATTACAGCAATCTCATAATTTTTCTTGTGGCGGTTTTGTTTCGTGGCTCTTTCAAGGGAGGTCAGCCTTAACGCAATTTTGCTTCAAGTCTTTGAACAATTTTATCAGTTGGAACCCCTTGATGGGGATCTCTTACATTTTCTATATATTTGGCTTAGACCAGTATTCGCGTTATCAGCGACTATCGTAATTTATGACTTGATAAGTTGGAGTAGTAATAAATCTTTGTCACAACACCCTAACAATTGAAGTAGATTTATTTGTTACCAGATGCTTTAACCTTCAAGTCTCCACAATAGTGGTGTGCCGGTTTTATGACAAAACAAAGACATTTGCTTTAGTGTCTCCTACCATTATTTTTATTAAGTGCAAAGGCCAATGCTGCTAGCAAGTGCACGCTGGTGTGATTTTTGCACGTATTTTAAACATGTTATTTATGTAAATATTGTGAGAGTAGAGGTTGATGAGCATTTTTGTGTGGAAGTGTACAATAAATTAATAGATATCTACAGTTTTGTGTGGAAGTGTACAATAAATTAATAGATATCTACAATATATATTTAAGGTTGTATGTCGATGTTTTCTTTCCTAGCATGATAACTGATAAGATACACAAATGACTAGTGGACAGAGAAGTTATTTTTTAAATTTTGACAATAGAACACGCATCAATACAGTAAACTGCATATCAATGCTTTAATATAACACTATTTTATTAATGGTGACCTATAGAATATTAATAACGTAGAAACAGTATAAATTTGATTTATAGGACCTAACATAGATATTGGTCTTGTTTGTGATAAAATTTTAAACGTTTTAATTCGTCTAACTGCTCTTTGTATATGCACTCGTTTATGTGCAATTGTTTGCATATCATCTATGTCATCCGGAGAAAGTTTATGCCGTTTATTCTACACGTGGGGATATTTAAAATTATTTCAACATTGTGTAAGACACCTTGTATTTTAAAGTCCTTGTCGGCCAAAATGATGTCTTCTGGTTGCAATATCCTTAATTCTAATTTCCTCTTGAGCAACTATAAAAACTGGCTTTTTTTACAATTTTTTTGTCAGATGTGGTTCCTAAAACAAGCCTATTTATTGTAAATATTATTGTATATGTATATTTCTCATATTCATTATCCGTGAATAATGGCGAAGAAAACTACAGCTCCATTAGGGTTAATCTACTAAAAACTGCCTTACTAAAGATGAAGGTGTCTGTATTGCAAATTTTGTGCAATTCTTGCTCCTAATGCATTCTGGATATTTATTCTGAATTACCGTAGTCGCATGCGATAAAAGAATACCATGGTGGGAAAATATTTTTTAAGGGCTATAACTTGACATACAGCAAATTTATCCATGCCAGAGATATTTTTCCTGTCACATATTTTGAAATATCAAACATGTCAGTTAATGTCTGACATTCAAAGCCCTGTCTTAATCTCACCGATGTAAGAAACATTTTATTCAAGGGTGAAAAAAGGGTTCAGTTTCTTTCACATTACTTTTACTGGTGTTTGATGCACAGCACCAAGCATATCTAAATATTACTAAAAACATTTGATAGGATTACAACGCCAGAGTAATATTTATTTTATTGTGTCTAAAATTTTCAATCAGTAATGATGGTTTCCTATAATTTGTTTATGTGACATCTGCACTGTCAAACTGACAGTGTGTTGACGAACCTGAAAACTAGTTATTTTTAAATCACAGCCTCCTAGATTATTGTATAAGAGTGGTGATATCCGGCCTATCACATTTGTAGTTCCAGGTCTTTTTTTTGTTTCTTAGAGGGAGCTACAGTACTCCTAACCTATAAATTGAATTGCGACAAATTAGTGTCACTTGTCAGTGTCACATGTGTCAAACTGTCGTGATTAAAAATTGGAACCACAGTTCGAGTTAAGTTTGGGATATTCCAACGAATACTAAGTATTAAAATATTTAAAATAATATAAAGGTAGCAAAATGCGGCAAATTTCAAGTTCGATTTTGTTGCGTCGCTGATATGTGACGTTTCTAAGGCGCGTTTTGCATTTTCGAAGAAAAACGGTCTTATGGCAAAATTTGGGTGGATATATCAGTTAAAACAAAAATCACAATAATGAAAGCACCGATACAGCTAAGGAAGATTTATTGTTTTCACGTGTAGATCACTGGTGCTCTTTGTGAAGTTTTAACGCGACGGCGACGTGGTTGTAGCAGCTTGGTGTCTGTCTGCGGGAATTTTGCTTCTTTTTTTTGTAAAAAGCTCTAGAAAGGGACGTTATGAACATTTAACAACATTGGCTGGCTTGCGACTTAACCCGTTACGAAGATCTTGGGCAAGGAGGAAAGGTAACAGCTTGTTATGAGGATAATATTACATAATAATATTTTTTGGATAGAGAAGAGACTAGAAGAACGTTTATGCCTTTGTAAAAACCAATAAATTGCATACAAAAATGTGTGTTGTGTTTTTGGGGAAGGAACGCATAAAATAAAACGTAAGACACCAAGAGCAAAATGGCCAAAGTATAGAAACATCGTGCACCGTCATTCTTCTGAACTACAAGCAGCTGATTTCTAATTTATCGCTAAATTGAACTAATACAGTAAGAAGGAACAACATTTAACATGAGAGAAAGCTGGAATATTTTCTGTAGTATCTATCTATTGGAAATAAAACAAAAGGTGAAGAAATTAATTTAATTTAAGAAGTTTTCGTTTTTTTGTATAAATGTTATTACTTTTTTTTCTTGCATTTTCAGTTTGTATATGACAAAAATTTGTAAAAACTGGAGGTATCAAATTTTCTAATATTATTTTACAAGAAGTACAGGCTTGCTCCTTGCAGATAAATAATGGATTTTCTATGACATGTGAAGCAATTATTCTGTATAGCACTGTACTTACTTTGTCTTTAGGTAGGCTGGGTATTATTTCAATAATGACTTGTATTATATAATATATCAAACCCACCAAGTTTTCAGATGGGTACACTAATTTTCCTCTATCCTGGTGATAAATCAATTCTAAAAGGGGGCTTCTTTTTTGGGGAGACTTATCTTCTAAAACGGATAAGCAAATCTCACATTTATAACAATCTTTTATTTTCATTAGCAAGTAGCCAGTGAGAAATGCTATTGCTCCTGACTCGATTGGAAGAAATCCTTCATATTTTCTTTCAAAGCTCCTGATTTGTTCAATTTTATTAATAGTGCTATCACTTAATGTGACAGTGATTTCATTCTCAAAGTTCTCCTGGTCAGTACTTATGAGATCTACAGTGCTGTCATGCTGAATATGCCCTTTTACGTTGCTCGTAGAAACGTTTTTAATAAATCCACTTTTTAAAATTTGGCGGAGGGCATATTCAACGGCTCTGCAATCGGTCAAATCATTGGATCCTCCCCGAAGCCTAATATTCGCAAAAACTGACTCAACTGCATCGGAACTAAAGCTTCTTGTTAAAACATAATAGAAGTTTAAGTCTCTAATCAGGTACTGCACACAAAGTGATGTACTTTTAGCGGTAAAAATCAAAGCTTCTGCAGTTTCTTTCGTTAGTCCGGTTAGACCTGCTTCAGTTGAACAGGACTGAATGTCTGCAATGTATTGTGGAAATTGAGAGTCCAGCCAGGAAAGTCGTTCATCTTGAATTCGTGTATATGGAGCAGTATTGGGGTCATTTTGATGAACATGTTGGGTCTTGTTGCTCACATCATGAATTTGGAAATATTTGTACATGTTTTCCATGTATTCAATTGTTGCAGAGCATTGTTGAAATTGTACATATTCTGCACCGCCATAATGTAAAAGATACTTTAGAGGTGCCGTTACTTTTGGAGAAAATAATTGGACAGCTAAATTTACTTTCATTTTCTCCAAATTAGAAGGATAGAGGTGTTTTTTTGTTAGGTACCTAACAGGTTTAATGACTAAATGATTTTGAATTTCAGCAAGATCTTTTAAATATTGTCCAGAAATTACACCATCTTTTGAAGCCATATCGTGGTCAAGAAACAGGTTCCTCGCATTTTTTATGGCGTGACAATAATCAAAACTAAGAAAAAGTTGAAGACCCGGATTATACGGAAGTAGAATAGGTATGGGGGTTCTAGGCCAAAATCCCATGTATTTTCTTATGGAGGTTCAAGATACGGTTTTCAAGGTCAGTGCCGCTACGGGACCACAGCGGCTTCTAGGCCGCACATGCTAGTAGTCTTTTATGAGAGAAAAAACAAGATGGCGGCTGCATCAGTGTCGCTACGGGGAAATTTAGATGCTAGTAATCTTTTATGAGGGAAAAAAAACAAGATGGCGGCTGCATGTGAAGAAAAAAGTACCCTAGGGAAAAACAAGATGGCGGTGATGACGTCATCATAGCTAATAGACAAAAAAAAACAAGATGGCGGCTGCATGTGGAGAAAAAGTACCCTAGGGAAAAACAAGATGGCGGCTGCATAATGGGGAAAAGTACCCTAGGGGGGAAAAAAAAGATGGCGGTGATGACGTCATCATAGCTAATAGAAAAAAAAAAAGATGGCGGCTCTTTTATGCACCACTGATGACGCCATGTGTGGTGTATGTTGTGTTGCCTAAGGTGGCGGCGGGAAATTTAAAAGCTGGTAGTCTTTTATGAGGGAAAAAACAAGATGGCGGGCTGCATACCCTCTTTTAGGCACCACTGATGACGTCATGTGAGGTGTATGTTGTGTTGCCTAAGGTGGCGGCGGGAAATTTAAAAGCTAGTAGTCTTTTATGAGGGAAAAAACAAGATGGCGGCTGCATATAAATGAAGGGATGTGGATGAAGGGATGCGGGGTGTATTATGTCGCTTCTGGACCACAGCGGATTCTAGACCAAAGATGTCAGATGGCCCTTGTGACTCATGGCATGCTGAAGACATCTCTCGCGGTCATTTTTGTTAAGAATAAAGAGGGGTGTATTAAATGAAGGGATGCGGATGAAGGGATGCGGGGTGTATTATTATAAATGAAGGGATGCGGGGTGTATTATTATAAATGAAGGGATGCAGGGTGTATTATTATTATAAATGAAGGGATGCAGGGTGTATTATTATAAATGAAGGGATGCGGGGTGTTGCGAATTATTAAATGGGTGTATTAAATAAGAATAATAATAATTAAGTCGTATGGCCCTTGTGGCTCATGGTATGCTGAAGACATCTCTCGCGGCCATTTTGTTAAGACTAAAGAGGGGTGTATTATTATTAATTAAGGGATGTAGGGGGGTTGCATAATATTTGTTGGGTGTTTTTTTACGATGATGATGATGATAGTGTTACTGGGGGGGTGTAATATTTTTGGTGGTTTCGTGTGGTTGTCTTAAGAAGGTGTATCTATTACCTGTAATTAGAGTTAGGTAAAAAAACTTCATGAATAATAATTATTGATTTAAAAAACAATTTATTTGATACAACGTGATAAGAAACGAAACCGCAAAATATGATATGGAACGGAAATGACGCCTACTTGTGTGTGTGTGTGTGTGTGTAGATAAGAGCTAAATATAAAAGCGATAAGTCTTGTTTATTAATAATTTATTAATAATAATTTTACATGATGATTAAGAAACTGCAAAACAAGAAAATACAATACTTGTCAATACTTATCGATATAAATAGGATTGTAATTATTTAATGTTGCTCAGTTGTTGCACTGCGCGCAAAGGTGATGGAAGGTGTCTTCTAAGAATAATTTTGGGTCAGTATGGTGAAGATTTGTTATTACTCCAGTTCGAATGCGTCCTTTGAATGCTGATTCAACATCGCTCCATTTCACATTGTCTTAAGCTGAGGCGTTTTTTCCCAGAATAATGACCTTCACCAGTAATTTGCATGGATCGGAATATTTCTTTAAAACTTTTTATTTGTCCAATTGCCGCAGTAATTTTCATTTTTTCACCGATAGTAGTAGCTTTCAGTAGTAAATCGTTAAGTGTACGGTGTGCTTGATAGCACTTTTTTCAACCTGGATGTAACATCTGGATTAGCACTGAACACTGCTGATTTAATTTCACTCACAAATTCCATTGTATAAGATTATAGAGAGAAAAAATAATGTAGCACTGAGTTCACGTACAAACTAATTAATGAAACAATTGTGAATTATGTCTAAAATAAAAATATTATGTACGCTTTATTTTATGTTTTATTTTAATAAACCCTTTTTCCCCCTCCTAAAGTGATGATTGATTACGTAATACATATTAAAAATAGAATATAACGATGATAAGGAAGAAATCTGTGAATAATGAGTAATTGTTATTTATATATATTATCTATTTATAATTTGAATGGATTTCTCTAAAACAAAAATTTATGATATAAATAAGAGTGTAATTTTTTAATATTACTCATTTGTTATGTTAGTGTCAGAGCATAAAGGTGAAGGAATTATCAATTCTTTGATTAATAAATTACCTTTTGAATTACATCTTCCTACATATCAATATTGTGGACCAGGAACAAAACTAGAAAAAAGATTACAGAGAGGGGATCCTGGAATTAATAAACTTGATTCTTATTGTAAAGAACATGATATTAGTTATTCACAAAATAAATCTTTAGAAGAACGACATAAGGCAGATCAAATTTTAGAAAATAAAGCTTGGGAAAGAGTAAAATCAAAAGACGCTAAACTTGGAGAAAAAGCAGCTGCTTGGTTTGTTACAACAACTATGAAAGCAAAAAGAAAACTTGGAATGGGTATTAAAAAAACAAGAAAAGGCGGTTGTAACCGTAAACGTATGCAACAAAAGAAGAGAAAAATTAATGGTACTCATAGTATGTCTTTTAAGCGTAATGTTCTTGATTATGTTAAAAATAATGTTGCAACCGATAATTATAATATCAAAAATCGAACGGATTTAAAAAAAGCTTCAGCAGCAGCTCTTAAAGTAGCTCGTATTGCTGTTAAAAAAGCAGGAGGTCGAAAAAATATACGTGTCCCTAGAATAATTCCATTTGATGCGACAAAAGAAGGAGGATTTTTACCTTTATTACCTATACTAGCAGGACTAGGAAGTCTAGGCTCACTAGCAGGTGGCGCTAGTGCAGTAGCAAAAACAATCATAGATGCAAAAAATGCAAAAAAGAAATTAGAAGAATTAAGTCGTCATAATAAAGCAATGGAAGAAATTGGTAAAAAAGGATCTGGATTATACATGAGAAAAAATGGTCATGGAGGTTATGGATTGTTTTTAAAAAAACCAGTATCAAAAAACTACCAATAAAGCTACCTAATAAAGCACTTTCTAATGTAGATTTAAATAAGTATGTAAAAATATTAAAATTACCAAATTTTAGAGGTGTTTTTATGCGTGACACATTACCAAAAAAATCAAATAAAAATGAATGTGCAATACTTAATTTAGATAGTAATGAACATCGCGGTACACATTGGGTAGCTTATATTAAAAGAAATAATGTTGTTACTTACTTTGATAGTTTTGGAGCTCTTAAACCACCTCAAGAGCTTATTAATTATTTAGGCCAAAAAATAAAAATTTATTATAATTATGGAAAGTTTCAAAACTATAATCAAATTAATTGTGGACATTTATGTTTAAAATTTTTGTATAAAAATAAATAAAATTCATAAAATGCATCAGTTAACTTAATGGTATGACACATGAAGGATGTCTAATATTTTTACGTTAATAAGTAATAATAACGTGCTTTCTAGTGATTTTATACATCCTATTGAACTTGATCCGAATTTTGATTACGGTTTAGCATTAATTGGTTTTCATTCATTCAATAGTATTCCAAATATTGAAGAAGGTGAAAATAAGTTTTATTTTACTGATAAGCAGCAAAATCAATCAAAAGTAGTTACAATACCCACAGGATCTTACGAAATTGTTGATTTAGAAACATATTTAAGACGTCAAATTATTCCTAAATCAGTTAAAAACAAAGAAGAGTATAATAGATATTTTTCATTGAAACCAAATAACAATACACTAAAGTGTGAAATTGAAAGTGAATTTTATTCTATAGATTTTACATCAACAGATAGTATTGGTAGACGACTAGGATTTTCAAAAACCCGTATTTTAGAACCAAAGAAATTGCATGAATCTGACCTTCCGGTAGATATAGTAAAAGTTAGAACTATTCAAATTAATTGTAATATAACTAGTGGTGCATTTTATAATCATAAGCCTTCTCATAGTATTTACGAATTTGCTATAGGTGTTAATCCAGGTTTTGCTATAGACGAAGTACCAAAAAATTTATATTACTTACCTGTAATTAATAAACATCAAATTCCGAATATAACTTTAAATATTGTAGATCAAGATTTTAAGCCGGTGAATTTTCGTGGAGAAAAAGTTATTGTTCGATTAGAACTTAAGAAATTAGTATAATAATGGGTTTAGTATTTACAGATGATAATGATGAGAATGATTCAAATGATAGTAATGAAAAATCAATTCATCAAATTACCGCTGATTATAAAAAGGTTGGCGGTAACATTCATACTTCAGTCTTTAAAAGACAATTACCAAAGCTGAAAGCTTTAACGAAAGCAAATTGTTTATTTCTTAAATCTTTAGGCTACGATGTCATTAAGTCAAGCAATTCGTATTTTTAAAAGACCTCGGTTAGATGAAACAATCAAAAAAGTAGAAATTCGATCGTACCATCCTTTTATACAATCATTTAAGGCTACTGATGTTATAAACATTGAAATAACTAAGTCTGATTTATTTTACTTAATGTATGATAGTGCATTAATTATAAAAGGTAAATTAGTGAAAAAAACGGGTACTGGAAATGTTGAATTAGTAAATAATGCTCCTGCTTTTTTCTTTGATTCAATGGAATATTCCATACATGAGCAAGTAGTGGAAAGTGTTCGCAATCCTGGAATTGTAAGCACTATAAGAGGTTATCTTTGCTATAGTGCTGAAGATTCTAAACATTTACAAATTGGTGGATGGAATTTTCCACATAAACAAATTATAAATGATGATGGATCCTTTGTTTATCGCGTTCCATTAAAACATATATTTGGAGTTTTTAATAGTTATCAATTAGCATCTTTTGGTACACAAAAACTACGTCTTGTTAGAGCAAATAATGATCAAAATTGTATGAAAATAACGGAAGTTGATAACAAACCGCAAGCTGCGACAACAGCTGAATTAATAATTGAAAAAATTTATTTAAAAGTTGGAATTGTTACTCCTAATGATATACCAAAACTTCAGTTATATCGAGCAATAAAAAAAGATACACCAATACTTATACCTTTCCGACAATGGACATATCATGAAAATCCTGAATTAACACCTGGAGCATTTAAAGAAATTTGGAGAATTGGTAAACATAAGACCTTAGAATGTCCAAGATTTGTGATTATAGGTTTTCAAACTGCTAGAAATACAAAAGGAAAAGATATAACATATTTCGATCATGTTTATATAAGAAACATTCAGATTATGTTTGATCAAGACTATTATCCTAAAGAACAAATGCAACTAAATTTTGAGAATCATAATTACATTGAAGCACATCATAATTATACCGAATTTCATAAGAGTTATAAAGATAATCGTCAACATAATAAACAGCCTCTACTAGATTATGTATCATTTAAAAATCATACATTATTTGTAATAGATTGCTCTCAACAAAATGAGTTGCTAAAATCTGATAATATAGATCTTCAAATTGTTATTGAATCTGACAAAGGTTTTCCTGCTAAAACTAAAGCATATTGTATTGTTATTCATGATCGACTTGTTGAGCAGTTACCGTTTAGTGAAAAAGTAAGCACTATATCATAAACAAAGATATCTAGTGAAAATGGAAGGTGTTAAAAGTATTTACATAAAAGCAAAGCAAAAAATCCTATCTAGTCAGTTCTTTAGAAGTACTTCAAACTATCAACAAGTGCAAGATGAAAATAGTGTGTGTAGATATTCAAGGATTTAATTTGAAGAACGCTCATTATAAATGGGGATTTTATCCTAAAGAACTCACCATTTACGATGGTCGCCTTTTAACACATCATTTATTTAAACCATCTTTACGTTTTCGGTGTCTATCTGACATAAATAAACAACAAGTTAAACTGGAAGAAGGAAAAATTCACAATTTGAGATATTCCCAGGGTTACACCGACTGCTACGCTATTAAAGAGATATTATCAGTGTTAAACAGATATGATCGAATATATGTCAAAGGTCATCAGAAGTATAATGTAATCCACAATATAATAAAGGAGATTGAAATAATTAATGTTGAAGAGTTGGAAGATGCACCCAAATTCGAGAAGCAGTTGGTATCATGTTTTTATCATTCCAAAAATTTTGCTAAATGTAGTACAACTAATTGTATAGATTTATATAATTGGGTGAATGAAAAATATTGTAAAAATGAAAAATAAATAAATAAATAAATTTAATAATAGTGTTTTAATTCTTATCCTTTCTTTCTTTTCTACTCATAAATATGGTTTAGAAGGTGAATAAACCTAAAATATTTTTATATTTAATAATGTTCTTTTACAAATTTATTTTAGTTGTTTTCTAACTTTCACCATCTCAATAGTAAATTTTATAAAATGTTAACTAATAGTAATAGTGAACAGAAAGATCAAGTGCTACCTAGTACTTCTGTAAAAGAGAAGAAAAAAATATATAATAAAAAATATGGATGGCATTATAGTTCATGTGTCTGGTCAAATCCTAAAGCAACGTCTGGCCCTGATACTTGTCGATGCATGTTAGAAAAATTAACAGAAATAAGACAAGAAGAAGAAGAAGAAGAAAAAGAAGGAGAATTACCAGATTCAGACTTTACACATACTAATGTAAAAATTAATTGTTGTGTATTAATGTAAAGAACATGAGTATAATAAAATTACTTTTTAAAAAGCACATACATATTTTATTAAAACATGTTTTAATTTTTAGTTTATGTAAAGATGCATAGCAATAAACATCAACAACAACAAGAGATATTACCTATAATCAATTTTGATTTTTTTGAAAATACAACTTATGATAGTAAACATGGCAAGTTATTACCAAATTCATTTCGAGCAATTTTTTGTGGTCCTAGTGGTTGCGGAAAAACAAATGCATTGTTAAGTTTAATATTTAGTCCTAATGGTCTTAAATTTGAAAATGTTTATGTTTATTCAAAATCACTTTTTCAACCTAAATATGAATTACTAAAATTAGTATTAAAACGTGTAAAAGGTATTAAATATTTTCCATTTGCAAATAATGATGATGTAATTGATCCTAGAGAAGCCCGTAATAATTCTTTTTTTATATTTGATGATGTAGCATGTGATAAACAAAATAAAATTAGAGAATACTATTCAATGTGCAGACATAAATCTATTGATGTAGCATATTTATGTCAAACCTATTCTAAAATACCTAAACAATTAATACGTGATAATTGTAATTTTATTGTATTATTTAGACAGGATGAAAAAAATTTGAAATATATTTATAATGAACATGTTTCACCTGATATGTCTTATGATCAATTTAAAGAAGTATGTGTAAGTTGTTGGAGTGAAAATTATGGATGCTTAGTAATTGCTAAAGATTTCTCAATAAATTATGGGCGTTATCGTAAAAAGTTTGATAAATATATAAAAATATAGTTTTATTCTTTTATAATCAGTATTCAAAATGGATTCTATGGATCCGCATGTTACAAAAGCACTTTATAAATTATCGCAAGATATTAGAAAAAAGTATAAAGCTCTTAAATTAGGTAGAGCAGAAGAAGATAGCGCATTAAATAAGTTTTTTAAGCCTATTATAGAACCGTTAACTAAAATTAGTAATTCATCATCATCATCATCATCAAGCAATTTAACAAAAACTATATCAAAAAAATCTGCAAAGCATAAAAAAGTGAAAAAATCTTCATCACCATCACCATTACATCTAAAAGATGATAATGATGATGATATTTCTAGTAAAGAAATTGATAACGAAAACAATCTTAGTTTTCCAACGTTTATTTCATCATCATCACCGCAAAAAAATATTGAAGAAGGGAATGTGTTTGAAGATGCTATGTCCGATACTTCTGAAATTTCAGAACCTGCAAAATTGGTTGAGGAATACACAAAAGGATACCTAAATGATTCACATAAAGAAAAATACGATACGGAGTATGGTTTAAAATATAATCCTAAAAAAAATCAATGGTTATTAGGTAATGCATCAATCAAATTTGATACAGATAGTGATGATTTTATTATTGATAGTACTGATACAAAAAGTTCTAGAGGTACTCAAGGAGTAACTAAAACTTTTAAAGGTACTAAAGGATTATATGAATTACTATTTAAAAAAGAACCTGACCCGCTTTCGTATACTAAAGATGATGAAAAAAATTATGATGAAATATTAAAATTAACAAATGTATATAAAAGAAATTTTGAGCCAACAGGTTATACAAAATACAGCAATTTACCTAAATATCGAAATATAATAAGACCACTTGTTGTTAAAACTTCTAAAAAAAGACGTAGTAAGTCATTTACTGGAAATGGAATCAACAATAGTATGTTAGAATATAATTCTAACGCTATAGATTATAGATATTGGGATGATCCAAATGAACTTGTTGATAGGTTAAAATTACTCATGGCATCAACACAAGCTGGTAATACCTCACTTACTAATGAAATGTTATCAATTATTGAAGAATTAATTGAAGCTGGTATTATTAAAGAAGCTAATTCCGGTATTACCTTTTAGTCTTAAAATGCCCCTCAACAAATTTGGTCAATCTATAGATAATTCTAATTATAATTCGATTTTACAAAAAGTGCAATTTAGTTCTGGTGTTGGTTTAAAACATACTCAAACTGGAGATATTGATGTAGAAAATTTAAAAATATCAAACGTTAAAGAACCAACTTTAGATACTGATGCAGTAAATAAAAAATATGTAGATACTTCTATAAAAGAATTATCAACTACTGTTTTAGAAACTATTACTAAAATATCACAAAAATTAACTAAGTCTATAAACAATTGTTATAAAATTATAGAGCAAAATACAAAAAATATTGAACATTTAGAAAATCAAGTAAAGACTCTTACTATAAAAGTGGCTGAAGATATAAAATCACTTGATACTACTATTTCAAACAAAATTGATGAAACATCAACAGCACTACAACTTTTAAGAAATAATCATTTTCAACAACTACAAGAACATGAAAAAAGTATTAACAATTTGGTGCTTGAATTGAAAACGTTCAAAACAAAAACATTGCAAGATTTCCAGACACAAAAAAACCAAGAAAAAAATATTAATGCTGAAATTGATTCAATCAAGAAACAAATTAAGAATAATGATCTAACTAACGTGGACCATATTATGAAGTAGTATTATCTAAAACACTAAAATGTATTGTAAAAAAGTACGTTTTGCAGAAGAACAAACTAAAACATATTATATATATACATGGAATTTTGCTTATCGGCAAGCACGTAAAAGTAACTGGGAACAACAGTATTTAGATCGCTTACGATTTACAGATAGAATTAGTAGATGTCAAGACATCTTAGAAAAAGTATTAAATTCTAAGCATAGAGATCAGGTTTACAAAGAAAGATTTCAAGATTATGAATAAGCAACATTCTAAAGAAAAAGTTCAGCTTGTTAATGAGCTTCATAAACCTATTCGTAGAAATTTTAAAAGACGTTCAACAATAATTAAAGGTTTAGATGATTTATGGCAAGCCGATTTAGCACAAATGGATTTATATTCATCGTCTAATAAGAATCATAAATTTATATTAGTTGTTATTGATTGTTTTTCAAAGTATGCTTGGGCTAGAGCACTAAAAACTAAAACTTCTCATGAAGTAACAGAAGCATTTAAATCAATTTTAGTAAAAGAAAAAAGACACCCTAAAAATTTGCAAACAGATCAAGGTAAAGAATTCTTTAATAATGAATTCGGTAACTTGATGAAAAAATATAATATAAACCATTACAACACTTATAGTATTAAAAAAGCTAGTATGGCAGAACGCTTTATTCGAACATTAAAAGAACGATTATTTAAATATTTTAGTTTAAATGGTTCTTATAAATGGATAGATATACTTCCTTCAATTGTAACTATATATAATAATACAGTACATAGCACTATACAAATGAAACCCATTAATGTTACTAAAACAAAAGAAAAACAACTTTTAGCATCTGCTTATAATCAAATAAAAATAGCAACCGATCCAAGAAAATTTGTTATTGGTGATATTGTTAGAATAAGTAAAGCTAAATATGTTTTTAGTAAAGGATATACACCTAACTGGACAACAGAATTGTTTAAAATTGTTAAAATAAATATTACAGATCCTGTAACATATATTTTAGAAGATTTACAAGGAAACCCTATAATGGGTGCATTTTATAAAGAAGAATTACAGAAAACTGAAACTCCAGATGTATATCTTATTGAAAAAATTTTGAAACGACGTGGTAATAAAGTTTTTGTTAAATGGCTTGGTTTTGATAATACTCATAACAGTTGGATAAATAAAACAAATATTCTATGACATGTGTAGCCTTGAAAAATTATTTGTTAAAAAGTGAAATTTATTGAAAAATTTTTAGTTCTATTTAAAATGTTCATGAACGCAGACCGTTATCTTAACCTTGTAAACAGTGAAAAAACAGAAAAATTAAAAAATATTCAATGTGATTCTAAATTAATAAGTGCATCTAATCGATATGAAGAAGAAGTAGAAGAAGCAATACAAAAAGAAAAATCAGAAAAAATAGAAAATATTCAATATGATTCTTCAGTAATAAGTGCATGTAATCGATATGAAGAAGCAATACAACAAGAAACAAAACTTATTCTCAATACCAGATACGACCTTGACCAGCTTTATTTTTGTATCTACTTTATTGAATGTGGTCTAAGCCCAGCAAGAAATTTTCAACCTGTTATACGAATTAATACTGGTTGTAATCAACATATTTCTTTCACTCTATATGAATGGACTGAATTTATTAGAACACTCATCAGCATTACCGAGGAAGAAGACAAAGAAAAAGAAATTACCGCTAGTTTTTGGGAAAATTTTACAATTAATGTTGTTCCAGTTGATGTTCTTATGGATCGTAAAATAAGAAGAATTACGTTAACTAAAAACTCCATAAATCTACTATTAATGGATGCAGATGTTTTGGAAATTTTACGAATGAATACAGTTTTGACTTCAAAACTTTATATGTTACATAAACTAGATTTTTTTGTGTATTATTACAATGTTTTAAAAAGTGTTAATCAAATAATGATAGAAAATAATTATAATGATTATAATAATTTGTCTGTAATTGATATTGCTAAAATTGTTTGTAATTCTAATAATAGTATTGAAAATTATTGTATGCAAGAATGTTTATTTTATTGTAGTGAACAAGTTTTAGTTGATTTTAATACTTATCAAATAAACTTTTAATTACTTTATTTATCGTGTGTATGTTTTTGTTTTTTTTATGAGAGGGGAAAGATAAGCAGAAATATAATATGATACTATGCGTTTTACATTATTTTAATACTTACAATCTGTGTGTCTCTGTGTGTATGTATATATGTAAAAACATGGCTTTTTTAAAATTATCATACATTGTGTTGGTTGCATTAGTGAATAATGTGCTTTATGTACAACGTCCGAAGAACGTTATTGAAAGTTTTGTTTGTTTTACTAAAGAAAATGACACTTGGCCCGATAAATGGTATCGATTGAATTTAAAATATATCGAAGACAACCAAATGGAGATGTTTCAAGTGGAAATACCACCATCAGTTTTAATGAGAAAAAATGATACAATCTATCAAAAAATGTTATGGTATAAGATAAAATTTGTGTTTTTTGATAGAACTGTAGGTGATACAGATTGGAAAGTACTTTTAACTTCTAGTAATGTTAATAATTTAGAAAATAATTATTCATTAGTTATAAATGATAATAATAATAATAAACTTAATAAAACATTTTTTGAAGCATGTTTTGATGATCCTTATGTAAAATTATTAATAGTAAGTAGTAATTTTACAACATTTTTGATACTTGCTGTTCTTTTCACCTGTTACATGTATTTATCACTTCTCTCAAAAGTAATTCAATAAAAAAATAAATGTATATATTTATTAAAAACAAGTGTTTTATTGTCCCTAAAACCACAATTTGTGATAAGAAAAAGTTAACGGAAATATGAAACAAAAGAATTCAAAGAAATGATAAGAAAAAATAATGAATCACTTAATGACACATACTTATTTTAGTTGTTTTATGGGAAGGGAAAAAGGTTTATTAATAAAATAAAAACAAAAAATGAAGTGTACATAATATTTTATTTTAGTCATCTTTCACAATTGTTTTATCTAAGTCCTAATCACTATCAGGAATCTCTTCCTTACAATACAGAAAAACCTCAATGTTCTTATCTGGTTTTGTTAGATGTAATTTTATTGAATGTTTACAAAAACAAAAAAATTTAGAACAGAAAAAACAAAATAATGTACCATTTTTGGTCTTCTGACGGTGATGATGATGATGATGATGATGAAAATGTTGTTGTTGTTGTTGTTGTTGTTGTTGTTGTTGTTATTGTTGTTGATGATGATAATAAATTGTGAAAGATAGCTAATTTTTCTTCTTCTTCTTTGTTATTCTCCATTATAATAAGTATAAAATTAGTTTTTTATAGTGACCATGAGGATAGGTATTAAAAGAGTTGTTTATTAAAACTCTTTTGTCATCAAAATCAGTTAAACCAATTTTATGCTGTTTAATACTGTAAACTTTATGTGCAAATGATCTTATTGTATTTTGAGTAATTTCTTTAACTGCATGATTCTTTAAACAATCTACATAATCTTGAAAAGTAATTTGATTTTTTTAACTAACTTAATTGTGCTGAAACTAAACGCGATATATTTTTAATCCAACAATAATGATATTTTATTTCTGTATTATCGTTATCAATAGTTGGTACCTCATAATCATTTAAATTTACAAAATATGTATCTTGTATTTGCAATAAATTTACATGCTTATCAAGTTTTCGTTTTGTTAATCGAGCAGGAACTACATTAAAAAATGTATTAGAATTTTTTTCATTTTGAATTAATTCTAACATATATACATTAATAGAAATATTATTCAATTTTTCAAATTTTGAAATTTGATTTATACTAATAGGAAACTCAATATTATCAGTTTTCAATACTGTTTTCCAATGTGGATAGGATGATATTCTATCAGAATGTGTATCTGCGGGAAATAAACATGACATCACACTCCATGCAAAACATTCATTATCATTATAATTTTTCACATTAACACATGCATGCTTTCTCGCAATACTTTCTGGTAGTTTAATATAAGATGAACCATTACCAATTTCAAATTTATTAATATTAATTTCTAATGAAAGTATTTTATATAAAGCCCAACCAGACTCATTAAGTTGAAATTCTTCTAACTTTGCTAATATTTTATCTAAAATATAATCTTTATACCATTTTTTAATATTTGTACCTTTATCTATTATACCAGTTTTTGTATTAAAATATTTTTTTTCAATAATTTCTTCATTATTTCCTTTTCTTTTTATAAATTCACCACAAAAACATGAATAAACTTTAATAGTTGGCATTTCTTTTAAAATATTGTTAATACGGATTTTAAATAAATAAAAAGCATCATTTAAAAATTGTAAGATATCTATATGAGTTAAATTAAAAATGACACCTGTACGAACTCTAGTTTTAAAAGCTGACTGCAAATCTTCCCATTTAACTCGATCACTACGTTTTTGTTTAAAGCCTTCACCTATAGCTATCTGTCTATTTGCACATAATCGTTTAAGCAGTATCTGTATATGTTTTAAATAACTATAATTTGTTATTAATTTTCTTTGAGCACCAACACTTAATTTTTCATTGTTTATAGCTTTTTTAAAAAGTCTAATATTTGATTTAATATGTTTTAACCAAACAGAAACATTCTGATGACAAAAGTTTTTTTGCAAAATTTGAAAAGCATCTCTAACATTATTAACAATTTGGGTACTTACTTCAGCCACTTCTTCTAATTTTATACTCATTTTTTATGGAGAATTTTTAAGCTTCTTTGATCTCAAATAATTGCAATGGTTTTAGCTTCGAATTTTCCAAAGTTTTCGATCCAGTATATGTTACACTGTATTTTTGAGGTACAAAATTTTTTAAGTTTTGCTTCCACACAAGAGCACTTCTTTTGGGCAACCACACGCTAACTTCATCCAGTTCTAATAGAATGCTTTCTCCAAAGGCTCCTTTAATCACTTTCGCATTAAGGATTGGATATGGTACTCCAAGAATTAAATCTTCTAGATGAACTGCCTTTTTACTAATGGAAGTAGCGGCTCCTGCCAAATTGATTTGATTAAGATCCATTTTACTGATTAAAACAAAAAATATTTGTTTAAAAAGAAAAACAAAAAATCATACAAAAATTTTAACTTACTTTGTTTATTTTTGCTCGTTACCTTCTTCTTCTTGAAAGAGTTTAAAGCTTACTAAATTTATTTTGCTAATAAACAAGACTTATCGCTTTTATATTTAGCTCTTATCTACACACACAAGTAGGCGTCATTTCCGTTCCATATCCTATTTTGCGATTTCGTAGTAGTCATCATCATTCTTATCACGTTGTATCAAATAAATTGTTTTTTAAATCAATAATTATTATTCATGAAGTTTTTTTACCTAACTCTAATTACAGGTAATAGATACACCTTCTTAAGACAACCACACGAAACCACCGAAAATATTACACCCCGCATCCCTTCATTTATAATAATACACCCCGCATCCCTTCATTTATAATAATACACCCCGCATCCCTTCATCCGCATCCCTTCATTTAATACACCCCTCTTTATTCTTAACAAAAATGACCGCGAGAGATGTCTTCAGCATGCCATGAGTCACAAGGGCCATCTGACATCTTTGGTCTAGAATCCGCTGTGGTCCAGAAGCGACATAATACACCCCGCATCCCTTCATCCACATCCCTTCATTTATATGCAGCCGCCATCTTGTTTTTTCCCTCATAAAAGACTACTAGCTTTTAAATTTCCCGCCGCCACCTTAGGCAACACAACATACACCTCACATGACGTCATCAGTGGTGCCTAAAAGAGGGTATGCAGCCCGCCATCTTGTTTTTTCCCTCATAAAAGACTACCAGCTTTTAAATTTCCCGCCGCCACCTTAGGCAACACAACATACACCACACATGGCGTCATCAGTGGTGCATAAAAGAGCCGCCATCTTTTTTTTTTCTATTAGCTATGATGACGTCATCACCGCCATCTTTTTTTTCCCCCCTAGGGTACTTTTCCCCATTATGCAGCCGCCATCTTGTTTTTCCCTAGGGTACTTTTTCTCCACATGCAGCCGCCATCTTGTTTTTTTTTGTCTATTAGCTATGATGACGTCATCACCGCCATCTTGTTTTTCCCTAGGGTACTTTTTTCTTCACATGCAGCCGCCATCTTGTTTTTTTTCCCTCATAAAAGATTACTAGCATCTAAATTTCCCCGTAGCGACACTGATGCAGCCGCCATCTTGTTTTTTCTCTCATAAAAGACTACTAGCATGTGCGGCCTAGAAGCCGCTGTGGTCCCGTAGCGGCACTGACCTTGAAAACCGTATCTTGAACCTCCATAAGAAAATACATGGGATTTTGGCCTAGAACCCCCATACCTATTCTACTTACGGATGTGGAACAAAATTCTGTAATTTTCCATTGCCAAAATGTTTGAAAAGGGCTACATGGTATTTGTGGTTGTCTGCCACTATCCTAATTACTTTAAAGCCGCATTCGGCAAGCTGTTTTAAAACATCTAAAGTTATTTTGTGCAGATTTTTACTATTTAGTTGTTTATGGAAATAGTAACTGGCTGGAATCACGTATTTTGTAGACATACCATGAACCACGTAACACAACAATTGATTCGCGACTATTGGTTTGTCTCCTATTGTGCTTGATAAATGGGAAATTGTTTCCAATCCAAACACCCGATCTTCTGTTTTGGAATATGAAACTGATTCCTTGACAGTCATATCATCGAGAATCAGGGAACATACTCTTTCTGGAGCACTTAATACATTAATTTCCGATAACAGGCGGTCTTTTATTAAATTTTTATTTTCTGTTCCTAAGTATTTTTGCAAAGTTGTGTTGCATGGTAATTTCATAAATGAATTTCTAGGAAATTCGTAGCCTTTGGCAGAGCAAAATCTCCAAGCAATACAATGTCGAATCGTATTCTCCGACCATCTAGGAATTTTTTTTTTTGTAATTTCTAATTTGATCTATTATAAACGTTGCTTGAGGGTTCATTTCAGTTGCCTCACTTTTTATTTGTTGTAAGGCTTTCCAGTCTGCATCTTTCTTAGATTTTTCTTTTTCCTCTGTTAAGTCTTGTTTTATACGATTATATTGCACACGTAAACGTTTTAATTTTTGTGTTAAAAATTTATTTGTATAAATAAGATTTTGGATATCTTTGTTTAAAAGTTTTGTTTGGGTACCAATACAGGAAATTTGAAGAACTTCATCGTCGCAAAAGTCTAATTTTTCTTGATCAACAGACTACAAATAAATATTACATTCATAAATTTAAATATTATATTTATTTCTAAAAGGGAATAATTCAGTAATGTGAAAATTTGTATATGACCATAATAAACTACTTTGTTCAAGTTCATGCAGTACTGAATTACACTATATGATTTTAAGTGTAGATACCTCAAATATGGTAGGTAAAGCTCCAGCAATTAATATCTTGCGCTTGTCAGTATACAAAAAACTGTCATTTGTAAAGTGTTTACTACAAACTAATGCATGCTCAGATAGACTTGAAACATCTAATTGGAAAAAAACAATTTAGTAAAAAAGTTTATTATATTAAAGGCCGTACCAGTATGTGTTTCTAAAATATTTTTCCACTTTAAGTTTAATTCAAATGTTGCAGGAAAATTGTGGTAGCTAATATTGTCCTCAGGATGGCAATCAGTAACACAACACTTTCTTTTAAAAGGCATTTTAATAAATGTAATTAACACGAACAAGACAAAAAAACAACAACAATAAAAAACAGCAAAGAGAAACTGAAAACTACAACAACACGATACCAAAAACACGAGATAATTCAATTTGAAGTATGTTTGAAGTTTTGAAGAAAATCAACAATAATTATTGCCTAGAATAATTATTAAAACAATTTAAGTTTCCCGCAGCAACGGCAAACGTTTCGTTAATCGGTGTGTAGATGTCGCTACAGTACTCCCGCTTGTCAGAAACAGTTTTTCTTTAGATGTGACTAGCCGGTTACGTTCAAACTTCAACTTCAAATCTAGGAAGCTGTGTTTTAAATTATTTAGTTGCATGCTAAAATGAAAATAAATTTAAAATAATAGACATCACTTGACATTAAACGTCAGAAAAAAAATTTATTGTTAGCCACAAAGTTTCCATAGCCTTTAAGGGTTACGCTTTTGGCTCGAGAAAAGCAGGCCGTCATAAACTATTGTCTCCGAAGAAAGAAACTTACCCCGGAGATTGTTCTAACAGACTTTAGTTAGTTTAGAACTAACCTCAAAATATTTTTACTGACACTAGTAACTTTAATAGTTATTTTTGGGTACACTCAACGTTAAATATAAAAGAAAATTTTAGTGCAGTCCAAAAATTTTGTTAAAAAGTGACAATGACAGTGCAGGTGTCAGATGAATGAATAATAGCAATGTGTGACACAAGGCGGAATTTATTCTTCTTTTTTTAAGTTGAGGGATATTCTCTGTACAGGCTCTACATAGTTTACATGATCATCATGGTTCACTACTTTTTGTGTCGGTCTGTAACAATTCGCAATTCCTCACTACTACGGTGAAAGTCGTCTTGGATTGCACTACCAATTTTATCAAACAAACTTTCGGCTATGTTCGGTACTAGTGCAATATCCTATTCACAAATATGTAAGCAGCGTTTTACTATTGTACTTCTGGTGTCTTTTGATTGCAACATCTGGTACCATCTTTGACGCCTAAAGACCTGATTATTAGCTAAAATTGGATTGGATTTTTCAAATTCTTCACAAACGCTGCGTATATGTAAAGAACGGGTGATTCTTAAATAATCAGGGTTTCTACTTTTCTAAAATAACGAAAGTGTTATTTAAAACTGACTTTTTTAAACAACTTATCCAATTATGTTGGAGATCTTTGTTTGTCAATTGTTCTTCATGATATTTTTCTAGAACTTGTCGTATTTCTTTATTGAACTCGTTTTGAAGTTATATTTCTTTATGGAACTCTTCGATTTGTTTGTCTTTTTTCTCTATTATTTCCCAATATTTCAATTCTGCTATTTTCTGCAGTTGTTTTACTGCAGGACAGATAAATGTACATAACAAAGTTTTTTGTTACGTAAATGTCCGGCACATTTTCAAATACGTAATTGCTAAATTTGTAGGATAGTACCTTATTTTTTCGTGTGCTCAATTTTTGGTGGTGTACAGATATTTGGGTACCTTTGGGTGAATAAAAATTAATGCTTTTTAAAGGGTTTTAGGCCTTTTTCAGTAATTGACTTTTCAGTAGTTGACTTTTGGGAAAATAGCAAAATTTGTAGGATTCTGCCGTGTTTTTTAAGACACCACATATCCTGGTTCAGAAGGAACATTTTACATCCTACGCTTACATGCTTTTTTTGAAACATCTATCTCTATTTTTTTTTCAGATCGCCTGAATCTACAACAACTGCGAAATCAACAAATTTTTTCATGTTGTTTGCCCTTTATAACTTCACATTTTTACCACTTTTCTACAACGAAAATTAACATTTCTTATTCCACTCATATTGTGCGAACTAAATTTAAGTGACGTTTACTTTTTTTCATCAATAACAATGAAATAGAACAAGCCATAGTTAAATTAAACAATAAAACTTAATATACTCAAGAAGACTATTTTTATTTAAATATTAACAGCAATATTTACTCGTGTTTTATATTAATCTTTTAGGTATTATCACAATCACTTATTTTAATATTACAAATTGAATACATTTGATTTAACAAACTAAAGATATAATTAAAACGGCTTTTATATGGTATATTAAGTGTATAAATGAAGAATTAAAATTAGATGTAAATACTTTCGCAGGCATCCTTCTACTGTCACCCTCAAACATTCACCTTCTAACTGGCCCACCTTTTTGGTATAACCAGGTCATAGCTAGATAGTCACTTTATTTTTCAAAATCTGCCAATATTGTCTTAAAAACCTAATTTTTTGAGACTTTAGGCGGGGAGATTTAACTAAAAATTTTTCTTGTATTCACTTTTTTTTATTTGTTGCCTGTCTTTTATAATTTTCCTAAAAGTTGTACATCCAGCGTCAAAGTCTAATTCATTCTTTGTAAAGTTAAAAATATTGTTTACCGCAATATTTTTTTTTATTTTTGTTATATGAGTATATGTACAAACTTACTTCTTCTTTGAATGTGTAGTTTGAATAAAACTTGTTTTTTTTCTTTGCTAGTATGGGAACTTGCTATAAAGGAAAATCGTATTCATGTTGAGTTATTATTTTTTTGACTTGAGTTCTTGAAATCAAATGGCTAATAGTCAGGTCAAAAAGGAAAATGTTTGGAAATTTGTCGAGAAAATATTTTTTACTTTAGTCTCTAACATTCTACTAGACGCATCTGGACAAAGCTTTTGTATTTCCGCGTAACATTTTACGATGGCGTCCTTTGTACCAACAGTTAGCCTTGTGCGCTTGTTTTCATATCTTTTACGATTATTTTTGATGAATTTTTAATATTAAACTTAAATTTATAGTTATTTTTACTGTGTTTGTGTCACTAGATAGGCGCTTGATTGATCAAAATTTGACAGTGAATTGGTACTGCCAAACAATGCACAAAAAAACTAGGGTTACTGCCTACCTAAGAAGTTATCAAGTGGACGTTATAAAAGTGCATTTACTTTAGTTACTTGGTAACTGTAAGAGTAGTAGCGAACACCGTCGTTAATTTGAAATTGTAGACTTGTATTTAGGTGAGTGCACAAATTTGATAAGTATTTTACTAAATAAAAAAGGAAGAAAGGCGTCAAGCAGATCATTCTTAGATTTTATTGATGGCGAGGATGATTTGGGTTTGCTTCAACCGAAGTGATTTTTTATTACATACAGGGATAAATGTATAGATGAGGTATCTAGACTGAAGTGTATACTGTGTTGCTTTCCAAATTGTCTCCCATGGTGGAGGTTTGGGAGATCAGAGGTATACAAGCTGAGAATGATGGGCTCACAAATTGAGTGGAGAACCTCTGCTTTGATTTTTCTTGAGGTTGGTGTTACGTTATCTATTTTAATTTGAAAGATAGTTAAGGTTTTTTTAAGGTTGTTAATTCCCATATTCATTAGTTTGTATATTAGATTTGAGTGAATAAACTTGTCAAAGATCTTGTGCTAAAAAAACCGCTGTTGTTTATTTCTTTCTATTTCAATTTTTTTTCATGTGTTGTGACTGTGGTGCAATTTTTTCTACTCGTTGTACTGTGCCACGGCTGGTTCGAAACCTATATTGTTGGTTGGATAGGGGGAATTTTTCTTTGGTTTTCTTGTCCAGTCGGTCACTTCTTTAATACACGGAATCACTTCTTCCGTGATTTTGCTTAACTTTCATCTTACGAACTTATAGTCAACGGCTTGTTCTATATATGCCGCCTCAGACACTAAATACTAAAATGATTTTAGTAATTTTTAGTTGCTTTTTTCAGTATTGGCAACCTGGGTATATCCGCGTTTTATATTGAGTAACAACATTGCCAAGTTAGGCAAAAAAGCATCAAATTTAGCGACTTTTGAATACAGACAAATTTGTAACTTTTATTTTAATGTGTTAGCTTTTTTGGTGAAGTTTTTTATTATTTTTCTGTAGAAATTATTATTAATTAAACGTTATTTAAAATTCTATTTAAATTTAAAATTGGAGCATTTAATGAATGAAGCGATTAACGATGTTGCCATTGATTCAAATCGGATTACTACCACTGAACGCTGTTAGTTGGCAAAAATTAAAATCGTTTACAATCACTAAAGGAGAGTGTATACATGCATATATTTAATGGCGCCCCTTAAGGTTTACACTACATTGATTATTAACAAAATTTGTGGCGCGCCAGTTTCAAATCTGTAATAGTTTTGACACCTTTAATGATCAAAAAAATTTCCAATTTTTTAAAGTTTTCAAAGCAGTGTCAAAGTTTTCAATTTACATCAACTTTGCGAGTTATTTATAGGCCTCTTCACGATGATCTTTGTTTTTATACTTTTTATTGTGTACATCCCATAAACAAGGATAACGTTCGTAACCCTCTAAAATTTTAATAGTGGTTTTAGTTGTCCACTTTTTTTGTATTTTTCTTTGTATTTTTGTCACCAAACACGTCACAATAATGGCGAGAGAAACTGACGCGGGCTGACAATTGATAAATTTATGTTTAGACATGCAAACGATATTCAATTTTTTTCTGTATAGTCGTCTGTGAACTGTAGCAAGTGTCTAATAAATGGACAATGACAGTTAAAGACGTTGGTCTGTAGTGTCCTGCTTTTTTAAACTAATTGCAATGGCATTCAAATGAATAATAAAGCTTTAACAGTTAAACCAGAGAACAATATAAATTTATTGTAGCAGCCGTACACATTCTCAAACATAGGGCTTTACTACAAAATACAGCGCTAAGCTCTCTCAACGCATTGCTTCGAAGAATCTTTAAATAATAAAAATTTATAGCACGAAATAGTAATTTGTTTTACAAGTGTTAAAAAACGCTCTTTTCATGCGAGAGGCCGCAGGCCGAATGTGCAATAAACATGAACAATGAAGAGAGCTTTTCGTACGAGTGAAACACATTGTTTTTTCTACAACCTTTAGATAAATAAAGTTGAAAATTAAACAAATTAAATAATTTTTGCTGTTATACTTATTGCTTTTAAATAATAAGAAACAGTGCTTTGTACAGGTTTAATACACTGTAGATATAATACAATGCTATATACTTATAATAATTGTTAGTATTTATGGTAATTGTATTCTTGCAATTGTGATATTCTAATTTTGAGACAACTTGATTTCTTGTAGCTATATTATTTATATTTAACCTAATATTAGAATTTTTGTATTAACACTGGTGATTAGCGAGCTAAGATCAATTGCTTCTGCATTATTATTGCTTTCAATGACAGAAGATGAAGCACATTCGGAGGAAGTCTTTGTACACTTGTGATGTGTTGTTATCATTTGATTATTTTCTGTTGAAGTCAATATCTTCTTAGAAGTTTTAGCTTTGTACTTTACTGAATCATCTACATATCCTTGAGCACATTTGCTATGGCGTTTTAATGCCAATAGATTTCTCGGACAGCGTATGGATATTTAATTTCTAATATTGAATCTTTGTCAATTAGTTCATCTGGAGATCCTGTCAAAAATTTGGGAATTTGTGTTGAATGAACATGCCACATTGTTGTATGTTAAAATCGTACAAATTATTTTATTAAATTTTTTTTAATTATTTCCGTTGACTGTTTTAAAAAAGTTTATTTTTTACTATTTGTGCAAAGCACGGTACGGCATAGAGTATCTTCCCATCGGATGTTAACATATATTTACAACATAAAAAAGCTGCGTAAACACTAAAATAAAATGATTATGGAAAATTTTTCTAATATAATTTACATGCTTTGAAAAACTTTACGAGTTGTTTTATGAACAATTCTATGTTGTAAAGGTAAATTATGTTTACTATTTTTATTATTATAAAGTAATTTTTGACAGTGCCTGTCAACCTGTTATTTTGCCAAAATTACTAGGTGTCAATGTACAGGCTTTTTCTTGTAACCACTGTGGATTTATTGATTGGCCACGTGTATTTTGTTCAATTACTGCATAGTTATAATTTTCAGTATTTTTTAGAAATTTTTTTACGTGTTTCTATTTCAGCAAGACTCCGATCTTAAACTTCTTCAAGAGTCTAAGAGTTTTCCCACAGCATGCAAGCATCTGCCTCCTATTTATATAACTCTTTTTTTGATTGTTTTCTAATTGTTTTGCTTTTTGTACAATATTTTTCAACCGATAGGAGTTCTTCTATTAAGTAATCTTTGAACTCCTTAAAAAAAATGGATTTTTTTGTTATAATTTACAACAAATTATTTTATATTAATTTATAAATTTATTTCCAACACTATTATTAGTTTTCGCTAAATTGGTATGAACATCATATCGCAAGCTTGATGCATTATTGCCAACTCTTGCAATATATTTATTGAAGTCTAAAAAAACTATACTTTTATGAAAAGTTTTCAACAAATATTCTTTGGCAGATTTTGGGCCGTGACCAAAATGTGTTGAAAGTGTTTGGATCCATTTAAAATGTTACTTTTGAAGTTAGATATTTTAACATGTTTAGGAGTTGACCACTTGTTCTGTAATTAACGACACTTACCACAGATGTTCGAAATTTGAACACGCCTCGCAATAAAGACCTTTTTTTGGGACTAAGATTTGAACATTTAGCCATTTCTTTCAGTTTATTACAATAATTTCATAAACTGAGTTTTGCACTCGATTTTTTCTATAAAAAAATTCGGACCATATATTATAATATTTTTTTATTGTTTGCACTACTATTTCTATCTCCGATAATTCTTTTATATTTTATACCATACATTTTCACAGAACACATAAACCCATTTAAAATAATTTGGGCGTCCATCCCAGTCGATGGCCCTCTCAGTTTTTAAGATCTTAATATGGGGGTACATCAGCATTATTATTGTTTTTAGTATAATATACGTAGTTGCGGTGCTGGCAGTATTACCAACATATAAGTTTTTTTTTATTTTTACACCAATCATACTTGAATGAATTCTTGTTGGTTTAGTGTGTGATACCTGGCTCCAACAGCCTCACTTTATGAGCGTGGAACTGGGATACGCCAAGTCAGCGCTTTGTAGCTACTCAACCTCTGGGTCTAGTATTAGATTCTAACAAATAAAGCAAATAACCACTAACCCTTTCAACCGGATGACTAGATCTGAGCGAGTTCCAGAGACTTCAAGCTGAGGCTACAAGCTAATAAAGTGTAGGTGGCACCAGGGCTAATATTTTGTGCTAAATTTTTAAAGACAGTAGCAATAAATTGCACTGTTAGAAAAAAAAAAAAATTTGAAAAATTAAGACTGGAAACTTAAACGTCGAAGCTAAACGGATATTTTAACGAAAAATTTTATTCAGAGTCGAACAACGTTCTTTATAAGATTTTTCAAGCAGTAGTTTACTCTTTTTCTCTAACGTATTTGGCAGTTATTGAACGAAACTGTACTATTGTGTTATTATTTACGTCGTTTTGCCATGTTGGACACGTATTTTATCAAATCAGTGCAATTTTACACATTTTTTGTGTTTACCCTAAATATGGCTTGCACTATTTAAAATATCTGTTAATAATTTGTTGACGTTGTCTTATGAGAAATTGTTTTTATTTCTTGCTTTTAATTTAATTTTTATATATTTTTTTTCGATAAACAATTAGCAAATCGATATTTTCAAACAATTTATTTAATTATACGATAATTTCTCAATAGATGATTTTTACACTCAATTTTCTCCACCATAATTGAGTGTTGAGAATATCGTTTTAGATCTGTTATGGTTTTAAAAAACCCTGCTGTCGCCATCAGTTATCATAAATTTATAAATTAATCCATCTGTGGCTAAGCTATGTCGAAAACCTTCAGCAATAATAAATTATTCTACTGAAGAAGACGAGCCGGAATTTTTTTTATTACACTTAAGTTTTCGAATTTTTTTTCATCTGCATCTTTTCTACATGTTAAGCAGAATTTGTTTCTTACACCTAAGTGTAAAATTTTTCCGATTTTATAGCCTGCTATTGCATCCGCTCGCGTTGTAGACAAGTAACTGTAGTTTATAAACGATATGATCTTTTAGCCTATTATCCGTCACAAACTACAGTAATATACAGTATTCTCTTCTCCGTTACGTCACCAGATTTCATCTTTATTTTTTTTTTTTTACTTTTCGACTTTATTGCACAAATTACATTTAAAAAATATAAGAGATTGCAAACCATTTTTGATTTTTTTCTGAACAACTATATTGCTTAGAGTGCAACCCATGACGTTGTTTGTGGCCAGCAATTTGTTTGAATGAATCAATAAAATGCTGCATATTAACAATTCTTTAGCCTTCTAAGTTAAATTGTCTTTCTTTTTTAGTATTACCAGTTTTAATTTATTTATTTCACAGTTTTCAGTTTTATTTGTTCTATTGATCGCATTCGAATTTTCTAAAACAGTTGTTTTAGGAATTATAGTCTTACTTTCGATCACACCACTTGACCGTTTTAAACAAGTGTTCTTTATTACAAACTCGTGACTTGCATTTGTTTCTGATTTGGATGGAAATGTCTACGAGATAAACAACGATGATTTGAAGAAACCTCTCGTCTGTAAATATGAAAACGAAGAAAGTAAGCTAAATACATAAAACTTGGAATATTCTACGCATACTGCGATTTTTATACAGAGCGTAAAGAGTTTATCTTGTGCAAGTACCGAGTTTTGGTAAAATATTTTTTGGTGAACTCAAATTATTAAACGGACTTGTAAAAACGATGCCAGATAAGTTATTTTTTCCAGCTTTCTTTAAATCCTGAAATCGTGGATGTTTTCTTTTGCAATTTTTTTTCTCCATGCAAGGATGAATTGTTTTCATTCCGATCTTTCTACATTACTCACAATTTCTTACAGGCAATTAATTACAAAATTATGGAACTAACCGGTGTATTTATTTACAATTGAAACATTCTGGTTGGTTAATGTTGCTCAGATTTTTAAAGTCGACAGTTGCGACATTATCAAATTTAATCTAACCAAACACCAAAAACGAAGTCGTAGCAAAAGAACTCTTAAAAACTACGATTCTTCGTTTTGAATGGAAATGTTGTACATGCGAAAAACTGTCTTTCTTAAAAAAGCTGTTTGTTTTTTTTTGTCTCATACGTAATGGAGCGGAATGTTTCGATAGAAGTATTGTCTTGCATTGGGATCAGTTCAATTTAATTTAAACTATTCTGTAAGCTTCGTGTCCATCACGTTTAAAAAAGACTTTTTGTCTTACAGTCAGATGAATTAGTAGTCTGATAACGGTGTGGAGAGTATCATGTCTCGACATTTTTTAAATTTGTCAACTGGCTTTAGGTGCCGTCAGGTATCTATTATTTAGGTAAGAATGAACTTTGTGTAACAATTGTTAACTATTTTCTGGATCGTTTTAATTTTCAAAAGTACGAAGCAATGCTTGGTTAGATTGTTTGAAGTAATATTTATACAAATACTTTACGTTACTGTACTCACTGTCGACAAAATAACGTCGATTAGTTTGCTTTATTTCTATTGAGACGAGGTCTTCGGTAGGAAAGTCTCATATTTCGTGTGGTAGTGTTATTAGACCAATACCTAGATAAATATTTATTAAATTTTTTTATATCTTTTAAATATTGACTTACTTTTGGCAATCTCTTAAGCATTTATTATCTACCATGCAGACATCTGTTAAATTGTGCTGACTACAGGGACCATGAATTATGTGACGTCCAACCAAGGTGTAAAAGTCAGGTTCAGTCTCTGGATCGGGTATTTCAGCATAAATCAGGTGACCAGTCTTTATGGGATCATGTGGTTTGTCTTCGTTGCATAATGTGATTAAAATGTGGGCATGTGAAGACCACGTTTTTAAATTCACTCACTTGAAGACGAGCGATGCAAACACTCATGACGTAACGTATTGTCAAATTAATTATTAATTCGCCAAGTTTTATTTTGAATACTTTATTGACTAACATTGTAAGATTGGTTACTTCTTCAACTATTGGCAAATTTTCTAAAATTTTTGGCCATTTCGAATTGCAAGTGAAAGTGATAAAGAAAGAGACATGGGTAACCAATTTCAGAAACGACGCCCATTGCATTTTGATACCTAACAATAATAATAATATTAATAAAGGTGTTTCAGTTTATATTAGGTTTTTTGTTTTTGATTTACCGGTTTTGATGGACAGTTTTCCTAATTGATACGTGCTTCCCTCCGCACTTGGCACACTTTGGAGAGGAGGTCCTGTTTTTTGTGCACTCATGTGAGGAGTGGTCTCCAGTACATCTCATACACTTAAATTGGTTGTAGCAACATTTCTGTACATGTCCGAATCGCTGACACCGGTGGCATTGAGCATTTTTGCCTTTTGCTCTTAGCGGTTCTATTTGAACATATATTTATTTTTATTAAAGTAAGCTTTGACAGTTTGTGCCTCTCCATTCTTGCAATTTTTTTAATTGGATTTTTTTATTCTAGCAGGTTTTGTTTTATAGTGTTATCGTTTATTTCTAGCGGCAGTCCTTCTATTACAATTTTTAGTGGCTTTTTCAATTTTTTAATTTTTGGTTGGCACTTACCATATCGCTTGTTAACATAGTCCTTTAGCTTTTTTAGCTCTATTATTTGAAGTTTATCAATTTTTGCTTGATTCGGGACCCGCGGGTTCAAGCCCGGTGGAAACATAATAAAAATTATGTCGCCTTTGACTCACTTGTCAAACACATTCACTCTCAAGTGTTATCATTCGATTGTCAAGGTTATTATTCAGGATTGTTTATATATGGTTTTTTTAAATAAACAGAATTAGGTAAAAAAAGAGACCAAGTTTAATTTGCAGGTGTAACTTATATTTTTGTGTGAGTATTTTAGGGTGCGCGGGTCTCGGTGCTCCTCTGGCTTGGTCGCTGTGTATGCACTGGGTTGCGCTGTGTCTTTCGACTTTTGCGTTATAAACGCCGGCTTTAAACAGTCAATTATCATTATTCACTTTTTCGTTTACATTGATCTTGAATATTTTGTCGTCTCGCTGTACTACTTTGTCTATTCGCTATGTGCACTTGAGTAGAAAGTGGTTGGAGCATACCAATCTACTACTTTTCAGATTTGTTTGGCAGACGTCAAAATTTTAATATTCTGTAATAATTACTTGTGTAATTTGCAAAATAATAATTACATTATTAACTATGAATAAAATAAAATAAAATCCTTTCATGACATTTTGTGTAATAGGGTGTAAAAACAATTTTATTAATTTTTCCGGAATAAAATTTTATTTATTTTCGACTAGGAATTACAAGAAGTGGCCATAGGAAACAATGGATACAAGCTGTAAATAGAAAAAATTCCGATGGTTTTCCTTGACAGCCAAAGAAACACACACGTATTTCTGCCTATCATTTTATTGGAAATGAAACGTCAGATCATCCTTTAAGTTCCAGTTTTATTCCTACAATATAAGAGTTTTCTACAATAAAAGTTTTTTTTGTTATAATAATTTAAAAGATTACTGTTGACAATTCTGTCATAGAATTTTCTATGTCTTTATTTTGTTTACTTTGATGGAAATGGATTAAAGAAATTGCAACTTCTCTGCAGTTTTGTTGGACATTAAGTTCCAATGCATTGAATAAAATATTATTTAAAATTTTTCTACATACACGAAGACCTTCTTTTTGATTTTCTTCTAAAATAATAGATTTCAATGCAGAACTTGGATTATTAATAAAATCTGCAAGAGACGAAACATATGGCTTTACATTTGTTACCTTTAACTTTGAAATTTTTTGTTTAACTATTTCTTTAGAATATTCATCTTTGTTCAGTTGGCGACTAGAAGGCTTGCCTCATTCTTGTTCACAAGAAGTTTGTGAAATACTTCTATAGCTTTGAATGAAGCTAATTAAAGCATAAATGTGCTTACATTTTTTTTCTAGCTTTTCATACACAATTACATTTGCAGTCGTGTATTGTACGGTTGTAGTCAAGCTAAACGTCACAATAATTAATTAATTTTTTAATACACAAATTGGTGGTGTTTAGACTTAAGTACATGCAATTTAACTTTATATGAAGGAAGAGTAACTGATTCCTGTATAATTGCAAGGCATTTTATAACTCTTCCAAAATGTTGTAGTTTTTTACTTCTAACACATGACTAACTGCTAATAATAATTTATCCTTTCTTATAGTTTCGGAATTAAAAACACAACATTAAGTATCTTCTTAAACTCCGTTTTAATAATAAAGTCTATTAAATTACACTAAAACGCGGGCTTTACAATTGTTGTTAATGGAAGTACTTATAATTCAACTTATCGTCACCAAGGCGGCGCGGCGCTACTTGCTAGCTTGCATTTAACGAATACTACTATGTGAAGGTTATATAATTTATTGGTGGGTGTTGGTGTTAAAGAATAACTCTCTTGACAGACGTAGTTCTGCGCTATATGTCAGCTTTACAGGAGTAAAAAACGCCTAAGACAATTTCGACCCGCAACTCTGCTCTGAGCTTGTGCGAATCGTTCATTTGCCGCTGAAAAAAAGCGGGAAACAAACACCGTGTGACATTTCTGTGTGACTGGTCATAGACCTTTTTACCCATATCTGAACTGCTGGTAACACATGGTAAAGTATACCAGAGTAAAAATCTCGTTGGCTTAGTCTCCAATGTGCATCAGGACGGGGCTGTGGTTCAAACACAATTTATTTAACACTGTCAAATGGATTTGTAGTGGTACGTTTTTGACGATCGCTATGTTCAGAATGTTCGAAAGACCTGTGGCGAAGTTGTGGTACGTGGATTCTTGCGCTATCAGCACCACAACAATTTTTTCGATTTTGCTCGCCTGTTGTTCCAATTAGAGTGCTTGGCGTTGAAATCACCCGCAGCAATGATGAAAGTGTTGCCTGCAAACAAACTTCTTAGGTCGTTATCGAAAGGTCGAACTCCAGGTGGGTTGTAACACGAGAAGAGGTGTAGAGCGCCTCTGTTGGTTTCAACTTGGACTCCGGTTGCTTCCAGATCTTCGAAGTCTAGAGTATCTGCAACATGATGTTTAATGTTTTGTCTTAAATAGACTGCACTACCGTCTCTTGGTCCTGTTTGTCGATATGTCTTGTGGAGAGTGTATCCAGGGATTTTGGGGTCCCAGATGTTGTCGCGAAGATGTGTCTTATAAACCATCATCACGTTCGGATTGTAGCGGCTCATGAACTCTTGTAGTTCATTGCGGGCTTGTCTCAGACCGTTGACGTTCCAGAAAATGACCTGCAGGGAATTAGCTTTGATGGGGCGTGAAGGCATTGGGTAGATGAGGCAAGAAAATGGACGTAGGGAATAATTGCGTTAAGCAATTCTTCCTTGTTTTTTGTCTTGTTGATGGAGAAAATAATTTGGGCTTGCTGAAAGTCGAAGTCGACTTGTTCGCAAGCTGAAAGAGCCTTTTTGGGGCGGACTTGTTGGAAGTTGAAGTTTTGGAAATAATGCTCTTTGGTAGAGCTGGAGTCGGGGCCACAACTTTTGATGTTTTAGTTGTGGAGAATTTTGGAGCGACTTTCACCTTCGGGAAAAGAGAACAACCCAAGTAACGGGCGGTGTGATTGCCACCACAGTTAGCGCATTTAGCTAGGGCATCTGGCTTTTTTTTGCAAGCCTGCGTTTTATGCGAGCCACCGCATTTGACACATCGGAAATCAGCGTGACAATTTTTGGCGGAATGACTAAAACGTTGGCACCTATGGGATTGAGCAGCCTAGCCAAGTTTTCGTGGTTTTTTGACAGAGGTCATGAGATGACAAACCTCTTTCAGATCAAAGATTTGTTGCTTATCGTTGGGGACTTCAACCATAAGCAACGAAAGTGGCGTTTTCCCGCGGGACATACGGGAAACCTTGACTGGCTAGAAGCCTTTTTGATGAAGGTTGTCCAGGACTTCTTCTGAGTTTACCCCCAATGGGATAGAGCGGAAGACCACTCGAAGAGTGCGCTTTTTAGCGAGGGTATAGGTGTGATAAGGGATTTTTGATTTATCCATAAATCTGGTTAATCCTCGAAAATATTGGCTAGTGGTTGGTTGGACACTTATTCCATCCCGACAATTTTTGGTTTTAGAAAAACCAATGCCAGAAGAGGCTATTTTGGAAGAGATCTGGATCCATTTAGCTGCGTCTCTGATGATGAAAGTCATCTTGCGAGACTGTAGCTGAGGAAGAGGCTGGCCGATTGTGTGGCACTGGTTTGATGGGTTGACTTAAATGGGTGTTTTAAGGACCCATTTAAGTGGTTAATACGCCAGAGGGTTTTTCTGGGCGGGTCTGAGGGGGTTGGACCTAATGGGCCTTTTGCAAGTCATTTTGTGATTGGCTTCGAACCAAGGGACGAAAGCTCGAAGCGCTAAAAGAAGGTAGCTGGGTAGGAAGTCGCTTGGAAATGACGTCTAGGTTGCAATTTGCAGTTACAGCAACTTCCTCGGTGAGGCTCGTGGAAAGGTAGGATAAAGAAAAGTTTTTCCAATGCTTGCGCCTTTTTCTACAGCTTATCGGGGATTTGGTGTAAATTTTTGTTATAGATTTTCTCGTCCTCTGATAAACTGGAGAACCGATTTGCGGTTGCCAGTGTTGGGATCGGGGTCATGGGCCAAACTGGAGCAGAGCGTTTCTTACCCATTTTCTGGGTTTCAAATTCTATCGTAATGGTGTTTAGAGTTGTTCGGTGTGGGACGAGAATTTCAGCCTGCAAATCTGCGCTGAGTTCGGTTTGAATCAAGCCGCTCACGAAAGCGCGTCATCGCCACCTCGACCTTATCCGCGTCGATGGATGTTATTGTCTCGGTGACTGGCTCGTCGGACACGGACTACATTTGTGTTCCGACTTATAGTTTGTTTGATAAGTTGACTATTACATTTTGTATTCGATAAAATGTTTTCCGTTATTTTTATTTTTCGATAAATTGTATTCTATACTTTGTTTTCGATCTTTTGTTTTTCGATAAAAAAATTCACCACTCTTTGTCGATAGTGCTCATAAAAATAGACTTATCATGAGATATATTTTCGTTAATAACGCTACATAATAAGAGCAACGACTTTCTGGTTAGTGTTAATTCTGTTTTTCTGATTTAAACCTTCAAATTTAATAACAAACAATTTTGCTGTTTAAAAACGTGGAACCGCTAAGTTGTATAGTCGTCTGAGGGCTGTGGTAAGTATGTACCTACATAATAATTTCAAAAAATTTGTTTGATTTGCTTATAATGTTTTCCTATCCGGAAAAATGAAAGCCGTTATCACTATTATTTGAAAAGAGAAATTTATTGCTTGAATATAGCAAATCAATGTCAAGCGAAATTATTACATTATTTTTTTTGTCTACTTTCGGCGTTGGCGGTGGTTCTAATTTGTCTCTATCTTCCTATAACTACTATACGTCGTCCTCTGGTTGCGTCGTTCTTGCTGGTTAGCTGGCTTCCATTGTGGCAGTTGTTGTCGGTTGCATCGCAGGAGGTTGCAGCTTTTCTGGAGTCGATGGTTCTTCTAATAATGGCATTTTTTTTCTCTTTGGAAAGCAATGCTGGTTTTAATTTCAATTAAACAATTAGCAATTAAACTAAATATAAACAATTAAATCGAAACAAAATTATTTAAAAATCTTCAAACTTTTTTATTTCTTCGTGTTCTTTTTCCAAGTTGTTTATGTCTTTGTTGAGACATTGTAAATGTTGCACCGTTTTAAGAATTTTATCTCTTAGTGTAGATATATCGTAATCCTCGAGAATAAAATCAGAGGGGCTTGTGCTTTCTTGCTGCAGAGCAAATAGTGATTCCTGCAATTTGTTGTATTTTTCCCACTTCTCAATTTTTTTCTTAAAAGTGTTAAGCTCCTTAGCACACTCAGCTCTTTTTTTGTAGGATTACAGCCTCATCTTCTTTTTGAATGATTTAAATTGATTGAAATAGATTCCAAAATCGGACTTACAAATTCATGTCCTAAATTTTCAAGATTCTCCCAGCACTTCTTTATCGCAGTCTCAAATTCAACTACATTTTCTGAACAATCCAACTACAGTTTGGAGACTACTGAGTGTTATTTCGGGATCTTCTTCTGAATTGAGTATTGAATTCATCTCATTTAATTTCTGAATGTTATCATTTTGGAGATCTTCATATTTATAACAATTTTTTCTATATTCTAGTCGGGTCTCCTTATAACATGTCAAAAGTTCTACATATTTTCTCTCAGCATCCTGTCTTTCTTTGAATGCCTGTTCTACAGCATGCGCCTGAATTGAGAAATTCTTAAAAAGAGCCTCGCAAAAATCAATTTTCTCCGTGGGATCGGATTTCGCACTAGCAGATCCGGTATCTTGTGATATTTTTTCAAAAAAACCTGACAGTTCTTCAGTGTGGAGAGAACTGGCTGTGTTATTTGAATATGTTTGAAAATCTTCTATGGGTTCTATGAAAGCTATTTCTTCAAAGATTGTATTGTCGAACTGCAGTTGTGTCCAAGAAGACTGTTCCACAGTAGTATCCAGAATTGATGAGTAGGAACAATGAGCAGCTTCATTTATGGACGCTCCCTCAGATTCGTTTGAATCATTGAACGTTTCTTCACAAAGAACCGGCATTTCTTGAGTGTGAAAAAAATTGTTTGGGTTATTGGAATCCTCTGACTAGTTTATTGAATTTTGTACATTTAATCTTTCAATGAAATTAGTCTGGAAAACTTTATATTTATCAGAAGAGTTTGAGTCTAATCTGAGCCTCTTAACACATTTCCAAGTTTGTGTGCAAGTCTTTTCTGAATCAGTATCACAGGGAGACTGTCCCCCCGGTTGCACAAACGTCAAAATTGACGAACTAAAAAAAAGGCATCAACATTTATTGGCATTTATTGCACAACAAACAATACAAACAGCTACAAAGGTATTATCACAGCAAAAACATAGTCATCAATTTTAAGTGTTGTACAATATTCAAGACAATAAAACACGTGGTAAAAAATTTAAAAAGATTATAAATAAATTACACAAATTGAAAAAAGCATATGCAATTTTAATACAAGGATATATGTATAACTGGGAGTATGCAGTATGCTTTGCCGTTGAATTTACATTATTGTAAATGAAATTATAAAATTAATTAAAAGTGAAAACCTAAGGGGTTTGTTAAGCGAGCCCCTAGGCAAAATGGCGAATTAACAACATACGACATTCTTTTGTTTATTGTTTAAACTTTTTGATTGCGTTTTTTGAATTTTTCAGAAAATTTACAATAACAATAATTAAAAAAATAATTAGTGGCATTGAAAAAAAAGTTTAATGCCTTTAAAGTATTATTTTTTTAGATTTAAAATTTTAATAGTATAGCTCACTCCCGCTTGGGGATTGAATTTTGAGAATAATTACATCTATATAAGATATCTATCTCAAAAGAAAAATTGACGGGATGAGTCTAAGTAATTTTTTGTTTACTACATCAAACCGAAGACAACCTGGATGGAAAGATTGGGCCGTTCCTGTATAATATTTCAAAAAACTTACAAAATGGATTGTTGCTAATTTAAACAATAAACGAACAGCACTAAGAAGTGTATGTTTTAATTTTTAATAATTATCCTTAAATAGCTAAGTATAAATAATTAGGTTATTAAAAAAATACATTACTACGATATTATAATTATAATTAAATAATGTACCGTGATATCAACAATTATCTTGATCAAGGGTGGTCATGACATTTATAATTAATATTAATTATTAATAATATTAAATATTAATTATTAATAATTTTTCAAGGATGTAGTTGCGATAAGTGGCTCCACATACGCATGTTTTGCGAATTGACGTACCCCGAAAGTTAAAACCATGCTTCGTCAGTAAAAAATGTCAGGTTTAGCAGGTCGTCGTTTATGAAAAATTATTGATAAACTACCGGCATGTTTAGGACGATCTGCCGGCAGAAGGGCCTGATAAGATTGCATCTTGTATGAATGCATATTTAAGTTTTTCTTTACAATTATCGTTCTTCATGTTTTATAAGAAACCTTCATTTCTTAAGACGGACGTTTCAAAGGCTTTGTTGGCTCTTTTTTTATTGTATTTTTACTTATACGCTGACAAACATTATTAAGGCTGGTTAGCATGTTGATTTTGAGGTTAGGATTTATTTGAATTTTTAAACGTAGTAATTTCGAATAATACATATTTAATTTTCTTGAAATTTTGGATTTACATGTAAAAGTACCTAAACAATGTTGAGACCCACTTTATTTGTTTTACTTCGTTCTATTAAGTAATTACATTATCGCGCCATTGTAAAATATTAAATTAATTTAAAACTGAGATCAAATGAGACTTTTATAATAGGGTCTCAACATCGACAATCTTTTTTTCTATGTTTTACAGCAATAAAATCATTTTTTAACGTATTACGCAAAAGATTACTACGTTAAAAAATATATTTCTATTTGATTTTTCCGCCATTCATTAAAAGCTATAATTGTGTTTAACGAATCTTGAATAGATGGCGCTAATGGCTTTTGGAGGGAATGTTTAAAAGTTTTATTAATTAGAGTTGTGGCTAGTGATGTACAAAAACGAAATATTTTTTGTTGATAATACTAATAAATATACTAATACTACTAATAAAGTCAATAATTTATTAATTTATTTTTTATTTAAGATAGTCAAATATGGACTTAGGTTAAACTGTCGTTTTTAATATTTAAATAATAATTGTAGTTAAACATGTAATAAATTATGTTTAAAAATTTTTTCTTATTTTTTGCACGTACCAGTGGCAACTATTGCTCAATATTTGTTATAAGTTACTTATAAGTTATACAGTGTGAACCATTTGTATGGAATAACTTCGATAAAAATTCAGAGACTTTTTTTAGGAAAACGCCTAAACATGTGTCCTGTATATATAGAGTGTCCCAACATCGAGATACAATTCTTTACTTTGAAATTTTAAATAAAAACCCCAATTGTTTTGCATATCTGAATTTTACTTATAATTTTGCGTATTTTTTATGCAGCAACCCTATGTCGATTTTTAGTTGTTTAAAAAAAAAAGTCACAAAAAATTAAAATTTGCTTTGTTATACATATAAAACATGCATATATTTTTCAGAAATCATAAAAAAAAGCAAAATAATCAAAAAACACAAAATTCCTAGAACTTCTTTATTTAATGGGAAGGGAATACAATATAATAATTTAAAAAATTTGCAAAACTAAATACTATAGTTATTTATGTATTAAGGGCGTAATCAAGAGAATTATGGTACAAGAGAATGTTAAAGCCCAACGTAGGAAAGTTTTCAATTTCTCGAGGGTCATTTGTGACGATTACGCCCGTGGTACATACAACGTTTTATTTTATTTTGGATCGTTAAAATTTTTCAAATTCAAAAAATATTTAAAATTCCGGTATTTTTTTTAACTGTGAAAAAAATTCAGATTAACTATAGTTGACTATCTTGTCGTTGCCAGGATACGGTATGTTGTTAGTTTCTGTTTGACGATTTTCCAAAATGGAAACTGATGCAAACGTCTGTGAAAACGTGTATTCTAGAGAAAAGTTACAACAGGTACCTAAGAGCTCAAACTTCAAGAAAAAGTTGTGCTATGCTCTGTACGTTGGTAGTGTTTAACAGTTTTTGATAATAAATGATGATTTTTCATGATAATTGTTATTTTATGTAAAAAGTGACGTTTACAAAATTGAAAACGGTAAATTGACTGCTAGACGAATGTACAGTTATTTATTTGTTATTGTTGCGTATCAACTTAAACTATTCAATGCTATAAAAATAAAAATTGCGCCCTAATTTGCGGACGTATAAAGTAGATTATGATTCCAAAATAAAACAAAGTTTTAAATTATTATAGAGTGACGAAGGGAGAGTGGAAAAATTAAATTTTTAAAAATTTACAAATTTTCACATTAAGTGACAATCTGATGGTTGTTTTTCAAGTACTCCAAATGTTTTTTTCTGTGGTTTATAGCTTGCTTTATAAATGGGGAATCAATACAATTTTGTTTTTTTAAAACTCTTCTTCTAATAATTTCGGCCAAAACATTTTCTTTATAAAATTTTGTTAATTTTGGCAGCATATTGTTTTTCCAAAATGCCACATCTATAAAAAAAAATTCTATATGGAGTGGTTGATTTTCGTCAATATATACTACAAATAAGAAGTATTTTCTCCCCGAAATATTTAGTTGGCCTTGCACCTATAAATTTTTCAATATTAACATAGGAAATATATAAATAAAAAATAACTTAATAAAAATCATTTACTATAAAGACATACTTTTTTACAACTATATAACGTACCTGATAATAATAATTGTGATTTTTTTTTAATTGCAATTGACCATTCTTTATTTCTATGCATATTTGGTTTTCTTTGGCTGCATCCTTTAATTGCTTTCCTGATTTATAAACACCGTACAGGCATTTTATTTCGACAATTCCGTCGGTTCCTATCAATCCTGAAAAGTATGACTATACTGAGGTTCGTATAGAGGCAAGTAAATGATAATTATCGTCTGGGGATGCACCCAAAAAACCATTTTCTAAATCAACAAATAAACCAGATTGTTCATTCTTAATTGAATATATTTTTTCTAATTTTTTTAAAACAACTTTTTTTTTAATTTTTCCACAGTTAATGGCACTGTTGTCTAAGTTGGTAGAATACAGAATACTAACTACATCATTATGACATGGAGCCCAATCTCGGCGCTTTATTATTTTGCCAAATAATGATGCCGTTAGTCTGTCTCGTCTTTCAACTTCATAAGCTCCAGTTTCATTTTCAAATTGACCAACCGTGTATTTTGCAATTTCATTTCTTTCTTCAAATGTTACCTAATCGCAATTATGTAATAAAAATTGAAATTCAGTGAAATAAAGTCAAGAAGTAATTACCTGTAATTTTTTTAAAATACGATCAGCTTCTTTTTTGAATTCGTCTTTAGATAAGTCCGGTTCCAAAACATTTGGTCCATAATCTGTATCTATTGGGTGTTGGAGTTTAATTGGAAACAGTTTTGCAATAATCTTATTAGTTCTACGATAATTTAATTTTGCATGTCTGTTTCGAATGTATCTTTTAAAAAAAGTTCCAGGACTTTTTTGCATGAGGCGTTGCCAAGAACAATTTTGCCAATTCGGACCAGCACTGTTGTACGAAAGAGCAGTGAATGTACATCGATTTTGAAAAGATCCACACATTGTCAAATTTAAGCGTTTACCAGCATTATATTTTGCTAAAAGACTCATAAATAGTTCAGATCTGTTATTAGTTTCATTTCTAATAAGCAGATGTGCCTTTTTTATTAATAGCTCTACGGCACTCTCAATATATTGCAGCAAACCAGTTGACTTTAATTCTGCAATATTTTCAGCAGAATTTTCTCTAGCTCTATCGCAGTAGTACACTGCACACTTGGTATGTGAACCAAATATATGAAATGGACCATTTGCCAAATCATATTTTAATTGATCTATTGATCCAAATTTGCTATTGTGCGTAATTTGCTTTTTTGCCAAATCGACCAAACTTTTAATTCGTTTAACGTCAAGGTTTTTTTTTTGACTTAGTCAATATTCGTTTGTCATCTTTAATTTTATATAAATGCTTGCTGTAGTTTTTGGCAGCGTGGTTTTTACATTCTATTTTTTGTATACTACTCCCGTAAGGCACAAGAGATTTTATTTTCGCAAATGTGCTTGAATCACCGACAGCAATAAAAAATTTGTATCGAAGGTTGTGCATTTCAACACTTTTTGAAAAGCCTTCCACAATAATGTCAGCTTCCATCGCTGATGAAGAACCATTCCAGTTGCGAAAACAAACATGTTCTGGTGGGGTACTAGATTGTGACTTTGCGCAAACATAACAAAATTTATTTCTTATACCATAAAACAATATTTTCTTTGATTCTTTTCCAATAATGACAGCCTTAAATTGAAAAAAAAGTAATAATATCAGAATCGCAAAAAATACTTACAGCTCCGGAAGCAGCGTTGTAATTATGACCGTACGATCTTTTGCTCCACCCACCATCTAAACATACAGTAATAAGTGGAATTCCATCCGAATCAACATTCAAGATATTCATCTCAAGATATTCATTTCAAGAATATCCAAGCAATACGATATTCTTCTCGACCTGCTTCCAACATAGCTTCAACTCAATCATCATGCCAATTCTAAAATGTTATTATAAATATGTAATATTTTTAGAAATAACGGACTTACCTTAGCTAAATGTTTTTCAATTAAAGAAAATTTTTTAAATGTCAACGAGGGAGCATTCGTAGCAACTAGTAATTGTTCAAATTGTCCGTAAGTACCACCTCCTGTTAATGTACCCCATACAGCACCTACATTTGTGGGTGACAATTTACAACTTTCTGATGGCGGTTCAATTGTCTTCACAATTACTCTGTTGCACATGGTGCATTTAAAATATAGAGATGACACCAAACCATTTCTTACTTCTTTAAACAAATATAAATGTCCACATGTACAAATAGTACTATGAGCAATTTGTAAGCGTAAAGCCCAATCTAAAACAAAACTAAGGTCGACAATTCGATTCCCAGAAATTATATCAGAACATAATTTTGGGCGTTCTCCTTTTTCTGTCTTAAGCTCATGTTCCATTATGCTAGGAATACGTATTAGATATGTTCTACATTGATATAGAAAAATTACTTTTGAAATTCTTCTTCTGTTCCCCAATCTTCACTCTTATCAGTAATTCTTATGTTAATTGTTGAATCTCTGTCATTATTACAATCCTCAACAATTTTTGATGCTGATGTTGAAGCTTTTATTAGATACTCAGAATGAGTTGTCAAATTGTTGTCTTTAGTAATAAACGTATTATTATTATTTACTTGACTATCATTATTATGAATGTTTTTGCAAACTGTTTTTCTAATAAACAAAAAAAAAATAATAAAAAAATATGTCAGTTTAATAAACTAGAAACTTACGGCAAAGCTTGAACTTTTTTCATAACTTGAGATTTTTTATTTTTTTAGATACTTTTTTACTTCTAGTAGAAGAACCCATGTTTTTTACTATTATTACCTGCAATGTATAGAATTTTTAATTGAAAACCTACAAATTACTTAGTTAATATGCAAAATAATACTTACCGTACAGTAAGTAGTTGTAATTTTTTTACAAAAATAGTTTGTTTTTGGATTAAAAAAATTAAAATAAACCCACGAAAAGATTTTTTTAAATTCTTCTTTGCAAAAATATTCACGACACAGCACTATAACTTACAATATTTGAGACAGCACTTCTCAAAGAATGAAACAATTTTTCTAGACACAACTTAGAAGAAAGGTGGATTATAAATAAAGGATTTTGATTGGTTTAAATTATTTGTGACAAAATTCTCAGATGTTAGGGTTCCGAAAAAATTTTTGTTCGACTTTAATGAGATTTTTTAGCCGGAAAAGTTTATACCTAGCTCTTTTACCAGGAATATGTGCCGAGAAATTTACTTTTTCAATTGAATCGCTGAGTGCAAAAACAACAAAATATCAAAACACTTGTTAAATTGTATTGGTTCTTTCTTTTAATTTACAGATTTTAGTTTAGATTATTGGTTTTATTTGTGTAAATATTGCAAAAAGTAGGTACTACATGAATTTACAAAATTTTCATTTTAAACATCTGTAAATACCTATCTAAATCAGTGAAATTACAGTATTGGTTTTATTTTTAAAATTTTTCTACATTATTTAAAAATGTTTTGATAGATCCAAAAAATAAAAAAAATTGTTTTTGCCAAAAGTCAAAAAGAAGCGTACTAGAATCAAAATTTAATTTAGAGTTCGAAAATGTAAAAATATACATACTTACTGTACCATTTATAAATCACAATTATGATTATTTAAGGTAAAACCAAAAGTGTCAAAAAGCTGATTTATTGTGCAAATGACAATATATCAGTACCCTAATTTCCCTAAGTTTCGGTTTTCTATTTAAAAAAATACTGTCAAAAAAAGTGAGCTTAATTTGAATAATTTGAGCTTTCTGGTATATTTTGTTTTATTTATTAGAAAATCTTGTTTATAAAAAAATAATATAAAAACGTCAATAATCTAATTTTAGATTTGCCTTTCTGTCACACGGCTAAATACAACTCTAATCTTTCTTTGGAATTTGCTAATAATCATAAAAGTAAACAAAAGAAAGGTTTCCTTCAATGATTTATAGTACTATGTGTAGGTAATAGATAGTACCTTTTAATAAATTAATTATTAATAATTAAAAAAATATAATTGACTTGTTGAATGAAAAATTAGGAAATTCAGGATGTGTATGTGTTTCCTGTAATTACTTACGTATGCATCACAATTCTGATCTTTCTCTTACAAGATAAAATTTTTCTAGTTATTAGTAATAAATTAATTATATACGTATTAATAATATTAATTAAACTTTGATTAAAGTACATTAGAATTTATTACTATACAGAGTGACATAAAATTATGGAATAAAATTCATATTTTCTAAGTTAATATTTTTTTAGAAAAACGCCAAGATAGGTCGACTTTATTTTTTTATTACGCACATTTTCCACTTGTTTTCAAATTTTTTTAGTCAACTGGTTTTTTGCTGTGACGTAATCGATATTTTTTTTAAATAGCAACACTTATTTTTGGTGTTGAATATTAAAACTATTTTTTTCTGCATATAATAGTATAACATTTGTAGGGTCTCAAGGTCTAAAATAAAAACTTTAAGTAATTTAACCAATTTAAATGTTTTATTGGGTTTTTCAAAATAGACGTAATTTTTAACTAATTTAATTGACTTACTAAAATAAATGTTCAAGTTGATTTTCTTCCGTTTTTTTGGCAATATGTATTACAACTAATAATTTTCGAACTCAGTTAGCACATTATTTATCATTTTTTTTACTAATTAAGCGGTACTGGTATGTAATTCTTTTTCTTACATCAGTGATGTTCTAAAATCCTAAAATGTGATTTGACAAAACCACACTAAACATTCAATTTTTGTGGATGTTGTAAGTATTATTGGTTTCTCTCATACAGTGCAAATCTATCCAGTGTTTTCTATCGACCCATATGGCAGTTGTGTCTTTTTTAAGCAAATCGCATTTTAGGACCGTATTTATTTGACGTCTCATTGACTAGGCAAGTTTATTTAGATGTCCTTTGCAACACGTTGATACCAGAATTAGCGGAACTGTTCTCAATAAAAAGGATCTAGACATACCAGCAACTAACGTATGGTTTAAACAAGACGGTGCATCTCCACACTACGCTTGTGGTGTCAGAGATTATTTAGTTAATATTTTGACCGTTTTTCTAAAAATCAAAAATATTTGCAACAAAATCAAGAATTTAAGAAAAAGAATTACAAATCAATACCGCTTAATTGGTCAAAAAAATGGGAAATACTGTGCTAACGGAGTTTGAAAATTAGTTGTATTATTGCCAAAAAACGGAAGAACGCTAATTTGAACATTTAGTTCAGTAATTCTATTAAGAATTGCGTCTATTTTGACAAATTTAATAAAACATTTATATTGGTTAAATTACTTAAAATTTTTATTTTAGACTCTACAAATGTTATACTGTTATACGCACAAAAAAAGTAGTTTCAATATTCAACACCAGAAATAGGGGTTGCTATTTTAAAAAATTATCGATTACGTCACAGCAAAAACTGGTTGGATAAAAGAATTTGAAAACAAGTGAAAAATAAAATCGACTTGCCTTGCCGTTTTTTTAAAAAAACATTAACTTAGCAAATATGAATTTTATTCCATACTTTTATGTCACTTTGTATATAGTAAAAATTTGACCAAAATTTTATATTGACAAACACTGGTAGCAAGTGATGATTTATAGTGATAATGGTTCGAATGTATTTATCAAGTATTTGTTTTATTAACCTTTGAATAGTTCTGTACGGCGCAGCGGAGCAACGCGACACAGCCTTGTTTTAAAAAATTAATATTTTGGAAACTATTGGGTCTAATTATCTGGTTTTTTTTTAGAAAACTTACTTAGTGTTTGCTGAATACGAAAATGTACATTATATGGTCAAATTTAAAAAAATTCACATAGCTTCCCGAAAGGTGAAATTGTCAATGCACAATTCCGCATCTAGTGACTTTTGAAACCCCTTTCTCAAAAACAAAAAAACTTTTTCTAGAATCTCTTATTACTGTTAGATGCGCTCTGGTTTTTTCTATAAGTGGACAAAATTTCAAAATTTTATCTTAAATAGTTAATTTATAAGCGCGATGTATGTTTTAAAAAACACGATTTTGGAAATTGTTGACCCGACATAAAAAAATAATTTTACAATGTTTGGTCCTACTAAAAAAAGTTGTAGATAGCGATTTCAAATGGCCAAAATGATACTTTACAAGACTGTAAAGGTCCCGTCTGGTTACATCTTAAAAAAAAATTGCAAGAAAGAAGCCTTGTAGGATTGCATTTTACTTCACTATAATAACTGCTTTACCGCTGTCCATACTCTGAGAATACGTCAGCACGGAGATCTCTATTTAAAAATGTTGCGCACTCATTTTACTTTATCCCACTCCTCATCTCTTATTTTTATCATGGATTTATGCTGGTGGTGCTCTCTGAGCGGAGAAATGAAGCAACTTAACCCTGCTAACCCAGCCTTAACAACTTCTTCTGTACGAATGATTGGTCTACCAGCACCTTTCTTATGAAAGTTATTAAGAGCCAGTTTCACGAAACACACGAACACAATTTGAAAGGCACGCATAGAAGTCTTTCGGTATAACTGCCAAGTGTGGAAAGTGTGCTCGAAAATCGTCTAAACACAAGAGCTGACAGAAAAATTTTGTAACTAAACTTTTCATTGGTTAAAGTAATCGTTTGAAGTAACTGCTGAAACTCTTTTTGTTATAGTTTAATAATGATTGTTGTTTTTAGTTTTGGGTTGACAGTCACACTCAAATCAAGTAATTAAAAGAAAATGACAGTTAAAAGTGTATCAAAAGGTGCAAGAAAAAGTTGGTGCATTTTCTCACCAAAGGTTAAATTATTTATAATTAACTTTTCTAAAATGTGAATATTTATTTCATGAAATTTGAGCTGGAAAATACTTTTGAAATTGAAATTTTGTTTAAAAAAAAGAGTTTTAATAAAATTGTTTAAATAAATTTGTGGTCACGATGAAGGATAAATAGTGTAAGTTTAATCTCATGATTTGAAGAAACTCAGATAAAATGAGATAAAATTTTTGCATAAATCTAATTAAGTCAATTATTAAATCGATAATTTTTTTGTCATCTTACCTAGAAATTCAATCGATTTGATTGTTCGTTGGACATCTGTATTTAAATTGGCTCTTTTGATTTGTTTTTTTTTTTTTTGAGTATAAATTTAACTGTCGTCATATTTAATTGAATTTGTTAAATAAAAATTAAAATAAATATTGATTTTACACTATTTCTAGCATTAATTTAAATATTACTAACTAACTCCAAGTTCAAACGAACTAGAGAGGTTAAAATTTAAACTTGGTTAAATTATTGAATTTAATCAAGGAAATAGCACGGAAAACCGTCAACAATCTATTAACTTTTCTAAACTTATGCTATTTTTTTTAAATAGGGACGCTTGATTGCTAACTACCTCACCCTTGTACTCATCAGTTACCACTTATGTAAAAATTATACAAATTTGACTTATAGAACGTTTTGGCATATGATCAAACCTCCTTTACCTCTCTTGGCCCTCCAGTACTCGGGCTAGGCCTGTGAGACAAACCAAATCATTTAAGCGGTATATCCGACACATGGTGAGAAATTATGTTTGGTGCTTTAAGGTACCTTTCGACTAAAGGATGAGAAATACATACCTAAGTGCATACGAGACATACGAGTTTGATCTGTGTTGCGGGAATTGTAAATTATTGTAGTCTCTCAGGTCTTGCCCGACTGTCCGTGTTATATTATTTTTCCTTACAGGTAATAGGTAATATACAAAAAAAAAATTTTATTTTGTTTTAATTATTTACATGTGCTCGTGTTTATACTGTTTTGACGAAGCACCGAAAACGTTTCGCGAGAGTTTTGGTGTGGCTGGTGATTCACAGCGGATAATTAATCGATAACGTGTCACACTTCGGAGACAGCGGATATGATTCTGGAAAGAGCTGGAATTACGTTTAATCAACCAAAGTTGTAATGATCAAGCAAACAACAAATTTCTTACAAATTTGACAAGACATATTGCTCCAAGATTATGCGGTGAACTTCCGGTCTTGCTCATCAGAGCAATAAATCAAAGGGGATACTTCCATTTTTGCCGAAATCGGAAAACTAAATACTTCTGCCAAAAATGCCACAAATTCTATTGTCTACAAGATGTACAATCAGTATGCGAAAATTGCATTGAATAGACTGGAAAAAACTTAATTTTTTTTTTTTTTATTAGAGTGTATCTTAATTTACAGTATTTTAGAACAGTGCAATTATTTGTTGTTTTTTTTGTAAAAAACTATTATTCTTAAGTCTTGTCAGTATGCGTCTTATGTAAATAAAACAGCTTAATACATTTTTTTCAAAATCTTATTATTTTTTTTCAAAATGTGTTTTTTCAAACTTCTAGTCTCACAGGCCTGTCCCGACTATTAGTGCGATTCTGGGAAGCCCGAGTACTGGAGGGTTAAACAAAATATTATTTAACAGTAAGGATGTTTTCGATTCGATTTTTTCCTATATTTTTAAATACAATTTGTTAATTTCTTTCGATATCAGAATACGACTCAATAACGATATCGAATCAATCTCTATTAACCTGAAAGAAAAACTAAACTCCAAAATTTGTTGCTGCTTTGTCTGAAGCTACTTTTAAACCCTATTGTGGCGCATGAAGGCAGCAATAATAAATTTTACGGAGATGTTGGATTAAAATTTCTGAGAAAACTGTAATTTTGTAGTACTACTCTCCGTTAGATGTCGCCCTCAGTACTATTGGGGTACGATTTAACATTTTACAATTTCCTTCATTTTCTCGAGTAAATTTCTACATACTTTTTTCCCTACAATTATGTTAATAAATGTGCACCAATAGATTTTAAAATGTTTTTTTTTTTAGTAATAGAAGCTTGGACAATTGTAACCATAGCCCTAGCTTTTGTTCGTTAACGGGAATACTTTTCACTAATTTTAGAATCTGAGAAAATTCTAGAAAAGAAATTGCCTTCGCAGTCTATTGAATTATAGCTGAGCATGTTTATTAGTATTGAAAATCATTGCTCATTCTGAAATGGAAATTAATCCCGTTTCTTTATATTTTTTATTTCAACGTCACTGCTTTTTAATAAACAAATTTACTTTCGAAAATAAATTACTTGTAATTTAATGTATTCACACGTGTTGTAATATTGTAATTGGAAAAGGATTTAATTGGTTGCGGATATGGCCTTGGACTTGATATTCCAACCCCTGGCGCCAGTTTGGCGTGAATTGTTTATGTTTTTGGAGAGCCTACGTGATGTTGGAAGGTCATTTAAATAAAACGTTTACTAATGGTCGCTTGTATATGCTTGTATACTCTTAAACATTTGGGAGGGAAGTTTTTTGCCACACGTGCACATATATAATAAAGGTGAGTTTACTTGAAACGACAAGACACAATGACACTATTGGGGTAATTTCAAGTTGAGATACTAGTAGTATCGCAAATTTTAATATTTTTTCTAGAACAAGCAATTATTACAAGTTCGCATTTCTTTCATTTTTCTTAGAAACAAAGATAATCCCGGTATTATCTCTACTTTAAAATAGCCCATAAGTATAACTTTAAACATATTATAAAAATTGCTCTCGGCTTATGCATGCTTTTGTTTAAATTAGAAATTTAAAATACACATTAAAAATCAGAAAGTTGATCAACCAATAAAAAAAATCGGGAGTTTTGAGTTTCAACGTTTTTAAAATCAGGAGGCTCCTGCGTAAATCGGAAGGGTTGTCAACCCTATGCTTACGGCAGTCCAGTCGTCATAGCAGTTCTCAAAATGTAACAAAAGTGTTATTTTTAGTCCTCCAGCAGAAAATCTTTTTTCACAGAGTTCTTTGTGGTAAATATATTTTGTTTTCCACATATATAAATTTTTATTTGGAAACATTGTGTAGTTCTTGTCAAAACGGCATAACTAATCAAAAAGTTCAATTTACAGATGCTCTTATATCAATGTAGGTATTTTACAAAGCTTAAAATTTTGGTTTTAATTTATTCAAACTTTGTTATTGTTTAAATGATTTTTTTCGAAATTATTATAACGTTGGAAGCTGGGTAACTGAGCAAATTGGTTCAATACTAAACACTAACATTTGCAACATGTAAAATAGCTTTGATTCTCAATGATTCACATTCGCATTGTCTGAGAATTTATATTTTTATTAAGATAAGTCAAGACGTAAAGTCAATAGGGCTAGTCAGTGACCTCATAATGTGATTTTTTTAGTAACTATCCTTACGTGTGTTCTTATATAAGAATATGTATTTTTTTATAAAAAACAAGCACAATCAAACAATGAAATCTGTAACAGAAGTAAGGAAAAAGTCAATCTTTCACTTATTGCCTCAAGCTGTGAATGCGATAAAAACTATAAAACTTATAAATTAACTTATAGTTATTGACACATTGGACAGCCAAATTTGAAGTTTTAAAACTGCGGCAGTCAAAAATTTGGTTTTTTTTCAACTTATTTCAAGATTTATCTTTGAAGGCTGCAGTTCTTAATGCAACTGAATTTTGTAGAGTTTCATGTCTAAATTCTTTTTAAGTATCGTAGGAGATATTAACCTGTTGAGACAGATTTCTTAAAGGTAATTGAGGGTGCTTCTTTATTGCTTGTTTCACAGTTTTAATATTTTTATCAATACTTACCAGTTTTTACCAGTTTTTTTTCCTGTCAACACTTTCTCTTAATTCAAATTCCTTTATAAGGTATTTCAAATTTGTGTAAAACAGGTATTCAGTAATAGCTTATTCTGGAAACCAATATATAATTGATTAAAAAAAAATCTTGCTTGATATAGTTTCTCACGGTCTTACCTATCTCCTTTTGTAATAAAGTTATTAGAGTATTTCTCAATGTACGACGTATAGCTTCGTATGAATTTGATATTTGACAGAACATAAATAAACGAAATATTTAAATAACAAAAATATTTTAATTTTTTATAGGATAACGTGCAAATAATAATTTTTTTTTTTATTTGAAGATAACGGGTTTAAGGACAAATAAAAAAAAACGTAGTTATTCGTCATCTGTCAATTGATTGATATGGCTGCAAAATTAATTAAGTGTCGAATTTTATTATAAACTATAACTGAAATTCTTGATAAAGAATGAAATAAATCACGGTCGAAACTTTGGATAGAAGGTAAATCGTTTTATTTGTCCTTGAACCTGTTATCTTCAAATCTAAAGAAAAAAATATTTTAATTTTAGGAATTAAATTTCAGAAAACTTTGTTACTGTAACAGAACTTAATACAAGAAAATACTCTTATATCCAAAATTTTAATTTCTTAGGTATTGAAGTGATATACCTATCTGAGGCCATTGATCGCGCTTTGGACTGAAAGAATCTTTTTTTAATAAATTTTCCGTTGATTTAGAAACAACAGTAATTACACTTAAATTACACAAATAAGATTATTTAATAAATTGTTGAAGTTTATACCGTACAACATCGAGATTGTTAATCCGCCAAGTACGAAAATATTTATTTTGAGTTACAAAGGTCGAAGAAAAAGTAGGAGTGATTGGGGTTGAAAACTAAAGATTTTACCTTACAGACTTTATTTTCTGACTGTGTTCGAAGCGTTTGTTCTTTCTTGTTTTTGTGCTTTTTTCTAATTTACATTCTTTAAAAGCTACTTTTCTCTTCAGAGATGAGTTAAATTTTATGTAAAAAATTTAAGTACAAATAAATACAGTATTACAATATTTTCGAATATAAATATTCGATTGTGTCACGGAAACGGAATTTAAAGCATAAACATTCTTATCCAATGCTTTTTTTTCAATAAGATCAATGTAATTTTTTTTATATAATATACATAGAAATATTTAGACACATTTATTTAAACCAAGTCTGTTCAAAAGTAGCAACATTGTTATTGCTAAATAAAACTTTTTTAATTTACTGTTTCTACAAAAAATTAACATTGTTATTTTAACAATATTGTTATTTCAGGACACATAAATTGAAGATAAGTTATTTAGCAAAATGTTTTTAGTTGTTAGAATAACATTTAGACCGTATATTATAATAAAACTTTGGGCTTTAATAGAATAAATGATTTAATTGATTTTTCGGTATTTAATTGAAATTTTTTTTTACTGAAAAACAACAATAAAAACACAAAGTATAAATTATAACAAATTTTTTTCTATACTTTTAAGTTTATAGAAAACTGGAAAATTAATTTTGATTTTTAATAAAATCGCGTTTCTAACATAGCAAAATGCACTAAATAAAAACAAATTTGTAAATTGTCGCCAATATTTTAGCAACTTTTTATTTAGAATGTTGGTTTGCATTCGAGTTTTTAATACTGGACTCACTCTAGAAGCTTTGTCTTTGTTGTCGATTTGAAAGATGATAGAAAAGTGTGACATTCTTAATACAATACATTTTCTGTTAGTTGCATTTTAGGCCATTATGTAGAAAGACATAACAATAAGATCGTGAATTTTTAGTTGCGTTGTCAGGTTTTATTACAACAAGGGATAAGATCCTGAGACATAATTTACACCCATTCTTTATTTTCGAAATGCCCAGTGGGGCCTCAAGTAAAAATTTTTTTTATTTAGGTGTAAATGTTTAGAATGGGTTGCCTGCAACTTGCAAATACTCAGCTGTCAAAGTGATTGATGAAAAAGAAAATTAAAATAATTAAATAATAGAACTATTTTTTTAATATTCTTTGAAGTACAGTTTGGAAATGTTAGGTTTTGGGTCTAACAATTAATAATATACAACTTGTTTTCTTAGGGAAAATAACTATAATTTAAACAAACAATTTAGTAATGGCTCATGAAAAATAAGAGGTTATCTAAAATTCTTTAAATGCTTTCTGTTGCGACTTCTTGATAAATAGTTGAGAACACACGTGTCAAAATAAGCGGATTTGATAAAATGTTTTTATGAGGAAAGAGGATACTAACTAGTGGTAAAAGTTGAAAGTATGTACTTAGTGGGAGAAAAGGTAATTTTAGTAAAAGACAATTTTCGTTTAGTTTTGTTTCTTTGTATCATTGCGGTGTTTCGCTAAATAGTACATTGTTAACAAGAGCTTTTGTGTATTCTCATTTCACACATATCTTTATAAGAGTGAGTGATTTTTGATATTTTTAAATATTTTTAAGCCTAACGATATTTTAATTTGAGTTTTTTGGGTTTTTCTAAATTAAAGTAGGGTTCTAATATAATTTGGACGCAAAATTTTAAGTAGGTGCAGTAGAAATAATTTTTCTTTCAAAATTTTTAAGAATATATGCAAATTTTTGGTCTCTTCTCTTTTTTTACAATGACACACTCTAGCTGTTCAGAGAAAAACAATTTTTTGAAGGTGAAGATGATATAAAATATTGAAAAAGTGCTCAACCTCAATGTTTCGCGACTGAATCATTTATTTTTTTCGATCATATGTTACAATTTCTTAAATCTATTAACAAGTTTTGGTTGCAAACAGAGACGCTGCTGAGGCTTAAGGCCTTTTCAGCGTTTTGGATCTTAAGATATTTCATTTAACATTTGTAAACTTAAATTAATTAACACGAGGGTCTTAAGATATTTTATTTGGGGAAAGGGGTTACAATGTTATCCTGAAAGAGAAAAGGGGGAACTAAAACTAACTTAAAACTAGAGAAAATTAGGGGGGCGCGCATGTGTCTTGAGGGGGGGGGGGGGTCCTGGGGTGGGCGGTGAGTCCAGGAAATAGCGGGTGATAGAAAAGTCTCAGAAGTGGGTTCGTCGATCCGGAAATCTTGTGAGTTCTTCAGCGCATCGAGAGAGGTGTTTCGTCCACGAGGTCTTGAAGGTCCGGTGGGAGAGTGTCGTACGTGGTGGAGAGAATGGCGGTTGGGGGGTGTCGAAATTTGCGTTTGGGGATTTTGGGGATTCTGTTGAGTAGTCGGTTGTTTCTTGTTGGGAGTTTGTAAGAAGTGTGAAGAGTTTGAATGGCGATTCTGTTGTTATTGTTGAGAGTTCTATTGACGAAGGATTTTTGAAGTTTGATGAGTCTGTCGGTGATGGGGGTGGTGTTGGTGTGTGTGTAGAGTTGGTTTGAAGCAAAGCGATAGTGAAGTCGAAAGATTCTTCGGAGGATGTGGCGTTCAGTGGCGGCGATTTTCTGAAGTTGGTGAGGAGGAAGCGTTGAGTAGATGGGGGCGCGATAATCGATGATTGGGCGAATGTAGGTGTTGTATGTGTGAAGAAGGGTTTGTGAGTTGCATCCTTGGAGTCGGCCACAGATGTGGTAGAGGAGGTTGGCTCTGTTGCGGATTTTTTTGAGGGTGATTTGAATGTCGGGCATGAGAGAGCAAGTGTGTGAGAATGTGATTCCGAGGTATTTGATTGTTTGGTTGTGTGGGATTTGTTGGTTGTTGAGGAATAATCTGATGGGGATTCTGGCTCGGCGATTTTGGGGATAGGACATGGTGATTGATTGAGATTTTAAGGGGTTTGGTTTGATTCTCCATTTGTTGGTCCATGTCTCGATGCGTTGAAGTTCTCGTTGGATTTGTTCGGCGGCGTTGATGGGGGATTTGTGTGAAGTCCATAAGGCGGTGTCGTCTGCGAAAAGTCTTGTCTTGGTCCTGGGGTGGTCTGAAATTGGAAAATCACTGCAGTATACAATGTACAACAAGGGGGATAGAATGGAGCCCTGGGGGACTCCGGCAAGAATTGGGATGGGGTTTGAAAAAGAATTTTGAATTTTGACACTGCAAGAACGATTTGCAAGAAAAGAAGTTATTAGGCGGACAAAGCGGGAATTGATTTGCATATTGATGAGTTTTTGAATTAGGCCGTCGTGCCAGACCCTGTCAAATGCACGCTCAATGTCTAGAAAGACACCGATTGTACACTCTCCAAGGTTGGCAGAGCGGGTGGTGTCTGTGTGGAATTCGAAAAGTGGATTTATTGTGGAGCATTGGGGGCGAAAACCGAATTGTTGGGGTGGGAGAAGATTATTTGATTCGAGAACTTCGCGGAGGCGGTTATTGAGAATTTTTTCAAAGATTTTGCCAGTGATGTTTAAGAGAGAGATGGGGCGATATGAAAGGGGGTTTGTGGGGTCTTTGCCTGGTTTAGGGATCATGATAGTATGAGCATGTTTCCATGCGGTTGGAAAATAGAGAGAGTTGAGACAGTTATTGTAAATTATGGCAAGAGCGTTAATGGCGACATCTGGGAGGTGTTTTAAGAGTTGGGGCTTGATGTTGTCGGGGCCGGGGGCTTTTGTGTTTTTTAGTTTTGAGATAATTGGTTTGATTTCTAAGGGGGAAACTTCGAAAATTAAGAATTGGTCGTTAAGTGGGGCTGGTGGGTTAGGGTCTGGAGGTTGATTTCGAAAATCGTTAATTTTGTCTGATGTGAAGTAATAAAAGGGGTTGTCGAAGTGGGGTTCGTGTGGAATTTGATGGATTTCTTGAAGAGATTGTGCAAAAAGATTGGCTTTGTCTCGCGGGTTTGAAAGAACAGTGTTATTAGTGTGGAGGTGGGAGTGGGGGATTGATTTTTGACCTGTTAATAATTTGAATTTGTCCCAATATTTTTACCTTCTTTGTAGTCGAGTTCTTGGCAGGTCTTGTTCCATTGTTGTTCTTTGTAGGCATTGATGTCTCTTCTTATTTGGGCGTTGAGTCGGTTGAATAGGGTCTTAAGTAAGGGATCTCTGGTTCGGATGAATCTTCGGAAAATTTTGCGTTTTTCTTTAATTAGGTTAAGGATGTGTGCCGGAATTGTTGGACGAAATTTGCGAATGGTGGTTTTGGGGATTGAGGCGTCTCGGGCGTCGATGATGAGGTTCGTCAGGGTTGTGATTTGGTCGTCGATGTCTTGGGGGCGGTTGGTGGCGGTGAAGTTTGGGAGATTGGTGGTGATGATGTCTTGGAATTTTGGCCAGTCTGCGTGTTGGAAGTTGAAGATGGTCTGGGGCTCTTCTGGGGGTGGGGGGGCGGCGAGGTTGAAACTGGAGCAGAGTGGCAGGTGGTCTGATGTGATTGTTGTTCCAATCGTGCAGTGGGTGTTCATGTGTGGCCTGAGGCGATCTGTAACAAGAATGTGATCGGGGATGGAGCATCCGTTGTGATTGATAAACGTGGGGGTGGTGTTGTGGAGGCGGCTGATTGGGTATTGTGTAAATAGTGTTGTTAAGAGTCGTCCGTTTCGGTTAGTAGTTGTGTCGTTAAAGTCAGTATGTCGAGCGTTAAAGTCACCGAGAATGATAGAGTGGGGGAAATTAGTGGCGTAGTTAATTAGGTCGCGAGAAATTAATGTGTTGGGAGGATTGTAATAAGAAAATATGATAATATGAATATTGTTAATGAATACGTTAGCGGCGATGACTTCAAGATTTGAGAGATGGGGTGGAAGAGGGTGAGGTGAAGAGGCAATTGAATTTGAGATTAAAAGTGAAACTCCATGATATTGAGGGTTTTGAGAATTGTTTTGATAAGAGATGAATTTAGAGATTTTTATTGGGTTGTTTGTTTTTGTTTCGGAGAGGGCTAAGATAGAAAGATTGTCAGAAAAGAGAAGATTTTTAATAAGAGAGAGTTTGCGGCGAATGCCGCAAACATTGACACATGCGATATTTAAATTAGCCATTGCTAATTGAAAGTGAAATGGATTCGGTGGCCAGAGTGGGATATTTTTGTGGAGATATCAAAGGCGGCGCGAGATGCTTTTTCGAGAATGTGTTGCATTCTGGATTTGTCGTGGGGGAAGATGTCGAAAAGAATTTTGGCGAAAAATGCAACGATTTGTCGGAGGGCAGTTTGAATGGGGTTGGGGTCAGTTTGGGGGTTTTCGTCGTCGGGGTCGTTTGAAATGTCAATGTCACAGAATTCAGAAGGGGGGTCGAGAATGACTGTTTCTAAGTAGGGAATTTTGTCTTTGTCGGGGATGGGGGTTTCTTTGAGTGTCGGGCATTGTCTTGACCAGGCAGGGTGGGGGCCTTTGCAAAAGGGGCAGATTGGGTCAGTCGCGGGGCATTTTGAAGGGTGGTGTGAACCGGGGCATTTGGGGCAAATTGGCTTGTTGGTGCATGTGGAGGGAATGTGACCGATTTGGAAACATTTCGAGCATTGAACAGGGGTCGGAGGTGGAGGGTGTGAAACTTCACATTGATAAATACGAGAGAAGACTGAAATACCTTTAGAAAGAAGGGTGTCTATTGTCAATTTGCAGTCGGAGATGACTCGAATGTATGAGGTGGGGCGGTTTGTTTTTCGCGAGATGATTCGGAAGAGTTTGTTGAAGGATAAATGGGGGTTTGCGTTCATGACGTCGCGTTCGGTGATGTCTTGTTCGATGTTTTTAATAACTACTGAGAAAAAAGGTTTTTTTGGGGATGAATTTTGAGAAGGTTTTCTGTTAATTGGGTCTACTGTGATGGTTTTATCGTTGAGGGCTGCACGCATGCTGTTAATGATGTGGTTTGGAATTTGATTGTTAGTTATTAAAAGGGCAGTTCTATTATGGTTTACTTTTAAGGTTTGAATGTCTCGGAAGAGTAGAGTAGAAACTAGGAAAGAATAGAATTTTTTTTGGGTGGCTACTTCTAGAGGAATATTGCGAACGGTGTATTTAAATTCAATGGGTGAATCGGACATAGGAGAGGTTGATCTTAAAGGGCTTTGAGAAAGAGGCATGCTTGGTGATTTAAGAGGAGAAAGTGGAGATCGCGAACGATCGGATAAGTTAGAGGTAGACTCACCGGGTGTTTTCCTGGGGCGCTTCGGCGTCGGCGATGGCGTACGGGGCAGAGTTGCACTCGGAGAGCCGCTCAGATGGGACATCTTCACAGCTCAAACACAACTCGAAAAAAGACCTCAATGTTAACAGACTAAGGAACAAATAGTGCGCTAGTAAGCTATTTGAAATTATTTAATATTGAAATAACAACGTGTAATAAGTTATTAAAGTTTATAGTGTAGAACACGGCTGCCTAGGTTATAGTATGAAGGAAGTGTTTGTCCGGTCAATTGCATTTTCAAAATAGCTACAATATTTATGTATTATGGGCGTAATCAAGGGGATTATGGCACGAGGAAATGTTTAAATTCCGACGTAGACGGGCTTTTAATTTCCCGAGGGCCATTAATAAGGATTACGCTCGTGGTACATACAACTGTTTATTTTATTTTAAATCGTTTTAATTTTTCAAATCAAAAGTATAATATTTAAAATTTCGGATTTTTTTTTAAACTGTGAAAAAGATTCAGATTAACTAGTTAACGAGGTTGTCGTTACCAGGATACAGCATGTTGTTATTTTCTGTTTAGCGATTTTCCAAAATCGGAACTGGTAAAAATCGTGTGTGAAAACGTGTATTTTAGAGAAATGCTACAGCAGGTAATTCAAGAAAATGTTGTTGAAAACGCTACGTGCGTTTGTAGTGTTTAACAGTTTTTGAAATAAATGGTGATTTTTCATGATAATTGTTATTTATTAAAAGTGACGTTTAGAAAATTGAAGACTTTTATTTGACAGCTAGTCGAATGTATCGTTATTTATTTATTATTTAAATACATATATTTAGTTAGCACCTTTAATAAATTCAGTACTATAAAAATAAAGATTAAGCCCTGATTTGCGGGCGTATAAAGTAGATTATGCTGTATCCACATAAACACTCTTATGAAAACATCAAATGTTTGATACCGACTTATAGTAAAATCTTATTGTTAGTAGTAAATAGTAAAATCTAGTACATAGGTTAAACAAGAATCAAAAATGACGTTCTGTACTGAGGCTTCGTCTAGGAAGCAAAAAAAGGTCTCGAACAAGAATGCGACTGGTCGAATAAACACGTCCTTTATACTGTAATTGAGGAGGCCGTGTTGTGAAATGTTAAGTGAACAATTGTCTCATCGCCATATTAAATGATGTTTACAATTCTCTGGGTAAATTGTTCAGTTGCAACATGTAGCAACGTGCTTAGTCCTCTATGGTGTTTTTGACTAATTAATTTGTTTTTTTTTGTCTTTGCCGTAGCATCACGTGTTATTTCAGCACTATGGCAGACCTATCGAGGGAGGCTCTTTGTAAAGAAATACTCGCTATATTTACGAATGCAGATTTCTTATCGACAATTCGGAAGGAATTAGAGGAGAAACTTGACGTCGATCTACAGTCACGTCAAAACGATATTGACGACATAGTCATGGAGTTTGTCACCTTTAAAGGTAACATTAACAAGGACGACTCTTGTGAAGACGAGCAGGGAGAAGATTCGAAACATGACAAGAAAAGACGTTCAACTGGCAAGAAGCCACTTGTCAAAAAAGCTAGAGCGACATTAGGTGACCCTGCTACCGCTAGCGAGTCATCTAAAAGCGATTCCGGTGAGGAATATTTTCCTCGAAAGCAATCTAGACCAAAAAAAAATCGTAAAGTTGCTCCTAAGAAGAAGAGATCTGCATCTGACTCTGATGAAGATTGGAGTCAGAAAAAGAAAGGAGCTGGTAGCAAGCGAGGTGGAACTAAGCAGACAAAGACTTTAAAGTTGTCTGATGAATTAGCCGCTCTTGTGGGTCAACATTTCATGACGCGTGAAGAAGTAATTAGAAAGATATGGGACCTAATCAAAGACCGCAATCTATACGACCCACTTAATAAGCATTATGCTATTTGCGATGACGCTTTATTCAAAGTAATTGGTGTTAAACGTTTCCGTATGTTCGGTATGTTGAAGTTTTTAAAGAATCATTTTATCAGTTAAACTTTTTGACTTTTTTTTGTTTTTTTTTTTTGTTGAAGTTTGTTTTAGTTGAATGTTTTAGCATTTAGTATTTTTACATTTAATCTTGTTTTTTTTGAAGTGATTTTTAATTTTTTTTTTAGGTAAGTTTTAAAATTTTGTTATAACTTTGTGTTATGTTTAATTTTTGTATGTATTTTATATTTTATTAGCATTACTATGTCTATAATATGATTGTGCATTCGACTTTAATTTTTATTTAATAAATTTTTTAATTTTGATTTTATTTTTCAAGGCAGTAGAAGTAGTTGCATGTTTAAGAGGAGTATGGAGGTATTTCTCTTATGGGAATTCCCATGTAAACGCGCGAATCTGTAGCACCTTTATTTACAAAAATATTTTAATGAGATTTGGTACAATCATTCTTCTAATTATTAACTACAAAATGACTGGAAGCGATTCTTAAAAAAATTGTTGCAAATAATAAAAAAAAATATTAAAAATTACTTAAACTTAAAATCAACGGAACTAAAAATTTTCAAAAAGTCAAAATGTAGTTTATTTTATTACAATACTCGTAGTGAAAACCGTTTTTAAAAATTTTCATAAATAACGCTGCTACAGATTCGCGCAGTTTTCAATCTGAAACCGTACGAGCAACCTCTTGATTTACAACTCGACAATTGACCTCTCACCAATAAAAGGAGTATGAAGGTAAGTTCTCTTATGGGAATTTCCATGTAAACGCGCGAATTTGTAGCATCTTTATTTAGAAAAATATTTTAATAAGATTTGGTACTTTAATACTATTTGGTACTGGTTCTTCTAATTATTAACTACAAAATGACTGGAGGCAATTTTTAAAAAAATATTTATAATTAATATAAAATAATATTAATAATGTATTATTGGGGATTCCCAATGGCCATTGACCGAAGTCCTTCAGCCATATAAAATAATTATTAAATAATTGTAAAAATTTAAAACCAACAAAGTTAAAAATTTAAAAAAGTCAAAATGTAGTTCATGTTATTACATTACTTCTAACGAAAACCTTTTTTTTATATAAATAAACATGCTACAAATACTCTTCTTTTATGACTTTAGTCGTTGAGCTAATTTCTGTAATTTAAAAAAAGAAAATAAAATACTTTGTTAATTACAATTACAAAGTAATAATTCCATCTATAATCAAATTTGTTTCAGCCATACTTACGTTCAGTTAATACAATTATGTAATAAGAACTATTAAAAATTATTTAAATAAAAAAGCAGTACAATTTTATTGACACCAATAAATTATTACTAAAGACGATACTTTTTGGGAAACGAAGATGAAAGAGAAATTGGAAAGGTTTTACAAGTTGTGCATTCTTCCAGAGCTAACTGATCCCAGAATGTCTAGAAATATGCCAATAAGAAGTTTATTTCTAGATTTATAAAATAAATGTCTTGTTTTATTAAAATTAAACATATTTGTTTTTTTAACCTAATGATAAAATTAGCTATACCAACTATCTTATGCAAATGAATTTACGTCATCATTCGAAATTTTTGATTACTGATATCGTGGCATTAATATAGAGTATTTAGTTCTTGATATTTAAAGTAAATTACATAAAAATAACAGTTGTGACACATAAATATGTTTCTAAATAACCTCATACCTTTTCTAATAATAAAATAAAAAAAATAAAATTTGTTTCATAATAACAAAAATAACATAAAAGTCCATTTCCATAAGAAAATTGGAGGAGTGTGGAGGAATTTCTCTAGTGTAATATAAGTGTATAATATAGTATAATATATGTATTATACAGGGTGTTACAAAAAGTTGTGCAAAAAATTTAAGCTGAAATACAGCACCACAAATAATAACAATCTGCAAAAAAATTTTGGCTTATCTCAACTGATAACAAAATTATAACCTAAAAATTAACGTTTTTGTGTATGTAACTTCCACGTGAATTTAACCACTAATCACGATAGCCCCGAAGAAGTGGCCAAATAAACAGCCACGAAACGTCGGCAAAATTAATTAATTTTATTTCGACCCAAACCGCAGTCCCCAATCCCAAGATAAACCCCAAGGAATTCTAAAAATTAATTATTACAAAACCTATAACAATTTTTTTAACATAAGACAACTATAGGTTTTTCAGGTCAAAATAAAGCGATTTAACACAATTTACCTCTATACCATGTTGCACAGTTTAGGAGCTAGAGAACGCCAAAGTTAGAGATTAAAAGTCATTTTTATACTTTAAACGTAAATATCTTGAAAACAGTACGTTTTAGCAAAATATTGCGTTCTTCCATTTTTATTCGAAATCTACTGGCATATTCACTATTGCTATAAAAAGTGGAAATTAATAAGGATAAAATTGGTTAATTACCCAAAATGTGTAACAAAAGTGCTGTAACTTAAAATTGAGATGTGCAGCAAAATTTTGCAACTATAAATAAAAAGAGTACACTCAACTTTATTTGTGTACCAAATTTGGTATTAATCGGTTAAGCGGTTTTCGAGATTTCGAGAATGTTTATTTATATCCAACTTTGAAGGCCTGTAATCTTATTATTAGTTGAGGTAGGACAAAAATTTTTTTGCAGATTGTTATTATTTGTGGTATTATAGTATTATAGTATTACAGGTTAAATTTTTTGCACAAATTTTTATAACACCTTATTGTATATTCCAATGTATATGTGCGAAGTTATAGCATGTTTATTTATAAAAAAAAAGGAAAATAGGAAAATAGTGCTGCCGAATATTAAGTGTCGCAACCGCGTAGACGTTAACGTCTTAAAAGATTGCTTGCTAGTTTGTAAAAATGTTGGCGGTTAAAATATTTTTGATTAAAATATTGCTTGATACTTTTGAATCAACTGATATATCTCGCTGGTAAAAATGCTTAGTTGTTTCTCATTTGGCTTTAGATTTACGAATTCGATTAAAAGAGTTGAGAGTTTTGTAATATTTTTTTCTTTGTCATGGATTGGGATTTCTGTCCTATTTTGTATGTTTTGGGTGTTTCTTGAATGTTTTTTTGTTTGGTTCTAGTTGGACTTCTTTAATCGATTTTGTTGTTTTTATTTCAATTTTATTCATGCATTATGCATCTTCTTACTTGAAACAGTTGCTGAACCAATCCAATAAAATTAGTTGTTAGAATTAAAAAGTGTTAAAATTCATTGTTAATGACAATTTGAAGTTAATGTTCTGTAAATAAACATACAAAATAAACAACATTTAAGTTTGTAATAAGGAATGTTGTTTAAAAACACTTATAGTTATTATAACCCTCAAAAAACACTCTTTACTGCTGTAAATAAAGTGAGGTTGGGCAACCAGGGGCCAAAGAAATTATGGAGTGGTGATTATATATTTTACCCAGTAACTAAGTAACTTCACTTTTACTGCTTACAATAAATTAGGGTAATAATCACTTATTTTTAACAATTTTCGAAATAAATGATGTTTTTCAAAGTTATTTGTCATTTAATGTAAAAATGTGTCTCCGATATTGCTAACATTTAGTTGATGGCTAGACGAATATGACCCAGTCCTAGGCATAAAAATAACACAGTTATAAATATATAACTGCATTATGATTTGAAAAATTATGATTTTTCAGTTTTTAAAATACTCTTTTCAATTTTTTTTTTAATTTGATAAGAACTTTCTTATTATGACAGTTTTTTTCTAAACATTTCAAGACATTTTATGATGTTAAAAGAAACAGGTTAATGCGTTCTTTCAGTTTTCTACTTTTACTCAAAAACGGTATGTTTTTTGGACAACATCTGTCAAAATTCTGAAAGAAATTTTTCAAATATATTAGTAAAAATTAATGTTTCAGTTAAGTTAGTATCCAATTTGATGAAATTCGGCTGAAATATTTTTTTAAATAATTTTAACATCCTGTTCAAATTTTATTAGGATAACTAAAAAAAACTTTTAGATATATTAAAAAAACTTCTTAAAATTGTCACGTTAGTTATAGTTCCCCTAGCATAGTAACCCCTTTGTTCTGTATACTGTCTAGTCAGCATATTAGAAACATATAAATACCACCTTTTGCTAGAAGTAGGGCAGACATAATGCTTAGCCTTGTGCTGTGTGCAGGTCTCATTATTTTTAACCAATTAATTAAGTTAAGTGTAGTAAACGAAGTTAACGAAATAAAGTGTATTTTTAAATAATAAATAAATCAAAGTGTATTAATAATTAATGAAATCAAAGTGTAATTTCAAGTAGTGTAAAATAATCTAAATAAAAGTTTTTAAAAAATTCTGTTGTTAAATCGACGAATTTAACTCGTTTGGCGAGCTGTAACTTTTCACATAACCGCCGCAAAACAACAGAGTTTTTATTGGATTTTGGAATCGTCAAGAAATAATCAGCTAAATATTATTCGTGCAAATTTTTTGTGCAATCCAAAAACTAACGAAAAATTAACATGCACTTGTAATCTTTTTTGGGATTACATTTCTATAGAAAATTTTAGTTTTGTGGGTGGGAGAGCTAAGAATTAGTTTCTTCAATTAGTAAGTTAATTAGTTCTACAAAAAACATTATGTATTGGTTGTAAAGTTGACTTTACAATCTCCTGAATAGTAAAGTTGATTTTGACGTATTGCAATCGTTAACTGAAACTATACTGAATGTGTAGCTTTACAAATTGTAGTAAACTTTAAGATTCTGAAGATTTTCAAAATATGATAGAAATATATGACGTTAAACCTAATTACAGAAAACTTTACACAATAAACAACAAATAAAAAAGAAAATAAAAACGTAATTATTTTTTATTTTTAAAATTTTAGCGACATCTACACGAATTTAAGTAAGTTTATAACTGTAATACTGTAAACTTTATTACCAACCGAGAATGTCAGAAAATATAATGGGGTTCATGTAGAGATAAAAAGTTTTTTATAATATTTTACGATTCAAACTGAAATTACTCTCCAAATTGTGAATCTTAGTTAATTTTTGTAATTATCTTTCAACTACAAATTTATAATTTTTTATCTAAATAGAAATCTTAACTTCTTTTGACTTTAAACAGTAATGGAATTATTTGTATTTTTATGTGCCATAAATATTATTTCGCTGCACGAGTGGCGTCTGGCTGGCGGTGTCTCTACCCTTACAGCTTTGCAAGTGACACCTGAACACATGGCCTCGTAAAAACATTATTTTGCAATTTGAAACGCTCTTAAAATTCTTGGAAAAATTTTATGAGAACGGCAGTTTTCTAAACATTTCGATATTTACAAAACACGTTTGGATTTAAAATAAATCTAAATTTGATTTTTATTTCCGCGAGGAACAATTTGATATTTGGTCTATTATTTAATTAGTGACGATTTTCTAACATAACTTCTCTCAAGTTTCGCATTTTTATCTTATACATTACAATTGTATCGTATTTTTTGTATCGTATTAATACAAATGCAATGGCAATTTGTCAGGAAAGACAGTGATTCCATAAATAAAACAAAAATTATGACAATTGAATCAAATTATAAGGTTTAAACTACTTATAATTATAAAATACCATCTTTTGTAGATATTTCTACATCTTTTTAATTTTCAAATAAAGTATTCAACAATAGAAAATGCTTACTTAAAATTTTTGTAGAAGTTGGCAGACTCATACCTTCCAGAAGAATACAATACCTAATTTGAATGTTTTTTTTTGTGTAATAGCTGATTTTTTGACTTTTTGGTATATTGTTGAATACTTTCTGTAGACTAGTTGTATCTACTAATTATACACGGCGCGCAGTTTTTTAACCTGCATAGGTAGGGTTGCCATTTTAAAAAAAAGTAAAAGCGGGAGGAATTGTAATAAAAAATTCAACTCCCTTTCACACATGACAAAGAAAAAAATATATTTAAAAACAAAAATACACAACGCAGTATATATGTATGTTTACAAAATACGCAACAAACAAATTCTAATAAAAACTAAAAAAAATCTTCAAAAATAAATTTTTAGCAGAAATAAACAATTAAGATAGGGGTCTCTACACAAATTATGTATATTTTTGTATTGTTTAAACTACATTTAATATTTGTTTTTCTTCTTTTTTTTTAAATCTAACAAACTCAGAATAATTCATAGAAAAATTTTGTTTTATTATCAGTTCCGCTTCCACTCACTCTATCGTCAACCAGTTACGTTTTTTTCTCCATGTGTAAACCATTTCGTTAAATATTCTTTCGGAAATTGCCTTAGAATGAGGCAATAAAAAGGATACGTACAGATTTTAAAAAACAGGCACATCATTTTTTCAAAAAAAGTTACTCTTGTAGGTACTGTTTTTCTGCTTTTAAGTTATTCAGTTTCATTTCTCTGAAAAAAAAGAGAATACTTTTCAAAGAGAAGATTTTTGTTGACATCATTAATATTAAATAAATTACATATTTTTGAGAAGTCATTGGACAGTGGAATTTTTTGGTTAAATTTAAACACTCTATATATTTGAAATTATTATCTTTAAAATTATATTTGCAATAATTACAATTTAAATTAGTATATATTTTAGGGAGGACATATAGGTTTAAAGGTACCATTTAAAAAAAATGATTTTATTTAAAAATTGTTTTGCTTTTTTTTTGAAGATATGGATCAAATTATTCTTGATCTCTTTTTGTAATAATTGACGTTTTCGCTTTTTCTATGATAGAATGCGTTTCAACAATTAATGTTACTTCTGATTCTAACATTTCTATTGCTCTGTGTAAAACATACGGGTATCCCACATTTAATATAAAACTTTAGATACCAAATAAAATAATAATCAAAATATCAAAATAGAGAACGATTTTTCAACTTTACAGGTACTTACCTAAATATGCTTTAGCTAGCTCACGTTCAAAATTTTTTATAGGGTCAGTTGTGGGGAATTTTGTGATAAAATGTAAGATTTTACCGGTTGAAAATGTTTCAATAATATTTTACAAAGGGAATCAAGGAAAGCCCTTTTGTTGGCACTGATCGTAACAATTTTGACCATTTTTCTCTACAAAATACGTAAAATTCTTTTAATAGAGTAGCCTTCTTTCTACTACTACTGAACTCATTAAAACATTTTTGAACAATAGACTCTTAATCGAATGTTAAAGCTACTTGTCTATGTCTTCCTTATATGACATACACATCTAACAGGTAATATGTTCGGATTTACTTTTTTTAATTTAACGATACACTGTGTTCATTTTCAAAGTTGACAGACGCCTTATCTGCACAGTAAGCAGTAATACTGGTAACCAAACAATCCAACTTTGGTTAAACTATCTACCAGACAATTTGATTATAGATTTCTCAGAATCAGAAATAAAATTTAGGAGTTTGGTATATACTGTATTAGTTTTATTAAAATATCGAACGATTAAAGGAAAGGTTTTGATATTCCTTTTGTTTGATGCATCTGTTGCTATTGAATACGCTTGATTGTTTTCCAAATCTCTCAATGTTTTTTTTTTTAGTAATAGGAGCTAGGACAATTGTAACTATAGCCCTAGGCTTTGTCCGTTCACAGGAATACTTTTCATCAATTTTAGAATCTGGGAAAATTCTAGAAAAGAAATTGCCTACGCATTCTATTGAATTATAACTGAGCATGTTTATCAGTATTAAAAACCATTGAACATTTTGAGATGGAAATTAATCCCGTTTTTTTATATTTTTTATTTCAACGTCACTGCTTTTCAATAAACAAATTTACTTTCGAAAATAAATTACTTGTAATTTAATGTATTCACACGTGTTGTAATATTATAATTGGAAAAGGATTTAATTGGTTGCGGATATGGCCTTGGACTCGATATTTCAACCCCTGGCGCCAGTTTGGCGTGAATTGTTTATGTTTTGGTAAAATCTACGTGATGTTGGGAGGTCATTTAAATAGAACGATTGCTAGTGTTCGCTTGTAGGTATATTCTTAAACATTTAAGAAAGTTTCCTTCTACACGTGCATACGTTATATAATAAAGGTGAGTTTACTTAAAACGACAAGACACAATGACACTATTGGGCTAATTTCAAGTTGGGATACTAGTAGTATCGCAAATTTTAATATTTTCTATAGCAACAAGCAATTATTACAAGTTCGCATTTTTTTAATTTTCTTTAGAAACGAAGATAATTCCGGTATTATTTCTAATTGAAATTAGCCTATAAGTATAACTTTAAACATATTATAAAAATTGGTCTTGGCTTATGCATGCCTTTGTTTAAATTAGAAATTTAAAATACACATTAAAAATCAGAAAGTTGATCAACCAATAAAAAAAATCGGGAGTTTTGAGTTTCAACGGTTTTAAAATCAGGAGGCTCCTGTGTAAATCGGAAGGGTTGTCAACCCTATGCTTACGGCATTCCAGTCGTCATAGCAGTTCTCAAAATGTAACAAAAGTTTTATTTTTAGTCCTCCAGCAGAAAATCTTTTTTCATAGAGTTCTTTATGGTAAATATATTTTGTTTTCCACATATATAAATTTTTATTTGGAAACATTGCTGTGTAGCTCTTGTCAAAACGGCATAACTAATCAAAAAGTGCAATTTACAGATGCACTTATATTAATCTAGATATTTTACAAAGCTTAAAATTGGTTTTAATTTATTCAAACTTTGTTATTGTTTAAATGATTTTTTTCGAAATTATTATAACGTTGGAAGCTGGGTAACTGAGCAAATTGGTTCAATACTAAACACTAACATTTGCAACATGTAAAATAGCTCTGATTCTCAATGATTCACATTCGCATTGTCTGAGAATTTATATTTTTATTAAGATAAGTCAAGACGTAAAGTCAATAGGGCTAGTTAGTGACCTCATTATGTGATTTTTTAGTAACTATCCTTACGTGTGTTTTTATATAAGAATATGTATTTTTTTATAAATAAAAATTTTAATATCGTACTGTAAGCAAAAAACAAGCACAATCAAATAATGAAATCTGTAACAGAAGTAAGGAAAAAGTCACTCTTTCACTTATTGCCTCAAGCTGTGAATGCGATAAAAACTATAAAACTTATAAACTAACTTATAGTTATTGACACATTGGACAGCCAAATTTGAAGTTTTAAAACTGTGGCATTCAAAAATTTGATTTTTTTTATCTCATCTATAGTTAACACAAGTTAAAAAAAAGATGAAAGACTGACTTGGGGTAATGCCGTACGATACCTCATTTGTAAAAAATGTTATGTTCAAAAGTTTGTTTATTCATGGTTTGCTGGAATCAATAGAAATAAATCAACTTATTTCAAAGTTTATCTTTGAAGGCTGCAGTACTTAATGCCACTAAATTTTGTAGAGTTTCATGTCTGAATTCTTTTCAAGTATCGTAGGAGATATTAACCTGTTAAGACGGCTTTCTTAAAGGTAATTGAGGGTGCTTTATTGCTTGTCTCATACTTTTAATATTTTTATCAATACTTAGCAGTTTTTTTTTCGGTCAACACTTCCTCGTAATTAAAATTGCTTAATGAGGTATTCTTAACGAGATATTTCAAATTTGTGTAAAACAGGTATTCAGTAATCGCTTGTTTTGGAAACCAATATTTATATCAATTAAAAAAAATCTTGCTTGATATAGTCTGTCTCACACTCTTATCCCATTTTGTAATAAAGTTATTAGAGTATCTTTCAATCTACAACGTATAGCTTCGTGTAATTTGATATTTGACAGAACACAAATAAACAAAACATTTAAATAACAAAAATATTTTAATTTTAGGAATTAAATTTCAGAAAACTTTGTTACTGCAACAGAACCTAATACAAGAAATTTATACTCTGATACCCAAAATTTTAATTTCTTAGGTATTGAAGTGACTTATCTGAGGCCACTGACCGCGCCTTGAAATGAAAGTATTTTTTTATAAATTTGCAGATTATTTAGAAACAACAGTCATCAAACTTAAATTACACAAATAAGATTATCTATTTAATACATTGTTGAAGTTTATACGGTACAACATTAATACGGTACAACGTTAATCCACGAGGTACGAAATTATTTATATTTATTAAATAATATTAAAAATAAATATTTATTTATTTATCTAATTTTAATAAGTACAAATAAATACAGTATTACAATATTTTCGAATATAGAAATTCGATTGTGTCTTATTGTGTCGAAGATATCTTATTTAGTAAAATGTTCTTAGTTGTTAGAATAATATTTAGACCGCATATTATAATAAAACTTTGGGTTTTAATAGAATAAATGATTTAACTGATTTTTCGGTATCTAATTGAAGTTTTTTTTTACTGAAAAACAACAATTAAAACACAAAGTATAAATTATAACAATATTATTTCTGAACTTTTAAGTTTATAAAAAATATGGGAAATCATTTTTAGTAACATTACGTTTTCTAGCATAGTAAAATGCATTAAATAAAGATAAATTTGTAAACTGCCGCTAATATTTTGGCAACTTTTATTTAGAATATTGCTTTGTATTTGAGTGTCTAATACTACATTCACCTTATTTTTGTCGTCGCGTTAAGTTGAAAGAAGATAGAAAAGTGTGACATACTTAATACAATACGTTTTGTGTTAGTTGCGTTTTAGGCCATGATGCAGAAAGAGATGGCAGTAAGAACGTGAATCTTTACTTGCGTTGTAAGGTTTTATTATTACAAAAAGGGATAAGACCGTGAGACAGACTTTACACCTATTCTTTATTCTCGAAATGCTCAGTGGCAAAATATGCCTCCAGTGAGAAATTTTTTTGTTTAGTTGTAAATGTTTAGAATGGGTTGCCCGCAACTTACAAATAATCAGCTGTCAAAGTGATTGATAATAAAAAAAATTAAAATAATTAAATAATAAAACCATTTCTTTAAAATATTCTTTGATGTATAGTTAAGCAATGTTAAGTCTCATGTTTTAAACAATTGAAGAATTTTCAAAGTTTTACAATTAATAATATACAACTTGTTTTCTTAGAGAAAATAACTATAAATTAAACAAATATTCTAATAGTACTTTATGAAAAATAAGATGTTTTCTAAAATTTCTTAAATGGCTTCTGTTGCGGCTTCTTCATAAATAATTGAGAACATAACGTGTCTAATAAGAGAGATGTTATAAGAGGATGGTATCTAGTGGTAAAAGTTGAAAGGATATAGGGTTGTAAAAGATAATCTTGGCTTAGTTTTGTTTCTTTGTATCATTGAGGTGTTTCGCTAAATGTTACATTGCTAACAAGAGCTTTTGTGTATTGTTACACATATTTTTAAGATTGAGTGATTTTTGATATTTTTAAATATTTTTAAGCTTAACTGTATTTTACTGTTGAGTTTTAATTAATTCTAAATTGTACATTAGATCAGGGTTTTAATATAATTTGGACTCAAAATTTTTAAGTAGCTGCAGTAGAAATAATTTTTCTTGCTAAATTTTTATGAGTAAATGCGAATTTTCGGTCGCTTCTCTTTCTTTACAATGACACACACTAGCTGTTTAGAGAAAAACAATTTTTTGAAGGTGAAGATGATATAAAATATTGAAAAAGTGCTCAACCTCAATGTTAACAGACTAAGGAACAAATAGTGCGCGAGTAAGCTATTTGAAATTATTTAATATTGAAATAATAACATGTAATAAGTTATTAAAGTTTATATCTTGTGTAATACACGGCTGCTCAGATTATATCATGAAGGAAGTATTTGTCCGGTCAATCGCATTTTCAAAATCGCTTATTTATGTATTAAGGTCGTAATCAAGGGGATTATGCCACGAGGAAATGTTTAAAGCCCGACGTAGAAGGACATTTAATTTTTTGAGAGATGTTAATGACGATTACGCCAAGGGTACATACAACATTGTATTTTAAATCGTTTTAGTTTTTTAAATCAAAAAAGTAATATTTAAAATTCTTGATTTCTTTTAATTAAACTGAAAAAAATCTAGATTAACTAGTTGACTAGGTTGATGCCAGGATACGGTACGTTGTTATTTTCTGTTTAGCGATTTTCCAAAATCGGAACTGGTAAAAATCGTGTGTGAAAACGTGTATTTTAGAGAAATGCTACAGCAGGTAATTCAAGAAAATGTTGTATCACGCTTCGTGCGTTTGTAGTGTTTAACAGTTTTTGAAATAAATGATGATTTTTCATGATAATTGTTATTTAATATAAAAAGTGACGTTTAGAAAACTGAAGACGTTTATTTGACAGCTAGTCTAATGTTCAGTTATTTATTTATAATTGTTGCGTAGCAACTTTAAAAATTCAGTGCTATAAAAATAAAGATTAAGCTTTGATTTGCGGGCGTATAAAGTAGATTATGGTTCCAAAATAAAATAAATGTGTATGACAGCGGCTGAGCGTCATTTATAGATTTTTTTATAGAAACTCTAGCCGTCTCCACAGAAACACTCTTATGAAACCATGAAATGTTTGATAGCGACTTAGTAAAATCTAGTACATGGGTTATACAAGAATCAAAAATAACATGCTGTACTGAAGCTTCTTCTAGGAGGCAAAAATAGGTCTCGAACAAGAATGCGACTGGTCGGATAAACACGTCCTTTATACTGTAACCGAGGAGGCCGTGTTGTGAAATATTAAGTGAACAATTGTCTCGTAGCCATATTAAGTGATGTTTACAATTCTCTGGGTAAATTGTTCAGTTGCAACATGTAACAACGTGCGTAGTCCTCTCTGGTGATTTCGACTAATTAATTTGTTCTTTTGTCTTTGCTGTAGCGTCACTTTCCGTTTAAGCATTATGACGAATCTCTCCAAGGAAGATCTGCGCAAAGAAATTGTAGCTATCTTTACGAATGTAGATTTCTCAACGACAGTTCGGAGGAAATTAGAAGAAAGACTTGACGTTGATTTACAATCACGTCAAAAAGATATTGACGACTTAGTCATGGAGTTTGTCAGCTTCATGAGTAACATTAAAAAAGACGACATTGCAGAAGACGGACAAGAAGATGAATCAAATCAACATAAACGGATTACCCGTTCAACTGGCAAAGAGTCTGTTACCAAAAAGGCGAAGCAGACATTAGATGACTCTGATACCGCTAGTGAGTCGTCTGAAAGCGATTCCGGTGAAGAATTCTTTCCTCGAAAATGGTCTAGACCAATAAGAACACGTAAAGTTCCTCCTAAGGGTGCATCTGACTCTGATGAAGATTGCAGTCAGAGAAAGAAAGGAGTTGGTGGCATACGAGGTAAAAGAAGATACACAAAAACTAAACGTTTATCTCGAGAATTGGCCGCTCTTGTGGGTCAAGATTTTATGCCGCGTCATGAAGTAGTGGGAAAGATATGGAACATAATCAAAAAGGGCAATCTGTATGACCCACAGAATAAACAGTTTGCTATTTGCGATGACGCTTTATTCAAAGTAATTGGTGTTAAACGATTCCATACTTTCAGTATGTTGAAATACTTGAAGAAACATTTTATCAGTTAAAGTATTAAACTTTGTGATTTTTTTCTAATGTTTTTTTTTGAAGTTTGTTTTAGTTGAATGTTTTGATATTTAGTATTTTTAGATTTAATCTTGTTTTTTTGAAGAGAGTTTTAGTTTTTTTAAAGTAAATTTTAAAAATTTTGTTATAATGGTAGAGTGTCAAATGCCCTAAAATGTGTCATCCTGTGGGGGTTTCAAAACTGAAGATTGATTTTTTCAAAAATGATGGCTTATGTCTTGAATATATTATATACGAAGTTGTCCAAAAATTGTCTTGTGCAAAAGGGAACTATTTTATAAAAAAAATAAATGTGGTACTATTCTAATTATAAATGTGAGGACAAAAACTTTTTAAAAAACATATTTTTTAAATTAAGGCTTAGTTTTTGAGATAATCGTTGAGAAGTGGCGAAAAGCCGTAAAATCAATTAAATTTTTCGGTATCTTGAACGGAGATATTCAGCTTTGAAGTTGCGAACGCCCATAAGAGTCAATGCATTTTCAAATATATTTTACTTTTTTGTGGTAAAACGGGCGCAAAGATTAAATTGAACTTTTAGTAGAAGAAAGTCTATGTTTTGGAGAACTACAGTGTGTAAATATCTAGAAAATTTTGAATAGTGCTTTTTTGCACAGGACAATTTTTGGACAAATTCGTATATAATATATTTAGAGCATAAGCTATCATTTCTGAAAAAATCCACCTTTAGTCTTGAAACCCCTTCAGAATCACTTTTTAAAGGGTTTTATGCGCTCCGTGCACCGTTCTATAACTTTATTTGTTAAGTTTAATTTTTTTATGTATTTTATATCTTGTTATTAGCATTACAATATCTAAATTGTTATTGTGCATTTAATTTTTATTTAATAAATTTTTAATTTTGAGTTTATTTCTTAAGGCAGTAGAAGTACTTGCATGTCTAACTAGTGCTGCCGAATATTGAGAGTCGGAACTGCTAAATATTATTCGTGCAAATTTTTCTCCGAAAATTATCGAAAAATTAGCATGCACTTGTCATATTACTTCTGATTAAATTTCTCATATAAAATGTTAGTTTTGTGGGAGGAAGAGCTAAGCTCGTTGGCTCCCTCTTGGCTGCATTACTGTTTTACTTACATTGCTAGTAAGATAAAGACACGAGTGATCGACACTATTAGACCAACATGAACGAAAAAAATGTCAAAGTTGAAGATTTACAGTCAAGTAACCTTGAAAAGTAGTTTAGAGATACAATAATTCTTTCTGTTTGTTTCTATAATAATAAATGATTATTTTTTTGTATAGTATAAAAAATGTGCTTCCAATAATCAACACCCAAGTAGTCGACACGATCGGAGAGACTTGTCTTGAATAAAAGTAGACAGAAGGTTATAAAAAAAAACTTTAATTCTTTTTAATTTTAAACAAAAAAATTATAATCTAGAAAATTAACAGCAAAACAACAAAAAATAGTCTTCACCACTTTCCAACCATTGTTCCTCAGTTTCAGAATCAGTTGTTAGTAATTTCTTCTGTTTAGTTTTTTTTTTGTCTTTTTCTTTTTTTTTCCTCTAGTCTTTTTCTTTTTTTCGCGCGCATTATCTCAGCGTTACCAATATAAAAAACAGCATCTTTTCCTATAATCCACACTACTGTCGGTCAATGGTTCCCCAATGATTTTTGATATCCAAAAAATCGACACTCCCCAATATAAGTTAGAAAATGAACAAAATTAGATTTACATAAACTGATTGCTTTAATATTATGTATTCTTATTTCGGACATTGATATAACATAGATATAACGATCAAAAACAATTAACAAAAAAATTTCATGCAATAATTTGTGCTACTTACCTTACGCTTCTGCTTTATAAAAACGACATTAAAGCACATGCACTGCTTTTTTCGGTTATCAACGCCATTGTTTTTAGGTTTAAGTTTAGTAAAGTTTTTGTTTCTTTCCTCAATGTTGCCAACATAAATGTGGAGCAATTTACTGTTTCGAGTAGTATATTCGACAGTGCTAATTGTGAAAATTACAACTGACATATCATATGGAAATAAATTTTGTAATACAAGTTTTGTATAAAATAGAGTTTAATAACTAAAAAGTAATGGTTATTCAATTATGGAAAACATTGCTGAATAAAGTAAAAATAATTTAAAATGGCTGAGACTAGATTAGTGCTTGTAGTTTTTAGGTAACTTTAAATATTGCTGTTTATTTTGTAGGACTTTCTTGTAAATTCTGGTAATAACGACCAGTTTTAAAACATTTTTATCTTATTGCTTTTAAAACCACCCGACATGAATTACAAAGAAAACAAATTAATACCTATTATTGTTGTTAACAGCTTAGTTATAAATAAAAACTAACACAAACTATAGAATTTTTGAGTCTTTTCTTACAACACAGTTGTAAATATTGATGATAACTGCACTACTTTCTATTTTTGAAATCAAGTCAGGAACTAAATGACTTGAATTTAAATTCCTTTCTTCTGGGTTAGTAGTAATGTTAGTGCCAATCGTTTTCTTTGAAGTTGAGGGCATGTCTTCTGTCATTAGGTGGGCGACCCTTACTTTTTACGGATTCGGCAACGTACTCTTCAGTCACTGTGGAGGATTTTCATATATTTCTATATAGTGATTTCTTCAATTTTACAAACATAATTTTTGTGGAGACTGGACCATTTATTTTCATAATATTCAGGATATTATGAAAGATTTTCTATTTTGCTTTAAAATTTGAGGTTGTGTAAGTTTATTACATTTTTTTAAAAATTACCTTTCGATTTTTTGGTTATAGTTTACTTTAGCTGACCACACTAAAAATGCATGAAAAAAATCGGGGTTTTCGCTAAACTTACGTAAAATGATCCCTAGAACACGAATCCGGTGGCGGAGGTTTGATTTTTTAAATATTTTTTACAAAAAGTCCTTTTTTTGGTGAAAAAATTGTTCGGTTTTTACAACGAAAAAAAATAGCAAATTGAAAGTGAAGTACATATCTCGTTATTTTTTTACGTTTTCATCCTCTTTCACAATTTTTTAAATAACTAAATCAATCTTAATTACTTTTTTTGCATTTATTTTAAAACACTAGTAAATGTCAACTGTCAATTATAATTTACAAACACACAATCGACAAAATATTCAAGACAAATATATTTTGACAGTTCCTGTAAACTTCAAAACTACAGCGGCCCAGCTACCATAGATGCTTTAGAAACACTGTTACGCTCAACTTTTGTCAAATACCTTATAAATAAATAAAAGCGAATGTTATATCTAAACCTGAATATAAACTGAATAAAATAAAATTTAATAAAAAGGCGGTCAGCAGTATTAGCCCGACAATTGACTGGCATGTAATCGAGAATGTTTCTGGCAGGTATAGACTTCTACTACCGAAAAAAGGACCTTATAAAAAAGGCGGTCAATAGCGTCAGCCCGAGGATTGGCTTACTTCGAGGATGTTTTTGATAGGTATAGAGGGCGAAGCCCTCTACTACCGAAAAAAGAATTTTATAAAAAAAAGGGGTCAATAGCGTCAGCCCAAAGATTGGCTTACTTCGAGGATGTTTTTGATAGGTATAGAGGGCGAAGCCCTCTACTACCGAAAATAGGAACTTATATAAAAGGCGGTCAATAGCGTCAGCCCGAGGATTGGCTTAGTTCGAGGATGTTTTTGATAGGTATAGAGGGCGAAGCCCTCTACTACCGAAAAATGGAACTTATAAAAGAGGCGGTCAATAGCGTCAGCCCGAGGATTGACTTACTTCGAGGATGTTTTTGATAGGTTTAGAGGGCGAAGCCCTCTACTACCGAAAAAAGGAACTTATAAAAAATGCGGTCAATAGCGTCAGCCCGAAGATTGGCTTACTTCGAGGGTGTTTTTGATAGGTATAGAGGGCGAAGCTCTCTACTACCGAAAATAGAAACTTATAAAAAAGGCGGTCAATAGCGTCAGCCCGAGGATTGGCTTACTTCGAGGATGTTTTTGATAGGTATAGAGGGCGAAGCCCTCTACTACAGAAAAAAGAATTTTATAAAAAAGGGGGTCAACAGCGTCAGCCCGAGGATTGGCTTACTTCGAGGATGTTTTTGATAGGTATAGAGGGCGAAGCCCTCTACTACCCAAAAATGGAACTTATAAAAGAGGCGGTCAATAGCGTCAGCCCGAGGATTGGATTACTTCGAGGATGTTTTTGATAGGTTTAGAGGGCGAAGCCCTCTACCACGCGAAAAAATTACATGTAAAAAAAGCGGTCAATAGCGTCACCCCAAGGATTGGCTTATTTAGAGAATGTTTATAATAGGTCTAGAAAAAAAGATTATAAAAACTTATAAAAAAGCGGTCAGCAGCGTTAGCCCGAGAATTGACTTAAAATCGGCGATGTTTTTGGCAGGTATAGAGAGCGAAGGTTGTTTTCATTACGCGGTATTTTTATCAACGTTATTGCATTCCGACCCATCTAGCTGGGCGGCTGTAGTATTGAAGTTTACAGGAACTGTCAAAAGTTTTTTACTAAAAAATGGATTTTTTTAAAAAATATTATAAAAACTAAACCTCCGCCACCGGATTCGTGTTCTAGGGATTATTCTACGTAAGTTTAGTGAAAACCCCGATTTTTTTCATGCATTTTCAGTGTGGTCAGCTAAAGTAAACTGTTACCGATTTTTTTTTTTTCAATATATCTGGGGCTACATTTTTAAACGTTTTTTTTAATTATAGGAGCGTTAAAGGTTTATCGTTTCATACTTTTTCTTTTAAAAGTGGCATAAATCGAAAGTATTCAAAACCAACAAAGTAATGTTTACGTCAGACTGTCAACTTTGCAAAAAGCAGGATTGTCAATTTAAATAAATTATTAATTTTTTTTTAATCTAAAAAAAATGGTCGGACAAAAAATGTTATACAAATTTCGTGTGTTAGTCATTTTAGTAAATAAAATAATATGTAACTGGTTTTTATGAGTTGATATGTTTTTGAATTTTTCTGAATTCCAAAGCGTCAAGATGGCACCAATCTATACTCAATGTCAGCTTACGCGCAGATTCGGCAGCCTTCTCTCTACGCCTTCTCTCTGAAGGTCTGAAGTGCACCAGTCGTCGCGCCGACGCCATGTGCAATCGTCAAACATCCACGTGTTCGTGTGGCGTTGGGTGTTTTCCGATGGTTAAAATTCAGAATTTTCATAAAAATAGATCTTTTGTGGAATATAATTTAGTGGATAAGTACGTGAAAACAAAAACAACTTCGTAGTTGACTTAATTGTGTTTTCTCAAGTTAAAATCTTCAATTTTGTTGTGAAATGTTCGGTGCTTGTTTTTCACAGTTGGGACTATCGGTTTCGGACATTGTTGTTGTGTATCTCCTCAATTTCAACGGAAATGGTTTCTGTGGGCTCTGGTAAGTACCTAATTATTAATTTTGATAACTTTGTTTTGAGTCTGAGATTGAGGTTAAAGTTAAAACGCCGATGAAGATGGCAATGGAAATATTTCTGGCTTTTCCGGGTAACATCAAAAGTACAGTGGCCCAGCTAGATACAGTGGAAACGTCGCACATGCACATAACAATCATGTTTCGATTATAAATTAAGATTTGCAAACAATAATAAAGAAAAACAAACGTTTTCAGTAAATTTCAAACAGCAAATTTATTGATAATAATGTTTTATATTATTAAGGGGGGAAGAGACATTCTGTAAA